>BNST01003064.1:0-207281 GCA_019650275.1 Xylocarpus granatum
TCAAGCCAACACTTGGACTTTTATGCTACATAAGTCAATTTAACAAAACACAGACATAGCCTGCATATCCATAAATCACTGTTTTTGATTGAGTGTAAAACCATATCAAGCAAGGAAACGACATTCCAACAACTAACACAACATTCCAAGCACTCGATATTCAGCTTCTAAAAATCTATTGCATGCATCTAACCAAAAATTATGACTTAGCCACAACCAGTAAAGTATTTCCTTGTATTTGATTTCCAATATTGCTCCATACTAAACAAGACCAGTAAAGTCTTTCCTTGTATCGGATTTCCAAAATTGCTATACTAAACAAGACTAATAAAGCACATAAAAGTGCTCACACTCATGTGACAACATATAGGCTAACATACAGCTGCAACAGGCAATGCGAACAAAACCAACTTCAAGTCAATCCATGGGCTTCCTCAGCTGGTGTCAGACTTATCCAAAGCTGCAACAACGTAAAAAATCAATGCAAAGAAACAACAAAGAAATCTAACAGCCACATACATGAAACACATATGGACACTCGGAGTTAGGGCTGGAAAGCAGGAGAAAGACTACAATATTAAACACCCATGCATACATGCAAAGAGTAAAGATAGGAGGGAAAAGGGAGAAAATTACTATTGTAGTTAAGAAGCTTTTCAATGAGATCAACATGAGTCATAAGCATTCGCCTGCAGCAATAGCGGACCAATCCCAAGGCATCGAGAGCATCTCTGCATGCCAAACAGTTAACAGTAAGACCTAAACAAAATATGCTTGTAATGTGATTGTAATCTTATATACCCATAGAATTTTGGGAGTCTAGCATAAATCAAGCACAAAGATGAACATTCCTTCATATTTGATTTCAAGCCCACAAAATTGAATGCATAGTTGCTAGACAAATCATATCTTGCAAACATAAAGTTCGAGCACATCCAACTATTATATTTTTAACTTTATGCATTAGTCCAAAGTCTAGCAACCATATATTGAAAACATACAGTTCCACAGACAATAGATTCAAATAAATCAATGTATACGTGCTCATACGCTACTGGGTCCATGGACACCAAACTCATACATCAATGATCAGACCAACAAACAATGAAAGTAATGCAGGAATTTCAATGACAAAAAAAGCCCACAGAATCTAGTATACTCAAGCTTGCAATTCAGAACAATGACACTATGTACAGTG
This sequence comes from Xylocarpus granatum, assembly GCA_019650275.1. Taxonomy (NCBI): domain Eukaryota; kingdom Viridiplantae; phylum Streptophyta; class Magnoliopsida; order Sapindales; family Meliaceae; genus Xylocarpus; species Xylocarpus granatum. Next base: position 1,199 of record BNST01003064.1, read on the forward strand.
CATCAGGTTAAACACACAACCCATACTAAAATCAATGCCCTCAACACACACACACCCCACAATTATATTTTGAACTTTATGCATTAGTCCAAAGTATAGAACGCACAAGTGAGTATCGCTGAAACCACCAAGAACAAAAAAGAAAAAGGGACCGTTGAAAGACGTGAAAGATTAAATATGCACCAAAATTTATTTAACCAAGTTTCAATTAATGATGCAAAATATTAATCCAGAATGAACCCAGTTTGAATCAAAGATTATTTCATTATAGTAACAACATCATCAGTAACAGCTTCAATAATGGGAGAGAATTGGAAAAACAAATTAAGGAAAAGAAAAAGAAAAACAATAAAAGAAATAAAAACATGGAAATTAGATTCTCACCCTTCAGTGTAGTCTGCCTGGAGAAGGTCAAGATACGTGTCCCATTTGTTTCCAATGACCTGAGAATCAAAACAATAAAAACCTTAAAATGATTAGAAAGAATGAACCCAATAAGAGAGATTTCGAAAATCCTAGTAATGGTAAAACGAAAAATTACCTTGCCGCAGGTGAAGCAACGAACTGGGATGATCATGTTCCTCTTCTCTGTTACACCCCAGTCTCTGAAGAATAGGGCTTCTTCGCTAAATTTGTCAACGACTCACCGCCTTAAGAAAATTGACCACAAATTCATAAACTCGCAATTGTGACCGATATTTGATATGCAAAGACCAAATTAGCCCTCACCAATAACGAGCCAATGACCATGAGAATTTTTAGAACCTTGACTCTGAAAATTGGGAGTTCGGAAATTGAAACCACTACGGTTTTCCAACCTTGGCGGGCCGGATCATGTCGTCTTGTTGTGGGCAGACATATCTTCCAAGTTAAATTAAACAACCTTAGCCTAGTCTTGTCGAACAACTATTTGTTCATTGACTTGCTTTATCCAAAATCAAAATCAGATCTTGAGAAGTGGACGGTCGGAATTGGATTAAAATTTTGTACTATAACAAAAAGATCACATGATCCACGTGGACAATGTTATAATAATGTTGTTTGTTGCACTAAACGTGTTCCAATTTAAACAACCACCTTGTCGACATTGGCTGCAAGCGTTCGTAGTCTTCTATCGTGTGGAATTGTAAAATCACGTCTTTTCAACGGTGGATGATAACTCTGACAAAATCAATTGGGGCACGTTCACCGTGTGATTTCCCAGGAACAGATCTGACGCGAGTCACGAAGCATGGCACCGGATAATTTTTTATTTTTCTTAAATCATAAAATATGATGTTGATATTCATCATCTATTGCTAATTCCGTGAAACAAGGGTTTCAATACTCGTCGTTTTGTTCACCCGCCAAAATTACCCGCCAACTACGAAGCTGCCGGCGGGACCCACAAGGTGGCAGTCGGACAGCCAACCCCGCATTCTCTCTTTTTTTTGATGATTGTTGATGGGTCTCGCCACCACTCCATCTATTCATTATTCTTCGGTAAATACAATTTTTTTTTCTTTTAAATGAAAAATTATTCGGTCATGAAATCGTCAATCTTCGGTAAATTGTAGTAAATGGGATTTGGTTAAATTCTGAAAATAAATAAAAATAAAAACTGGAAAGTTGGTAAGTGATGATGGGATGATACCACAGCTATGCAGATCCTTTCTGTAAATACGGGTCCACTCCCACACTGTTAAACCAGACGTTTTACTTGCTTAAGGTCATCCTAGAGTCCGCATTACAGTTGATCTCTCCTCAAATTCACTGAATTATAGTAATAATTAGTATTTAAAGCCATTCATTAACCAAAAGAAAACCCAAAAAAAAGAGTTTGCGTAACAACAACTAAGAGTCTGTCAGCAGTATCATCAGCACCAACGATTGATTCATTGATTCATTCGTTTCAATAATCCCTTCCCCATTCCTCCACTACCACCGCACCTTCTCCTTTTCTTTATATTCATTAAAGATTCAAATCATTTCACTCCCATCCGTTACTGTTTCTAATCTTCTTCTTGTTTTGTCATACGTCGTCTTTATCTGCTTGACTTCTCTCTCTGTTTCTAGCATTTTCTTCATCTGATGATGGCTTTCACATCCTAGATGATCGGTTTGTCTTTCTGATTCTTTGTCAGGAGAAGATTATATTTTCAGGTGTTTAATGGGTTTGCTCTCTTTCTCGGTTTTTTTTTCTTTATTTGAATGATCAAAGACAATTGTTTTACTTATTATTCGGGTTTCATCTTATCTTTGTTTGTGATTTTAGATTGCCGTGGTGTTGCAGGATCTTGGGCAGCTGCTGGTATTGGAACGGAATTAAATACTCTGGGTATATTGCAGGTAGGCTGTTGTTTTTTTCCTGATATGGACGAGTTTATTTTCTTTTTGTACTTACTTTCTTATTTTTGTTGGGTGATTGATTAGAATCTTGAAGGAGATCTAAATCTATAACCTTTGAGTGATTTTCTTGCATTCGATTGTATGCCCATAATTTTCTTAATCACGGTCAAACAGCATGGATTGTTTTTTCTTTGCCAAGTTATTTATTTATTATTTTTTTGGGAGCTTAGCATTTCATGTATGCCCATAATTTTCTTAATACGTTCTTGGTTGCAATTCATGTATCTCTCCTTCTGCCTTCTTCTCTCAGATGTTTAATCGGATATCTGGCCTTTTAAGAAGCAACTGTTTCCAGTGAGATTGCTTCTTTTGATGAACATCACCTCTCTGTTTTCGAGTTTCCAAACCTTTATTATTATCGTTATTTTCTGGCTAGGATGTTCTTGATTTACTCTTCATTCTGATCTATCTCTATGGCAGTTCAATCTGCGGGTTTTAATGATCTGGAGGGATTTACGTCTTTTTTCCTTTTTCTTCGGTTTATCTATACAATTTGAAGGTTGTAGATACTGGTATTTTTTATGTACTGCTACTGTCTTTAGAGTAGTTCTTGAAGGTCATGATTTTTTATTAATTAAGGGCTTGTGTGCATTGATTTTGCATGCTAGTATTGATTAATTAATTACGCGGTGTTATGTGTAATTTTATTGGGAACAATATGGAAGTCTTGTTTTTTATCAACTAAATATATGGGAGAGCTACTGCAATTAGAATGTGATCCGTCCTGAATTTGTACACGCAGTCATAACGAATTGAATTTTACCATGAGTTTATGTTGTATCTCATCATGTAGGTCATGCATATATCAGGTGTACATACTATATGGTATTATTTTATCATATTATCATGCATTCTTTTAATTGTTCCATCCTTTCTGATTATGAAACACTGAAACTTATTAATAGACCTTCTAATTATTTTATAGAAACTTGCTTACCTGTTTACAGATAACTGAAGTAATTTTTCTTGAGATTTAATAAATATTTTGTATCATCAGCAGTAACTTATAGTTTTACCGTTTTGCAACTTAAATGCATAACTTAAATTTCGCTTGGGATCAGAGTTCCATAAACATGTATTTATCTATCTTGGAGGCAAACCTTGTGGAGTAATCTTATCTAAACGTCTTTCTGTGAGCCAGAAATCTATACTTGTTCATGTTGAATGTGGCTGTTGAAATGGAAGTTTCCTAAACTTACTGGGATTCTGCCATAACTCATATTTCAGTTCTTTTTCTCCTTATGCAGGTGATATAGCAACATTCTTGACAGCTGTATACCTAGCATAATTAGCTTTGTTGTTGTAAAATGTTGGGAGGCAACAATGGAAATCCTGTGGTTCCAGTTTTTCTGGACGAGAATCAGTTTCAGTATCAGCCTAATGCATCAAATCAGCTGCAGTTATTTGGAAAATGTGAGCTCCCTCTCATTCACTTGACATATTAAACCTTACCATTTATTTGCTTCATGAATTTTTAATATTTATCTATTTACTATGCCACAGCAGGAATGTTCCTTTTATTCCTTAACTAGTAGCATTGCAAAAAGACAAATCCCTAAGTTTGTATCTCTCTTTTTTAGACAGTGTTCACACCTTTCCCTGTTTTGGATTTTTTTTTACCATGCTGTGCCGCTGCGCCGCCCCCACTGCCGCCCCACCCCCCCTCTTCTGTTTTTTTCCTTGATGAGATTTGGTCTGTAGTTCCCTTTTTGTCTACTACCCTTGCTTACTTCTTGTTGTTGGACTGTTTATAATTTTCAATCCTTGCTTCAGTACCAGCTGGGTGTAGCATTGATCCAGTCAATTATTTTGGAAAAGAGCATATCGCTCCAATGATTCGGCCCAACAAACGAAGCACGGAAACAGAAGAATTCTCAAGGCAGCAAAAGCTGCAGATCTCTTTGAATTCCAATATTTGTCAAGATGAAGCTGACCGCGCAGCAAGCATTCCAAAATCAAATCCCGTATCAACAGGGTTAAGACTATCGTATGATGATGATGAGCGTAATTCATCTGTAACTTCTGCCAGTGGAAGTATGACTGCAGCACCACCAATCATCTTCTCTATTGGTGAAAATATTAGGACTGAGCTTGATCGGCAGAAAGAAGAATTCAATCAGTATATAAAAATTCAGGTACCTATGGTCTTTAAGCTCGGATAGAGATGTATTTTCACTAGACACGCTGTTGCATTGCATCATTATCAATTTTGTTGTGTAGTTATAACTTGGAATGATTTATGTTAGCCAATGCTTCCGTTACTGCTTTATCATTTATGAGACCCGGGATACCTGATCGGACACGACTGGTGGAATTCAAATCACATCAATAAAACATATCATCTGAACTCAGAATTGAGCCATCTAATTGCTTCCTTTGTTTATTGTAGTGATGTATTGCTATTGTTGACATCTTGAAACTTATCTTTGTAAAACTTTTCTGACAGGAAGAACACTTGGTGAAGGGGGTCAGGGACATGAAGCACAGACACATGGCTTCATTCCTTGCAGCTATAGAGAAAGGTGTCAGTAAGAAACTTCAGGAGAAAGACATTGAAATAGAAACCCTGAACCGCAAGAACAGGGAACTGATCGAGAGAATAAAGCAAGTGGCTTCTGAAGCCCAGAATTGGCACTATAGAGCCAAGTACAACGAGTCTGTTGTTAATTTACTAAAGAGCAACCTCCAGCAGGCAATTTCGCAGGGTGCTGACCAAGGGAAGGAAGGATTCGGAGACAGTGAAGTTGATGATGCTGCCTCATACATCGACCCAAACAACTATCCAAGTATTCCAGGTGGACCCACAAAATCTGTTCACAGGCATAATCACATGAGCTGTCGAGCTTGCAAGACGAAGGAGGTCTCTATGTTGTTGATGCCTTGTAGGCATCTGTGTTTGTGTAAAGATTGTGACGTGTCAGTCAATGTTTGTCCTGTATGCCAGTTTGTGAAAAATGCTAGCGTCCCAGTGTACCTGTCCTAAATGATGAAAGCAAATTACTCAAGAATGAAAAGTTCCCTTTCCTGTGTGATAGATGTTGGCACTTTCTTCCTCGAGTTATGAATTGTATAATCTGTCATTTCCAAAAGATTCTGTTTGGGTAATTCTCCTTATCTTTAGCTCAAGGAAGATGGACAGCCAAACTAGCAATGACTGGCTTTGCTAGAATGATTTTTCAGGTCGGGTAACTGCCGATTCCTACTTCCGTTTGATGAATGTAGCCCCAAGTCAAATTGCTCATTTTGTTAATTGTTTATATTCAATAGATTCATATAAACTTGGTCACCACTGATGCTGCTACACAAGTTGTGGGGAAAAACTTTGCAGGTTACCCGTATTTATACACAATTCTTAAACATTACCTTTCATTCGGTATCAACGGTCTTTGCAAAAGCTCAGTTGTTACATATTTTTCATATTACACAAAAGTTCACATTTTTAGGACATTCTTCCAACAAAGAACGTACTAAGCATGAAATTTGATATGGATTTGGGATTTAAAACAAAAATTAAGACTAAAACTTAGTGTCATTAAGGGCCAAGATCTGATGTCCATGGTGTTAGTGACATAATGTGCATAACAAATCCAACAACCCCGAAGAGATGATAAGGGGAAACAATAATGATCTTATGAGATGAGACTGAAAAAGCCAATTTCTACGTCCAGCTGGTTTTCTCCGTCCCCAGATATTCATTAGATTCTTCTTCTGTTGTCCAATCTTGGTTTCTTGGATTCAGGTCCAGCTTGTAGATGCTCAGTACTACATTCAATCTGGAAGTAAGAAAAGAAAAGAAATGGAAATAATTTTCTAGCACAGTAACTAATTCTCTTGAAAGGAAATGATGCCATAGAGGCTTGTCACCTTATTGAGCTTCTCCCTGACCAATCGAACTGTATGATTCATTGACTGAGAAACAAAATAATCCTGGGATTGATTACAGTAGGAATAGTGATGGTTAGTCATGGGAAATCAGACATCAAGCAACTTCCACAATCTTACATGATAAGTTCAAATATTTAACTCTAGAAAACGAGTAATATTATAACCATGTTGTGTCTAATAAATACTCAAAAGTTCCATATGGGTATTTATCTAAAAACATGATCATTGAGCAAAAACATTAACCTAAAGGTGATAACCAGATGAATACTTTTTTGTTTTGTTTCAACATTGTCAACATAAAGAAAGATGACAAGAGTTTAAAAACTGAAATTTCTACATTACTACAGCAGTAGATTTGAGTGTTGCTAGTTGCAAATTTGTATGGTGATCACACTTGTAAGGAATAAAGAGTAAATTTGCTTCACAAGTGTCGATGGCTAAAAATTTAAGAATTTTAATGCAAGAAAATGCCACTCCGTTAGTTGACAAGAAAATGTTAAATTCTTAGAGTAGCATGGTAAAACCAAGTGATATCGACTGACAAGGGCCAAGTCTCACCACCAAAAGTGCACAATCAAGGCTGCAGTTTGACTAAGTTGACCTCAACTCAACAAATGTCACAAACAATGGTCAAGCAGGGACTGAATTCAAGACAGAGATTGGCTTAGGGTTGGAAAAATTCAATCCAACTAAAGGTGGAATTCACCATGAATTAAGCTTCGACAACAAGAAGACCCAACCTGATTTGATGATCACTACACAAAAAAATTTAGGGTTATTTAATGTTCACTTCTCTATCACAACTTGCTAATGTTATTATTTCCAGAAATGCTGCTTATCTTACTCAACATATTGCACAACTATTTCAAGTACATTTCATTTTATTGTTTATAAAGGAACACAAAGAAACTAAAACAGGGTTTCAATGCAAAAAAAAATTGCGTATAAGGTGCTCAGGAATGGTAACAATGAACTCCAGGCTGACCCAACCAACCAACCCCGACCCAACTCAACAGAACTTGTGTTTAGCAACTGAAAGCCTGAAATAGAGTTAACTTGTTTAATGAATCCTTAAGTTCAGGCTTATGCTGCCCTTTGTTTGAACGAGCACAGCCAAGTTCCTAAGTGCTACTGAGCAGAGTTAGAATTACTACCTCAATTGTGACAGATACAACAGCTATTGCTGTATTTCACAGCAATTTTGATATCAAATAGGAATAATGAGCAGTAACATACCTTGTCAGAGGAAACCCTAGTGATGGGAGAACCACTTACTAGAGGGATATGTTGTGATTCACTAGCGCCCCTAAAGAGAGGAAATAAAATTAATTGAACTATCACAACAAACAACCTTAACAGACTTCACTGAAAAGGAAAAAGTACCATAAATTTGTGCTACCTTTGCTTGGAAAAAAAGTTAGGCTGCACGCAAGGTGCAATCAGTGAAGCTTCGCCCAAATCACCTGAATGATGAACCATAGGCACTTTGGATCTTCCAGCTGACATCAGTAAATTAAAATGCATTTAGCTAGAGATATAAATCATCACAAGCAATTAATTTTCATGAGAAAATTCCCATTATGCGTCTCAACAATAAAATAAATTAAAAAGGGGTGCTTACAATTCAATCTTGCAAGAACTTCTTTTCTCCTGCTTTCCAACTTAACCTTAGTATCAGAGACACTCTCAAACTGAGGAGCATATGAAACATTTATTCTATTCCCAAGAAAAACAAACTCGTCCAGCTTTCGTTTCGCAAATCTACAGAGTTTCTCGGTGCAAACACAATGTATTCTTCTTAATCGATAACAAGAATTATTTGAAAATCTAAGACAAATTATGAAACCACCATTGTGAACTTCACCTGGCGTTGCTGAACAGGCGAAATTTGATAAAGTAAACGTCAGTAAATGGATCACAGTCTTCTGCATCCATTGGTTTACATCTAGAGAAGAAATTAAGATAAAAATTAACCTGGTATAATAAATTACAGCAATTGTACTACCAAAGAGAAAAAGACAAAGATATAAAACTCAGTTACTCTTCGATGTCTCCATAAGTAGCGAACAATTTCAACAAATCATCGCCGCATCCTAGAGACGGAACATTTCTAACAATCAAGTATCTGCCGAAAACGAGAACAGTAGTAAATTCAATGAAAGAAATTACAGAAATTGATCGATCTCTTTGATCATATACAAAGGGAGAAAAAGACCTAGATTCGTCGCAGACAGTATACACGCGAACTGCAGGAGACTCGTCCTTGTATCGAGTCATGTGCTCAACCCTGACAATGAATGAATCTGCTATTTCTGTCACAAACACATCAAATTCTTTTTTGTTTTTTCAACTGAAAATTAGTAAAACGACACTCGCTGTAAAAGCGATGACTTAGCGATATATTGGCGCCTTTTCCTTCATTTTATAGTAGAGATGACCATGCTTCCCATTATCACCATTGATACAGTCACAATTTAGGATAATAACATATGAATCCCTGAAGATATGTATTCTGCAACAAAGCCCCTTATTTCTTCCTTCTTACTCAAGAATTGTTGGCCTAAATTATAATTAAGGAACATTAAAGCGTTATTATCCCTTAATGATATCTCACGTCATCGCCATTTACTTGAGGTTTGCGTTCGGAAGGGTATGATTTTATGCCACGTGTGAGAAGAGTTACTGTTAATCAGATAGTGACGAAGGTGACCGATACTGCTGGCGGCGGCTATCTCTTTTTTTAATCCCGATGAGACAGAAAAGGTAGTGGTTACGTGATAAATCAAAGTGCGGAGGCGCATTTGATTAAGATTCCAGGCCCATAAGAGACGGAGACAGCAGACGAAAACTTGCTTGCTCTCTTTTGCCTGCGCCGTGGCTGAGGTAATTATCTCATTCAATTTTACGCGTGAACTGTATGTTCCTTATTTGAGTTGATAATCCGATTCTTGCTTGTTGGATGTCTTTGTTTATGGTTTTGTATGGAATCTGATTTAGATTTTTGTATGAAATTCTTTTTCATCTATTTTTTATTTTTGAGGAATATTGTAACTAATGGAGTTTCGATTCATTCTCAAATCATGGTGGCCTCCGGCTACGCTAACAAGGGGAATTAAAGGTAAATGTTGAAAAGAAAAATGATTCGACTTTACGTCTTGATGAATCAGGGGATGAATTCTTCTCTACTACTCCGCCATTAAAAACTTTAATTGGAGAAATTCAACGTGTTTCAAACTGGATGGATTCATGTGGCCTCTCTCTGCACAGTGTCCTATCTCCTAATAAATGTTTAATAATGCATATGATTCACTTGCACTTTGTTTTTTTCTATTTTATTTGAGTCCTTGGTTGTTTTTTTATATGTCAATGAAAAAAATTTTAGTAGAAAGACTAAAAAAATGAATTGAGGCACGGTCTTGTTAGCGTTTTGAGTTTGAATTTCTTTCCCTTAGGACAAGGGAGTGTATGGTGCCTTTACTTTCACTGTCATAAGTGAGCAACTTCATTCCTTTTGCTTTTGAATGGGAAAAGACAAGGGACTGAGATCACTCTATTTACATCTCAGCTCTTTAAGCAAGTCTTTCTACTTCTTGGGCCTAGAGAATATGTTCTTATGCATATTATATGGGAAATCTGGTAATGATACTATCTTGCTTGATTTTGTTGTTTTTACCAGGTTGGGGATTGGTTCGTAGACAAGATCTGCTGTCAGTATTACATCGAATATAGGTAACTGCATCCTTGTACGAAGCAAGGAGATGGGGTCTGAAGGGCCAAAGACTACAGTCATTCATGTAACTGGATTTAAGAAGTTCCAAGGGGTTGATGAAAATCCTACGGAGACCATAGTTAATAATCTAAAGGATTATGTTGAAAAAAGAGGACTGCCTGCTGGTGTTACTTTGGGCAGTTGCAATATTCTGGAGACGGCTGGAGACGGTGCACTTTCTAGGCTTTACAAGATCTTGGAATCAGGCATCTCTGGAACGAATACAAGCAATGAACAAGTCTTATGGGTCAGCTTTATTATGCAACTAATATTTTGGATTTATATGTGACATGAGAAAGGAAAATTTGTATAAAATTTATTTTGCCTGGTTCATTAATTTTCTGAAAGCAACAGAGGGGGTGCTGTGAATTGAGTGCACTATGCAAGACCCAGTTGTAGCTGTGCTGACTGGCAACCTGTTAGCTTCAAAAAAGAAATAAGAATTCAAAAAGACTTCTCAGGATGCCTTGCTAGAAATCAATTCTGAGACTGACCTGAAAATTTCAAACAATATGGAAATAAAAAAGCCTGATAAACTTTTGAAAACATGTTAGTAATTGCTTCATGCATGTACTCATGTGTCCTAAAATTATAGTTGTCTTACTCGTTCATTGCCTTTTTTCTGTCTTTCCTTTTTGCATTTCCTACTACTTGCTCGTTTACATTTTTTTTCTTCTCTTATTTCTACTGCCATTGTTCTTGAACCTTTTTGGTGTTGTCTGTCTTTTTCTTGCTGCTTCTGTGATATCGGATTTGGCATCAAAGCATTTAAACTCATACATGCAAGTGATTAATAATTATTGCTGTGCATGCTTCTAACCTTTAGGCTCAGTATTTCAGTTGTCAATAACAAAAATGTCTATCCACTTGTTTTTCCAATAGGAAAATGATGATATAGGAGTCTACACTACTCACAGCATCAGGTTTTTGGGATTAAGCATAGTGTTTGAAAGACTTAAGTTTTATTGCTTTGCAGATTCATTTTGGGGTGAATAGTGGGTCATCGAAGTTTGCCTTAGAGCAGCAGGCAGTGAATGAAGCTACGTTCTGTTGTCCAGATCAACTTGGATGGCAACCTCAGGTAAATTTGTTTCGTCTTCCATTAAAAGAGCTATTCTCTTCAACTCTTTTTTAACTCTTTCCTTTTTCTTGGATTATGTTCTCTACAAAGGAGTCTTTTGTGTTACTCCTGTCTTTCTTCCAGTAATGAAATTGGAAAAAATGGATATGGTGCCTTCTGAATCCAGAATCTATAGCAGTAAAATAACCCCTTCCCATGTAAAAAGTAAATACAATTTTGGGGGCTTGCAGATGAAACTGCCTTCAATTTCTTTTTACACTGAATTTGCTTCTGCTTTTTCCAGTTACTTCCAGTAGTCCCTGAGGATGGAGGAATTTCCCGGGTAAGACAGGTAATCTGAGAACAATCTCCCCTCACTCTTCCTCTCCCCACCCTTCTTTGCTAGACATTGGGAGATTGGTGCTTGAAATAATGTTTGATGTGCTATGTTCATAAATTTTTTGTTGGATTTATACTATAAATCTGCAAGTTCACTTTAATAACTATTGCTAATCCAGGTATCTTTCAATTAATAACTTTTTTACCATTTTAACTCAACATCAATTAGATCCCAAGTTTAATATTTAAACTTATCATTTCCTGTTGAGACATGAGTAAGTGATACCTTGATGTAAATGTTAATCCTTTTGTAGTTAAAAAGCACAAAGTAAAATGAAAAATTGTTGTGCAGGGAAGAGATGCCTATAATGCTGCAATCTAATAAATTTAGTTGTATACATTAGTAGTAATATTATTTATGAATAGGAAGAGAGCACGGTGAACTTGAATTATTTAGTCTATAGCGTGTGTATATGCTCCAAAAGTAGCAGTTTAAGATAGCAAGACAACATTATGAAATCTTTACACCAATTGACCACTCTTGTTTTCTAAGCATATCTAAATCTTTATTGTCTAAATCTTGTGAGTGACAACATATGTGGTAGGCAGTAAACTTGAACAATTTGTCCTCACTGTTATAGCATGAATCTTTGTTTGTCATGCCTTAGCCCGCAGATAAATCTCTCTCTCTCCCTGCCCCTCTGTGTTAACATTTGTATCTTCTGGTTCTTGAAGACATCTCTCTCCACCAAAGCAATCCTAAAGATCCTGAAGAAGAAGGGCTTTGATGCAACTATATCTCCAGATGCAGGCCGTTTCGTTTGCAATTACGTCTACTATCACTCTCTTCGGTTTGCAGAGCAGAAAGGTCACAAATCTCTGTTTGTCCATGTACCTCTCTTCTCAACAGTTGATGAAGAAACCCAGATGCAATTTGTAGCCGCCCTCTTAGAGGCCATTGCATCAACATGTTAATCTACGAATCTATTATTATCTGATTTTCATGTTTGTCTGTCATCTGCTGTTGCATGTGAATCAACTGTCTCAATATAATTATGAAATAATTCTCTGCTTAGACCTGGGTCCTGCCTCTTGCTTTTATCTGGAAATGGTTGGCTATCTCTCTTCCCTGTATACAATTCAGCTGTATCTTATAATGGGGCAAGGATTTCACTGTTTCCAGTTTGCGAGAATCTTCTTCATTTATCTTTATTGGCCTTTTCTATTGTTTGATCTACTGCATTTTCATCTCAAGCCTATGAAAATGAATTTCTATGGGGTTGCGGAATATCTTGTTAAAATGCAAAGCAATGTCTGTTGTTTTTGTTTACTTCTTATAGGCTCAAACAACTGAACTCTTAAATAATTATTTTAAATTGAAATTTTCTTACAAGCCACCGTAGAAAACAAGAAAAAAATTTGCAGAAGGTTCTGCACTTTGAAAGCTTTAGACAACTTGCTAATGTCGAGCTATGGGAAATATGGCCACGCGAAACAGTTTCTTTATCGTATCAATGATATGGTTTCCCAATGTTTTCTTATGTTGGACTTCAGGCTCATTGTAGAGTGGTTTCGCTTGGGTTTGGATTGAATTTGTATACAGGAAGGTCACTCATTGATCTGTATATGTGTATGGGACTTCGTGTGGAAGCTTTGAAGTTGTTTGACGAATTGCATGAGAGACACTTAGCAACACAGAATTTGATGTTTCAAGCATTTTGTGACCCGACCAGCAGAGGGGGTTGAAAATATACACTAAAAATAAAGATGATGACGTGGAGCCCCAATGGGCTAAGTTTTGTTATATGATTCTCAGGTATAGTAATGGGATGTTTCGGTTTGAGAGGAAGTAATTACATTGTCATGTGATTAAGCTTGGATGGATGTACGTGGATATTTTTGTTGCTAATGCGTAGTGGATTTTTATTCTGCTTGTGGGAGTTTAATTGATGCGAAGAAATATGTGGACAACATCCTGTTGGATGATGTTATTTCATGGAATTCATTTGTTTCAGTTTATGCTGATTATACTCTTGAATTGTTTTATAGGATGCAGTTTTGGGGGAAGAGGCAGTCAATGTGTTCATTTGTGGGGTTCTCAAATTTTGATAGTAGGACCGGCAGTGTATCTTTTGGGAATCAGATTCATATGTTTTACAAATGGGTTTTATCATGGGAGTGTCTTGTTCAATCTGCTTTGATGGCTATTGAATTATGTGCAGGAAGTGCAGTGACATTGAGAGTTCTGTAGCTGTATTTGAGGCTGTTCGCACTAGAACTTTGGAATGTTGTAATTCACTAATGACATCTTTGTTGCACTGTGGTAACATTGGCAATGCTCTTGAGATGTTTGGTTTGATGTTTGATGGAGTTGGAGTTGATGACGTAACTTTGTCCACGACTCTGAAAGCACCATCTGTGTCTGCTTTTGCAATACTAGGTAGCTGCAGCTGTTGCACTGTTTTGCAATAAAATCAGGTTTGGAACCTGATATTGTTGTATTGTGTTTAATGGATTAATATTCAGTGGTCATGTCGAATATTTCCCTCCTAGTGTTTGAGAATATTTCCCTCCAAATATTGGATGCTCGGAAATGAATGTGAAGTGGAGGACTTGACTTGCTGGAAGCATAAATCCGAAGGGTCTGATACCCGATAAAGTGACATTTCTGTGTGTGCGTGCAGGGTGCAATCATTCAGAAATGGTAAAAATAACTATTTGTGTTTAACTCAATGAAATCTGTTTATCGCATTGACCCAGACCGGCAGCATTATTCATGCATAATTGATCTGTTAGGCCATGCTGGTCTTCTGCACAAGGCTGAAGAGACGCTGCAGCAGACACCAGGAAAGGGTGATTGTGTGATGTGGAGCTCATTGCCGCGAAGTTGCAGGGTTCACTGCAATGAAACTGTCAGAAAAAGAGTTGCAATAAATTTATGGAGCTTGAGCTAGAGGATTTTGCAGTTTATTTGCAAGTGTCGAACTTTTATTCTGAAATGGGGGATTTTGCGGTGTCCATGCAAATCAGGGAGATTGGTCATAGTTTGATAGAACTAAACAGTTGCCACTAGCTATTCTTTGTTGTTATAATTAAGTGCTTATTTGTGTTAAAAGATTAACTTATTAGATAGTATTACTTATTTGATATTATTTATTTTTATAATTTTTAAAATATTCATATTTTACGGGATAATATTTTATTAGAATTCAATGAACAGATATTTAAAAATATCATTTTAACGAAAATTTAACTTACTCGATCGTTATAAATATAATTTTAATAAATTTATATAAATTGTTGGATGTATATCCAAATAATTAATTTAGGAAAAACACAGATCACCTAGAAAAATATTTCCTTTGCATACCCTGCATCATTCCTTCATCTGAGAGCTTTAAAGAGCACAAGCCAGACAGAATCCATGAACACTTTGACTCGTGAAACTTTTAAACACTGGTTGAAGAGTAAAGCAATGGAGTACAAGAAAATAAATTTTCTTGTACTTCAAGTGTGGGCATGTAGAAAATGTAGCACCTTCATCTACTTTCAAGCCAAGCCATACAGCCCACAAATCCCTTCATTGTCAAAACTAATCTGCTCTTATAAATTAAAACCCAATGTCTTCACAGGATTTATTCAAACCAATCAAATCTTGTCTAACAGCCAGAACAGACAAAACATGGATAAATTCTTTATGGTTTCCTTTTTTGGTTTGCTGATAGCGGCTCATGCAGTTGCAGAAAACATGGTATATGACGACATTGCCATGCCTGGGGAGCTTCAAAACTTAGAAGAAGAGAATGAGTTGGAACTTTTTGAAGTGCCATCTTGGACAAGTGAACGAGGTGGCAAGGTTCTTGTAAATGTTGATAGCTTTGGTGCTGCTGGAAATGGAGTTTCTGATGATACCCAGGTACACATATTTGTATTAAAGATTTCTACTTTCATAAGACAAATGACATGATAAAATACTTGGTAATGGGGACATCAAAGTTTGGTTTGTTCAAATGATCCATGTGTCAGTTAAGCAATGGTCCAAGATGATAATTTAACTGTCACACTATCATTTTTCGTTTATTCATGCTTGCTCTTTTGTTTCTTCTTTCTTTTGGTAAGTTGGGTCTTTTCTTTCTATGTTGTGTTATTATCATCAGGCTTTCGAGAATGCATGGATCACAGCCTGCTCTTCACCAAAATCAGTTTTCTTGGTTCCTCCAGGACGCCGTTATTTAGTTAATGCAACGAGATTCAAGGGGCCTTGTGCAGACAAGTTAGTCGTTCAGGTAATCTTCATCAGATGCCATAACAGAAATACAAATGACAGGCTACTTATTTCGTCACTCTCATCATTTGTTGTTCTAATATTACATCATTGATGCTATTATTACTAATATTACTATGATTATTATCATACAGATTGATGGAACAATAGTTGCTCCAGATGAGCCCAACGATTGGGATCCTAAGTTGCCACGAATCTGGCTTGATTTCTCTAAGCTGAAAGGGGTCCTCTTCCAGGGGGGTGGAGTCATTGACGGCTCAGGCAGTAAATGGTGGGCATCATCTTGCAAAAAGAACAAGTCAAATGTAATCCACTGTATACCTTCCATCCTTGTAATGCAATTCAAAAATAATTATTATAGTGATAACAAAATTCTAACATGCATCTTTCTTTTCTTCTTGCTTGTTTACAGCCTTGCAGAGGGGCACCAACTGTAAGGACCTTCTCTTTATTACATTAGTCATGTTCAAAAACGATTCATGGAATGTGTGTTGGATTAGAACTGCCAAATAATTCACAATGAGTGAGATTTAACACGGGTGTTTGTTGCAGGCGTTAACCATAGATTCAAGCTCTGCCGTAAAGGTCAAGGGCCTTACTATTCAGAACAGCCAGCAGATGCACTTTGTCATTTCCAGGTCTGAAGCTGTGCGAGTTTCTCAAGTACTAGTCTCAGCTCCAGAAGACAGTCCGAACACAGATGGCATTCATATCACTGAGTCCACTAATGTTGTTCTGCAGGACTGCAAAATTGGAACAGGTGAGAATGCCTCTGTCCTTTTGGTTTGTTAACCTGACCGCAGTTTCTGTAGTAAAAACTCGAATGGAATAAAAGCAAAATAATGGCTAAGCTTACAACTATTAGTCTTCCAGTTGAGAAAGGAAAAAGCACCTCTTTTTGGGAGAAACATCCAAAGAATAGCTGAAGTTGTGCCTAACATACAAATCCTGCATCCTTTTTGCACTTATCTTTATTCAAAAAATGCACTACAATTGCACGTGATATCATAGGAAAGCCTGTTGACAGGTTTGTGTTTCGTGGTGATTCTGCATGTGATATTCAGGGGATGATTGTATTTCAATTGTCAACGCTAGCTCTAATATCAAGATGAAGAGAATTTTCTGCGGGCCCGGACATGGAGTCAGGTATATGTAGTTAAATTTGCACACTAATTCAACAGATTGTGGGTCTTGTATTCCATTCCATAACAACACACTGAGCGCAATTAGGGTAGTATTCTGTTCCTTACAGCTTAGAAAAGCTGAAACGGAAAATTTTACCGACACTCTTCTCTTTTCTACTGTGAAATTCTGCTTCTTAGTATCGGAAGCCTGGGGAAGGACAACTCGACAGGCATAGTTACAAAAGTGGTCTTGGATACAGCATACCTCAAGGAAACTACTAATGGCCTCAGGATTAAGACTTGGCAGGTAATACTTTTTATCACTATGAGTGGATTATGTAGATCTGATATGTTAACACGGTTGACCTGACCAATTCAGCTACTTTAGGAGACCCAAAAGGAAAATCTTAAATGGTTCAGTTGTCTATGAACCAGTAAATAGACTCCTTCTGTTTTATACCCCTCTGACTTCAAAAACTCAGTAACAATTCAAACTGATATGATTTTGTTTGAATGATTTTCAAGTCTCTTCGATACTGAATGGACTGTTTGTGCTGCTCCAGTTTTCTTCGTTGAATGTATTTGACGGCTATGTGTACTCTCTGGGACAGAATTTGACGGATACAATAGAACATACATGTCAAAATATAGAATTCATCTAAGCTGCCACTTAAGGTAACTTTTTTTAATGAAACTGACATGAATCCCTTTCTTTTGGATTCTGTTTTCCAGGGAGGTTCTGGTTATGTTCGTGGGGTACGATTTGACAATGTGAGGATGGAAGATGTTGCAAACCCCATTATCATTGATCAGTTCTACTGCGATTCCCCAACGGCATGTAATAATCAGGTACTTTCTCCAGTTCTCTTTCAAGATTTATAACTTTTGAAAATCTTTGACTGGTAATTGAAGCATTCGTCTTGCCTCTATCAAATTGCTTCAATTTAACATCTTGGTGAACCAAACAGAATCCTGATAATAACGAATTCTTATTCTATTTGGTAGACATCAGCAGTGAAAATAAGCCAGATCATGTACCGTAACATTAGTGGAACCACAAAGAGCTCAAAAGCAATGAAATTTGCCTGCAGTGATACAGTTCCCTGCAGCAACATAGTCTTGAGCAATGTCAACTTAGAGAAGAAGGATGGAAAAGTTGAGACCTACTGCAACTCCGCTCAGGGCTTTGGGTACGGCATTGTGCATCCTTCAGCAGACTGCTTAACTTCCAACGACAAAGATGCTGCACTAGCGGAATCCATAAGAGACTATATCATTCACACAGAGCTCTAACTTGCTACCTATAGGCATTTAAATACCATGCTATAGTATATATAAATCGGGTAAATGGACGGTACAGCATACTAGTATAGGCTTCTTGGAGGAGGTTTGAGGTAACCAAGTTAAATTTTCGTGGGCTATTACGGATGTTATTACATATCGATACATAAACACACTGCACCCTGATACTGTCCGAATGTGAAAATCAAAAGCCTTGTATGATGCAGTTACCATTGGAGGAAAAAAAATAATTAATACATACAGTATATACTGCCTTGTATTGTTTTCTGTCTGGTTCGTGGAAACGGGGCTCGGCTGAGAGACTCGGCTTTGCCCGGAGAAGCCCCTTCAGTTTGGGAAGATATACTGTAAGTAAAAGACAATCTGGGTTCGGTTCCTCTTTTGTTGTGAGGATTAAATTTGGGATCATAACTACTGTAGTGTGTAAAAGCCAACCCATAGAGGGCAGAGCATGCTGGATTTGCACGAAATGTGGTACATGGAAATTAAGGGTCCCATGCTCAACCAAAAAAAAGAACGTTCCAACTTGGCAAAATCAATGACTTACAAGATATCGTAAGAACAACCTGTGGGCAACGCATTGGCTGTCAGGCTGAATCCCGAGTGTTCATTTTTCAAAACCATGTGCTGCAACTGCAAGCAGTTTGCAGTTGCAACTTTCCATTACAAGCCATATTAATTAGAAGAAGAAAGTCCATGAGGTGCTTCAGATTTTTGTCCCCATATAATAATAGAAAACAATGAGTGGGCAAGGAAATCTACCAAAACGATCCGTGACTCGTATTAGCTAGGATGGTAGCTTTTTGTAAACGTAGGCTATGAATTAAGGGTCGACCTTGTAATACAAACAAAAGGCTGGCCGACCAAATCACTTTTTTGTCCTTCTGAACTTGGGTGCGCGCAGAAGCACAAGCCAGAAACACAAATACAACAATAAAAGAAAATCCATTAGAGGGGCGGCTGAGGAACCGATGATTCACATGCACAACAACAAAAAACCCACAAACTATAAACTATAACATCAGTTAAGCTCATCGGCAGCAAGAAACTCTTGCATTGGGAAAGGGAAAGAGAAGGCTGAGATCAAATTCACATACAGATTCAGATACGCATTGTTCTTTGTGAGTTCTAAAATTATATTTGCTTCAAGTCCTAGAATGATCCGTGAACCCCAAAGCTGATTTGAGAAAACTGATTGCAATCTGAAGAATTGCACTTTTCCACTGAAATGCAGGTTCAATTGTGGTGATTGGTGTAATTAAACAATGGTAAAGTGTTGGGTGTACGTCTAATTAATAAAAAATTATTTATTATAATAAATAAATATATTTTACTTTTTAATTAATATAATAATAAAAATTATAAAATTTATTTTTAATTTTTTTATACATTATTAATGAATATTTTTTTTATTAATTAAATAATTTTATGATATTATTTAAAATTTTTATTTAATTAATTTAAAAATAATTATTAAATTCTGAAAATGATGTAATATTTAATGATTTTGTTGCTTTATACTCGTGCTAATAGAAGACAATCACAGATTCAATGGGAAGGCAAGGCAACTATGAACAAAGACAACGAATATGACAAGAGTCCAACCAGTATGCCCAGTTAAAAACATTCTTCAAAAGGACAAGCCAATTTGTCCATGTTTCTTTTACTTACCTTACCTATAATGAATTAACATTAACCCATGAGTACATTACATGGAATTAGAGTGCAAAACCTAATAATGGAGCTGAGAGAAAGACATTTGAGAAGAGAAGAGAAAGCATATGAAATTATTTGTACATATGAATTGGAGTTCACGAGAAGACTAAAACTTCACGAGCTTGTATGTATTTGTGTTTCTTCACAAAAAGACGGCTTGGAAGGCCCTACTCACCATCTACCCACAACTCTTTTAGCCAAACAGGGACTTAAACATGCTTATACAAATGGGTATGCAGTATGTCCTCAGGTTTTTTTGGGAAGTGATCTCTATGCATTCATGTACTGGCCTTAGCTTCTTATAGTTCTTAATTATGAGATGAATTATATTATTTGCATAGAACAACAAGAACACTTAGTTATATGGGTATTAATATATTGCAACAAGTAGAATATATAATTGAGATGCAGTTAAAGGTTTGTTTTGCATGTATGTTACCGAATATTGTGTAAATAGAGACAGCAGCCTCGTAAAGCCAAACGATACTGTGTTATTGAACATCACCAACATCTGATATACTGAGAGTATTACACACACACACAAAAACACACCCTTCTCTGTTGTATTTGTGTTATTTGAAATGGATGGCATTGGCATACACATATGAGAATGTAGGCTGCAACACAGCACATGAATGAGAGGAAGATATGTGATGGCAGAATCTGGATAGGAAAGCAACAAGAGCCACAGGTCGAACACTCCAAGATAACACACTGTTGCTTCGTGGAAGTGAGGTCTGCTTTTCTCTGGGGACAATTTGACAACGCCCACGTACCAAATATTATATGTTCTCGGTGAACAAAACAGGAAGCTTGAAAGCGAGCGATGAAAATTAATGAGAGGGTGCATTATAATGTCCTTCAATCGCGGCGTGGTTAACTCAAATTTTAGGGGATAATTTCTCTGAGATTTCGAGTGAAGCATACGATTGTATT
The DNA here is from genome assembly GCA_019650275.1 of Xylocarpus granatum. Lineage (NCBI taxonomy): Eukaryota > Viridiplantae > Streptophyta > Magnoliopsida > Sapindales > Meliaceae > Xylocarpus > Xylocarpus granatum. Next base: position 22,003 of record BNST01003064.1, read on the forward strand.
CTATGTCACCAATCACAATCTTTCCCTTTCTCTTTTTGCAAAAGTTTCGTACTCTCTACACAGGGATTAAGCATGTGACTCCCTGAGGAACGTTTCTGTTTGTATTCTTACACTGGCTAATTTTGCTACTTGTACTTCCTTTAATTGCTAAAATAAAATTAATAAATCTTACCAAATAAATCAAACGTCTAAAAACCATGGGCGGATAGAGGTTTTCCAGCAGTACTTCCTGTGACAGAACCCAGCAAAGTTAACCATTCTTCTGTGACAGAGACTACATGCTTGGGCATCTGTCAATTGTTCTCTCGGTTAGGAGACTGTTGGTTTCAGTCGGCTACTATTTACCCAGATTTCTCTCAGTTTCTTCAGTTTTTTAATGGGATGATTGGGAAGTTGGAGAATTATGTGATTGAAGAAAAGAAACCTCTTTAGAAAATGTGAAGACAGAGTAGAAAAACTTGAGCCCGTGAGCGATGCATGTGACAATTAAAAGCTGTTATAATCAGTGCCCTCCCTTGAGACCATATAGACCCACTCGCGTGTTCCTTTTTGGCTTTTTGATTATAATTTGTAAATATATTCATACACAACTGAATCCGTTAGAAAAGTAGACACAAGCAGAACAACTATGAGTCCACAATTTCCAAGCTTCACCCATTTCCTGGATTGTAATTTCCTTCCAATTATCACATTTGAAATGAGCATACACACAAGATGATGGAAGAACAAGGAAATTGGTTGGATCTGTAGTGTAACGTAGGTGCATTTTGCTTACCGCGATTGTGGAGTGTAAGGCTTGGAATGTACTGATAATTGATGGGAGATATTGTCAGGATAATAAACAATTGGATTGATGATTCACATGCAGCTACATTTTTACATGTGGCAGAAGAAAGGGACCTGTAATCACTGTAGATGAGCTAATTTTATCCCAACCAGAATTCACAGAAAGGGACGTGGAAATGATTAATAATGCAGAGCAAAGGGAGGAAGGTGAATAAAGCACGCATGCCTTGGTATAACTGTTTACTCTCATGTGCTCAGCTTTGCCTTGCTTTGCTACCTCTCCTCTATATAAACCAGACTATCTCCTCCTTTGGCTAACTACACAATTCAAGCTCTCTCGTTCTGCCTTCCGCAGTACAAATGAAAATGAGAGGGTTAAGTGCCAGAAGTCTCACATTCATGATCTTCGTTGCATTTCTTGTTTGGTCTGCAACTTTTGAGACTTGCAGTGCCAGAAGAGGAAGGCATTGGAGGCGAAGCAGCAGAACCAACTCAGCTTCTCTGTCCAAGAAGAATTATAAGGGAAGCAGTCACCATAATTATCACAATGGTGGATCAAAAACGAAGCCAAAACGAAAACCAAAGCCGCCGTCTCACCAATCTTCACCATTACCGCCGGTTCCTACTAAGCCGTCGCCGAGCCCCCCAAACAAAGGTTACGGCAGCAGCCATTCTTCGGTCTTTAACGTCAAGGATTTTGGCGCTAAGGGTGACGGAATTACTGAGGACACAAAGGTATGCGACGTTCAGTAATTGTCTGTCTTGTTAAGAATTCACCGTTGAAACGCAGAGCTTCACAAATTTCTCACGCTCTCATAAATTTTTTTAAGTTAGTTCTCAGAATATCTATGTCCATGCATGATAATTTTCAAATCGTATAAACCTTTGTCTTCATCAAGCAATTGACGATTAATGTAAGATGATGAACAGCTGAAGTTAACAGGGCCGCTGCCTCCCCTGCCTTAGCATAGTATCATTACAGGAAAAATGCCCCGCTTCATAGTGTAAATACCAGAAAATATTTTATTACAGGACAATAAATACAACGTAAACGACAACAAAACACCAACGTAGGCCCACTCAAAACTATTGTATGATTCCCGTTATGGCTGTTTGGTAACGATTCCCACAATAATTGCTTACAGTTATTCCGCACGCAACCCAACATCAACTGTAATTCAATGGTCATAATTACTTCGAATTTGTGATAACGTTTATGTCTTTTTCCCGGTAAAACATGGTAGAAAATTACACTTTAATCACGGGATTCATGCAGGCATTCGAAGCTGCTTGGGCAGCTGCTTGTAAAATTGAGGCATCAACTGTGATGGTTCCTCCACAGTCCGTGTTCCTGGTTGGTCCTATTTCATTCTCTGGTCCATACTGCCAAGCAAACATTGTATTTCAGGTAAATCTATGGGGTAATTTTAGAATTATTTAGGTCAAAGGGACAATGAAATTTATTCAAACTTCAGATAATTGCAACTAAAGATTGTATAATGTGGTGAGAAACTGAAAAAAGTTTATTAATTTTCTCAGCTGGATGGCAAGATAGTTGCTCCAACAAGCTCCAAAGATTGGGGTAAAGGTCTGTTATGGTGGATGGAATTTACAAAACTGAGAGGAATTACGATTCAGGGAAAAGGTATAATCGATGGAAGAGGCTCGGTCTGGTGGCAAGACTACCCGTATGAAGATCCTATTGATGATGAATCAAAGTTCATCATCCCACTGAACAACAATACATTACAAGACAAGCCACCAATGCCGGTAATTTAATTACCTCCATCAGTTTGTTGATTTCCCATGTAATTATTATCGACAGCTGACCCTATATCTCATTGAAATTGTGCGGCAGATAAGAAGTGAACTATCGGGGAAGATGCCAAGCATTAAGCCAACAGTAAGGACCACTTCATACCTACCAAAACTCCTTCTGAGATTTATGACTTTGCAGTTCTCTAACATGCAATGTTGTGTCACAGGTTCTGAGGTTTTACGGGAGCTTTAATGTTACAGTCACCGGCATAACAATTCAAAATAGTCCGCAATGCCACCTCAAATTTGATAATTGCATAGGAGTTGTGGTACATGATATAAGCATTTCCTCGCCTGGTGACAGTCCCAACACTGATGGAATCCACTTGCAGAACTCCAAAGATGTGATGGTTCACAGCTCCAATCTTGCTTGCGGTAATTACATTACTTGTAGATGCATAATTTTGCCTTATAAAACAAATTCAACTAGACAAAGTCAAGCTTGAATATTGACAAACGGGAACAAGACCCGCAGAGCCAAAATTATTATCTGTGGTCTCTTGATGGCACTGTCATAACCACATACCTTGGAGTAGGTTCCTTAAAATTCACAGCACAATCTTATTCGGAGCCAGTAACATTATTCTTTAAGTTAAACTAAAGCTGATTTGTCTGGTATAAGAACACATGTTCTGCTATGTCCCTCAACTTTCATGTTTGTTTTTGTCTTATCTTGCTACATAATATTTTGCTCCCATCTTCTTCGTCTGGTCAACTTCTGCTCAGATGAAAGCCTAATTAGAGAGCAGACAACATGGAAATGAGTAAAACAGGTTCATATATCTGTGAAGCACTAAATGAAGCTTTTAAAATCTAGTGCTTACATAAAATCAAAGGCCTAGTTTAACACATAAACAGTATGCAACTCTAGAAAGATAGAAAATTATCTATAAGTTAAACTAAAGCTGATTTGTCTGGTATAAATAAGAAATGTTGAAAAGGTGCATATGTTGCATTGATGCTAAGCTCTTAAAATCTGATGACTTTTGCAGGAGACGACTGTGTTTCTATTCAAACTGGATGCTCAAATGTATACATACACAATGTAAACTGTGGGCCAGGGCATGGAATCAGCATTGGAAGTCTGGGAAAAGATAACACCAAAGCCTGTGTCTCAAACATTACTGTCCGAGATGTTATGATGCATAACACCATGAATGGTGTCAGAATCAAGACATGGCAGGTATTGATACCATCTGCAATCCCATTCTATACTTTACAAGAACTAATGTAATAAAAGCAATGCCCGTAAAAAGACTATCAATTGTGAAAGAATGTAATCCTAAGGTAGAGTGATGGGTTAGATCAACAAAAGCATACAGAAACAAAACATACTTAATGACTAGTAATTACTTGGAGTGATGCCTCATACTCTGAATTAAGATTTAAATCAACATGGAGGGTAATAAATCCGCAAAGATTTCACTACTTAAAGTCATTTAAGAAACTTCTAGACAATTCCAAAATATGTAACAGATTTTGAGTCTAACCTTGAGTGATTCCTGTTGAAGCATATAATCAAAGAATTTGAAACATGTTCTTGGTTCTCTCCATAAATTCTAATCAAGCACTGGACAAATGAGGTTTTTCAATAACTCCATTTCCTTTTTCTTCTCTTTCATTGGCCAAAGATCTCCAAGTTGTCTTGCCTATGCTAGGGCTGATGCTTTCAGTTTACAAGCAATTTTCTCACATTGTTTCAAATTTCACTCTGCAGGGTGGATCAGGCTCTGTGCAGGGGGTACTTTTCTCAAACATTCAAGTTTCTGAGGTCCAACTTCCAATTGTGATTGACCAATTCTATTGTGACAAAAGGACATGCAAGAACCAAACATCAGCAGTGTCTCTATCAGGAATCACCTACGAAAAAATTAGAGGGACATACACGGTGAAACCTGTGCATTTTGCCTGCAGTGACAGCCTTCCATGTATAGATGTAACTCTATCTTTTATAGAGCTAAAACCACAGCAAGAACGCTACCGCATGTATGATCCGTTCTGCTGGCAGACTTATGGAGAGTTAAACAGTCCAACTGTGCCCCCAATTGCTTGTTTACAGCTAGGAAAGCCACCAAACAATCGACCTCAGACGGATCATGATGCATGTTGAACTCAGCCTAAGGTAGCTATGGTGTATTCGTTTGTGTGGTAGGCATGATATGCTGACCCCTATCACACCATTAGTTAATTAGGTTATGAATGTAAATATTGGCAATCCCTAGCTTATAGAAATTCTTCTTTAGTAGTGTTAATTGGTTTTCATTTTGTGAGGGTATAGCAATATTAATATCAGCCATGGGCTGATAGCAGAATATTAAGGCAGCCTTGCTCGCTATGGGCTGATTGTCTTGATTGTCGGATTGTGAGATAGTATACGGGTGCTTGATTGCTTCATTAGCAAATAAACATATCTATCTGTAAATTATGGAATTTCAAATATCCCTTTCTTGTCTACAGTTTACCACGCAATCATACTTTTGCTCAGGCATCAAAGAAGAAATACAGACAGAAACAAGCACGAGAACAAAAGTAAATGAAAAATGGAAGCATGGAACCAACTAAAATAGTAATGGAATTCCTACCAGTCCACTTTCCCATTAACATTTTGGGCAAGTCAAACAATGTGCTGTTGTCAATCAATAGCACTTTCGGACATCCCATCAAAATATCCTAATTTTCAGACAGATCAGACTGCCAAAAAACTGCATGAGCATATGAAACTGGAGGACTAATATCACAGGTCAACAGCAGCTTACAATTCCAGAGAAACCAAACTTTCTAATTTATAACAGAGAGTGAATTCATTCTTCAGGTTAACAAAATGAACAAAATGCAAAAATCAAATTCTCACCTGACTATATTCGGAAAGGCCACTCCAGCTTCGGATGTCATCAGGTTTGAACAGGAAAACAAGTGATCAGACCTAGGCCCTTGGTTCTAAGACCACGTCATAGAAATGAAAGTCATAGACATCAAACAGACAAGCATCTCCTGATTTCCCCGATTTTAATGGAACGGTAAAACGCACCGCTTCGAGATTTTCGGAGTAATGTTGCTTGGTTCCCTCTTCTACCTAACGCAACGCACCGTTTTAAGCACCACTAAAAGAAATACAAGCGTTCCGTTTCCCTGGTCAAAATAACGATACCTGACATTTTCAATAAACATTACGATTCCCTCCATCATTTCAAATCTTGTACTTGCGCCATTGGAAGGTCAAGAGCTTTACGCTGACCTTCCAATGGCGCAAGTTTCAGAGAAGGCGCTGCATTCGTGAGAAGAAGAATGGCCACCGTTGCCAACCAGCTTGTTCTGGTTATGAATTGGGGTTCGAATTGCAGTTCCATTGGGTTAAGTAATGCCTCGATGAATGAAAGCTATCACCGGATACACGGTGAAGTTCCGTGACGCGATGTCGTTTGTAGAAACGCATGTGATGAGTCTGGCAAGGAATTCACCGACATTATTTATTAGAAAGCTGTCCGTGAAGGTATTGCCTAGGTAAGATAGTCATTAGTTACTGGAGACTTAACCCGCAGCAGCAAGTGTATCTTCTTAATTGAATTCTTGTTTTTGTTGTTTAATTTAGATTACGATGAATAGGCATTAGGGAAGAAACGCGTGTTGGCCACAAACAGTTAAGGAGTTCATTCGAGCGTTTAATGATGCTAGAGATGACAGGTCGGTGGGAGTCATAATTCTTACTGGGAAGGTATCACTTCATTGCTAATGCACAGTTCTCTTATGTACTGATTTTCTATTGTTATAACTGTAAACAATTATAAACGATTGATTTCTTGAGGATGCCATGAATGGATAAAAAGGGTCAACGTGTGGCTTTTTAGTATGTATTAGTGTCAAATAACTTGCCAAGACATAAAAGGGCGTATATAGATACAGTACATATGCAACTAGCCGTCTCAAAAGCGGTAGAATTGCCTTTGAATTTACTCATTTGAATACATGATTTATGATTCATGAGATACTTTTATCTTATAGGTCCCTAGCACCTGATCATAGCTTTGCATCACACATTATCTGATTTTTCTTGCCATCTTTGTTTATCCTTGGATTACATCATATTTGCAACAATGGTTTGTCTACAACTTTGTGTAGAATAGGGGGCATTCTTATTCATAAGAAAGCATTTGAAAATCCTATTATATAATCAAAAGGAAGAATCCATTTTTGGAACTATTGGCATCTTTTTTGTTAACAAAGTAAATTATAAGTTGTTCATATGCCTTACAGAAATTAATGGTTGCACAACTTTGTGAATTCCAGACTACAGAGTGACAGTCTGCTTTAAATATTTTCCCTGTTTCTATGCAGATTATATTGATTTTCTTTTTTTCACAACATGTTGTTGTAGGGAACCAAGGCCTTTTGCAGTGGTGGTGATCAGGCATTGAAAACCAGAGATGGTTATGCTGATTCTGAAAATTTTGGCTGTCTCAATGTCCTAGATTTGCAGGTACTATTTTTACTCCTAAAAAACATGCATATTATAACATGTTCTTGCAGTAACCTCTTAGGCCTCACTTCCAAACAAAATTTGGTGAAGCTACCGCTTGGACACCTTCCCAGAACCCACATTCATCATTCCTGTTTGGGTGTATTCAAAGGCTGATTTAGGTGATTTGATCTCCATACTAAATGCTTCTTCAGCTACATAATATGTATATATATCTATTCTTCTCTTTTTTCTTAATTGTTTATTTTATATTACTTCAACTTTTATCATGACACAGGTTCAGATTTGGTGTCTTCCCAAACCATCTATAGCAATTGTATGACTTTTTATCAAGTCGTTGAGCTACCATTCCTCCCAGCACCAATTGGTGTTAGGAGAGCACAAGTTAAATCTTTTATGGCATGCGATATCGCACCCCCCAGGATCTGTTGAGCTGCTATTCCTTCCAAAATCAATTGGCGTTAGAAAAGTACAACTCAAATCTTTTATAAAATTTGACATCGCACCTTGTGTGATCTGTGCAACTTTACAGAAGAGCAACAGTCATTGGCAGGGAGAGGTATTATGGAACTCCAACACTCTCTTAATTGCACACACAGATGATCTCATGGATTCTTTGTTGCAAGGTGGTTTGTAAATAAATGTTCTAGGAAGTTATGGTTGTAGTCTCAAGATACATGTGATTGGCCCACAGTTTCCTTACCACAGATTCAAGTCTGTAAGACAAGGATCACTTTCAAGTTGTTTGATTCATTTTGCTTAGGATATGTACTTCATGCCCTCAAGAAAGATGCTAATCACCCCTTGAATCCCCAACTTCCCATATTTTTCACTTGCTGAATGCTGATCACTATACCATTTTGTGGTTAAACACGTGTTATGTTTAATGTTTAGTTTGTCCTATTTTTGTGCAGCTAGAGAACTTAGCGCTAGAAACAATTAAATGGTGTCAAGAGATCCCAAAAAACAGCCAACTGCAATTAGAATGCTCAAATCAGCTCTAAAGGCAGCTGACCATGGCCATGCTGGACTCCAGTTATATTCAATTCATAAATGAAGATAAAGAAGTATATGTTCGTGACCTACAATCTATTACAAACCGATGGTCACACCTGCACCATTACAGAACAAGGTAACGAGGTGAAGACAGCAAATGTGGAACGCAGAAAAACCTTAGTCCTGAGTCTTCTGTGGACAATCTCACTGTTTAAAGGTCCAGAAACAGAGGAGGGAGAACTTGAGACGAATACTTGGATTTGTATTCTATTTTTTGGATGCACCCCTGGTTGTTCTTCTTGGTTACATGTTGTCTGGCGTCAAGTTGATCAGCCAATCCCCGAATAAATGATTGTACGCTCTAGCAATCCTGTTCTTTTAATGGGACAGCAGTTGATTGATTGTCTGTGCAGCTAACCGCAGCAGTTGATTTGTGGGAGAATAATTTCTACTTGAGTTCAAAGTTTTAGAGGTAATGAAGCATGAGTTTTCCCTTTTCTAAATTCAGTTTTCCAATTTCAAAACCAAATAATTGATTTTTAAGTTTTAAAATTAAAACTAATTCATTTAGGTAGGTTTTGTTTCAAAAATTAAAAATTAAAATTTTTTAAAGCATGTTCCAATTTTATAATCTCTAAAACGTTTAATTTTTTAAAAAAATAATAAAAAAATTATATTAAACTATAAAAATAAAACGTCAACTCTTACCGTTAAAATATAAGTACTTGTCTTATTAAACTATGCATATAATATTACATAATTTATTTCATTTTTATAATAAAATAAATATAATTTCATATTTAATTAATTTACAAAAAAAATAATTTTTTCATATTACAAATAAATATTTTTAATTAAAAAATACTATTAAATTTATACAAATATAATTCTCACGTAAAATATATTAATATATAATTCAATAAATAACTTATTAAATAAAGAGAATATTATTATTTGTTAAGTTATTAATTTACTTTGTTCTATTATTTTTTTTAATAATAAATTAATAAAATTGTGATATAATATATTTTATTCTAAAATTATAAAATAAATTAATATTTATAATAAATAAATACGTACACGGTATAAATATTATTCTCTAAAGTAGGTTGAACTCAGCTGTATCTAGACGAGACAGCTCCTTGTAGCTTCTTTCAATTTGTTATATCATAGTTGATTGTTGTATCTTTGCTAGTGCAAAAGACTAATTCTGAAGTTGGATGGTAAATTGATGTTTGTCTTTCCATTTGGCTATGGGCACATTATGTTTTAGATGCCTTGTCTGTGGTGAAATCTTTTACCCTATCAAGAATTATAATTACTTATGCGCTTAGTGGGGTGGTTCAAATTAATTTCATCACATTGACCAAAACATTAACTGTGGTGGCTCTTCTTTTGTTTGATGAGTAGGAGTCAGGAGCAAATTTGTTATTATTACCTATTCCTATAACTTCAACGAATGAGCTTGTCACTGTGTGGGGACCCAGAAGTGGGAAAGATAAATCCCTCTGAGCACAGGCAACTGAAGCTAGCCAGGAGGTAAGCTTAGAGGCCTGTACTCAGATATTTCAAAAAACATCTTGCTTCAATTAGAAGAGCTTGAAATTGATGGTTTGATTTATGTTTTATCGTTAATGTTATATGGTTATGAATTTTTCTTGCTATTCTTTTATTTGACTTTTTTTTTAAGGCTTGAAAAGTATATCATTATGACTACTTCGATACAATGAATTTTAATGTACCCACCCACAAGGACTTTGAGTGGAGATGAAAAAAAAACTCTTTTGGAAATTTCGGTTCTCATTGATGTCTGAGAATAAGGCTCTTACCAAGTTCCTCCCAAGTGTTGAATGGAGTGAGGTTCAGGTCATTATTTTCTTCATCTTGTTTTTGGTATAACTATTAATTTATTGGCCATTAATTGGGATGTTGCACTTATCTTGCTTCCCTATTTCTCTTTTCAAAATCTCTTTTCAATCCCTTTTATGTAGTTCTCAATTTACTGCTCTTTTCTGTTGGGTGTGGGATTTCTTTGAGAAAAAAGAGCAAGTATCTGACATGCAAAGTTTGTATTATGGGGTATGCTCTTGCATGTTTGGGTTTGCTATGGATTACCTTGTGTATCATAGGGGTTCCCCATGCTCACTTTCTGCATTTGATTTCTTTTCCTTTTTTTTTAATTGCGATGCCAATCTTCATTAATCCTGGCACTGAAAATTTGCCTTCTATATTGTATTCAACCTTTTTGAATTCAGCTGACGCAAAAGTTTTTATGTAATAACTCATTAATAGATCTATTTTTGTAGTTTAAAGGAAGTTATGTTTATAATAGTTGTTCTGTTTTTCATTTTTGATATGCCGATTTTTTCAGGTTGAATTGTTATGCATAATCTACTTTATGCTTGATATTGTTGCTTGATATTGGTAATCTCTGAAGATTGTTATGCTGACGCAACTACAGGAAGCAAAGCAAGCATTAGAACTGATGGGTAGGTGGGAAATGATTGATGACTGTGATGCATTGGAACTTCTCTCACCTGTCTTTGAAAGTGAAGAGGTAGTTACGTTATTAAGATAAGCCTGCTGTTTTTGCTGCCTTCTTTATTATTGTGCTGAAAGATTTGCTCTATACAGCTGTGAGTTCTTTATTTAGCAAGACATAAATTAGTGGGTGGGTGGTAGTTATTTCTACGGAAAAGAATTTTTATGCTTTCGATTTAGAAGACATTAATTATGGTTGATTTGTGTTATTGAAATGTTAATTATTCTACGATTCATCTCAGTTTATCTATCAAGAGAAAGGTGCTTGGACTGGATTTACCTGATGTAGGAAATTATTGACGCACAGCAAATTTTGAAACAGAGAACAATAACAATTACAGGTTTTGGAAATGCTTTACACTTGATGGAAATAGATATTGTGAACATCTTATTTTGGTTTTAAATAATATTGACAATTTAGGCATCTCATCCAGATTGAATAATGGTGACTGCAATCCCTTTTCAACAGGTTTGTGCTTATGCTGTCAGTATTCCTGAAAGAGCTGAGGATGAAGAACTCCAGTGTTACTTACTGCAACTGGTTCAGGCTCTTCGGTTTGAGTGCTCTGACAAATTTCTTGTACAACTCTGTAGGCACTTTACAAGTTTAAATAATTTTGTGTGTGTTTGCGTGTGTGCATACTTATCTTTACATGTTCTAGGGCTACATTTTATTTATTGTAAAATTAATTGTTTTTATAGAGTATTTTTAAACTGTAACAGCATCACACAACCTTGAGCTGGCTAGCTTTCTTCCCTGGTATGTCTCTGGGGAGTTTCATGCTCCTGTGCATGCCAAACGTTTTTATTCTACACATGAGATCTTGGAAGAAAGTTTGGAGAAGGTGTGACATTTTTTTTTATATATTACTTTAACACTTGTATTTTTGCCATACGTTGATGCCAAAGATCTGCAAATCAGTTGTATACTGAGTTATATTTGATAGATGTTTTTAATCCAGAATTTTAAGGATAAAATTCAACTCTTTCAAAAAAAATTGGCATTAGAGAATGTTCTTTTTTTTGTTTGGGGGGGTGGGGGGGATCGGTTGGTTTTGTTTAGAGATAGAAGCTTTGACATATCATGTATTATCTTTTTCCCGCATCCAGGCAATCATATGTAGCCGTGTTTCTCTGGATGGGACCGGATGTTAACCCTAATTGTTGGATACATGTGCATTCCTCCAAATGGAAAAGAACAGAAGTAAAAGAATAGCAGTTTACTTTGAGACTTATATAGTCTTTATAGTTCTAAACTATAATGAGAGTAGGTGTATTGGCAGACAAAAATACAACTTTCAAGTTCCAAATACTGGTTAGCATGAACATGAAAGAGAATTGATGTCTGTAAATGGTGCTTTTAAACATATTGCTTCTAGATGATAAGTTACTTGGCATTAAATTTTATTTTTACAGCTCAGTGATTGCATCCTCTTTGTAACAGTTGACATCTGGTGTGGATAGAGAGGATGGATCTAAATTGTGGCAGAGCCTGGTGTGTCAAACAGAACAGACTGCTCAGTTGTGTTCTGTAATGAGAGATGTCGAAAATGTACGAGGCAATACCCAGAAGAAAATTGAAAAGCTTAGACAGCTTCTTTCTGGTCTCCTTAGTGAACTTACTTATTTAGAAGAGGTGGTTTTTTGATTCAAAGTCCCTTATCAATTTAGCACTTCATAATCAGTTAATTCTTAATATTTTGCTTATGCTGTCTGTCTATATTTCATGTGGTGCCTGTTCAGCCAATACGGTCACCACTGCCTCCAGGCACTCTCATCACCGGGATTGTTCCATCTGAGTCATCCATATTCAAAAGGATGCATTGCATCCTTTGTGTCTGACTTTCAGATCAGCTTGTGGTGGAACTTGCAAGATGATTTTTAAGAAGGGTGATGATATTAGGCAAGATCGATTGGTATGGAGCTAAACTTCTGCTTTTGCCTTGAACAAATTCTTAAACCATCTTTTGCCTCGTATCTTTCACGCCCTGTTTCTCCTTCCTTCCATTATTTCACTCCTCCAAAGAAATGTTAATCCATATAGAAGGTGGCAAAGCTTTGACATAAGTCATATCTTGGATGTGTGGTTACTTTAGGTTGTGCAAATGGTGTCACTCATGGATCGTTTGCTTAAGCTGGAAAATCTTGACTTGCATTTAAACTCCATGTAAGGTGCTTGCTACTGGCCAAGATGAGGGTCTGTTGGAATTCATACCATCTCATTCATTAGCACTGGTATTGTATCCTCTGAAAGATTTACTTCGATTGAAAAACTTACTGCATATAATTTCCAGTCATTTTGTTTTGATAGATGATCAAGTTACAAACATTATATACTCATCATTATAGTTGATGATTGATATATAATTGTAGTGGGGTCATTGTGTAAAACCTCAATTGAAATCCAGTCTTTCCATGACAATTTGTTGTGCTGTTGATCTGTCAAGAACAGTTTGATTTTGAGTGAAATTGGGTTTTGTGATTTAGGGAAGGAGATCATTTTGAAGGAGATGTATATTTTAAGTTCTGTCATAACGACAGTCAATAGAAAATGACTTATTGAACATGTTGTAAAGCTGATTTGTATGCAATTTTTTATACCTTTAATTCCTACTTTCCTAAAGTCAAAAGTAGACTTAATGGTATTACTTTTGGGAATTTCAGTCTTCATTTTTCATGTTCTGATTAATTATCAGATTTCTGGACATGCTAATGGGCAGGATAACTTTGACTGGTTTTTGAAATATTCAACAATGAAATGATTAATAAGCTGTTTGTTTCCATGTCCAGATTCTCTCAGAGCATCATAGCATTATAAGCTATTTCCAAAAGTTTCATCCTGATGAGCACGGACCATTTGGGATTACAGTACCTGCCTTGAAACATTCATAAAAGGCTGTGCTGGTTACTCTGTTATCACATACATACTGGGCATTGGAGGCAGGTTGTGTATTGGAGTTATTTCTACTTACCATTTGTAATAGCAATTGAAAATTTCATTTCACTGTAATGTTGTTTAGAAAAAGAGGTGGTGGGGATCGGATGAACACGATAACTCTGGAAATATGTGCAGACATCTAGTCTGTGCTAGTAAGTACTTTTTAGTATCAAGGACAAACACATCACATTTTCATACTTCTAGGTTATAAATGGCACTGAATGAACTTATTTTATAGTGTGTGAATTGTCTCCTTTTTCCTGTTAGCAAAGACGTGTACTATTTTCTACTATGTATAATGTTGCTATACTTTGTATGTTGAAATTGCATCTAAGAACTTATAGCCTGCCAGTCACATTCCCATTTTATGGATGATTGTCTGCTTTACAGAATGTCTTGTTTTTGAGTTCTATTTCCCTAGAGCATTTCTGAATCTGTCAAGCTGAATCACATTTCTGAAAGGCAGTCACCTTGACAACCTTCTTCTTAGAAATGATGGGCGTCTTTTCCATGTGGATTTTGGCTATATTCTTGGGCGAGATCCCAAGCCATTTCCCTCACCAACGAAGCTGTGCAAAGAAATGGTTGAGGCTACGGGTGGAGAAGTTTCAGTTGGACTTGGACGATGAGACCTGCATCCGCTTCTTTCAGGATCTTATAAATGAGAGTGTTAGTGCTTTGTTCCCTCAAATGGTTGAGACTATAAATCGGTGGGCTTAAAGATTATTCAGCAATATAGCAGTGCTACAATATTTAAATAAATAAATTAATAAAATAATAATAATAATAATTAATAAAAATTTTATAAATTTTATTTTATATATATATAAAAGAGTATTTTTTTTATATAATTGTTTTAGAGTTTGGTAAAATTGTACATGGATGTTTGTTTTTTTATAAAATTATTAATTTTAAATATTTTTAATTAATAAAAATAATAAAATTATTTTACTTTTTAAAAAAATAAATAAATAAATTTTTTAAAAATAATTGATATGATAATAAGTTTAAATTTCAGATAATTTATTTTAATTATTTTTTTTTAAAAATAAAATTTAATTATTTTATTTTTTAAATATTAATTAATTTTTTTTTATTAATTTTTAAAAACATGCATATGTATATAAATATATAATTTTGTTAAATTTAAGAATTTGAAAAAAATATTTTGACGTGACTGATTCGGTGACGTGGCAATGACTGATTCGATGTGATGTCGTAGGCCACAAATCAAAACATTTATACAACTTGGGGCATTTCCGTTATTCCAAACAAATTCGGTGCCTCTTTATAAATCTCCCTGCTTCTCATTCCCCTTCCCATATTTCGCGTAGTTGTTACGCTTCTCCTCTTCCTCTCCACACCCCCCACCCTCCCTCTATCTCTCTCGTTCTCTGAAGGTAAATTTCAAATCTCGGATTTTCAATACTCCGTTTCTTGTGGTAAATTGTAGCTGTAGATTCGTACAGGCAAATTCGGTTCTTACGTTAATTTTGTCATTCTGGTGCTTAATGTTTCGGTTTGCTTGTTATTGTACTTCGTAATTCAAGGTGATGCAGGTAATTTATCGAAATTCTTTGAAATTGGAGTTCTGCTATGATTTATGATTTGGTTTGGGCTTTCTAGGTTATATTTATGGCTAATGATTAAATTTTATGGTTTCTCGCATTGATCTGTAGATCGCACGATCAAATGGCTTAGATCTAATGTATTTATCATCTCGCTGCAGCTGAGCAATCTGAATATCATTGATAATAATTTGATATTGTGGTATTGTAGTTGATGTCTTTTTCTTTTTTTCACTGGATCTCTCTGTTATCATGCTTTTGTGGATTTTTCTTTTTCGGTTACGTTATTATTAAGATGACGAGGTTTTTTTTTCTTGTTCCTTAGACACCAGACACTGATTGAATTTGTTTTGTTTTGTTTCGTTTCAGTTTTTCTTTTATGAATGTTAGACTTATTGGCTGATTATAATGTTAATGTGATGTTACAGAAGGGATCTTCTGCCAGGAAAAATGGGGCTGACTTTCACGAAGCTGTTCAGCAGGCTGTTTGCCAAGAAAGAGATGCGAATTCTGATGGTTGGTCTTGATGCTGCTGGTAAGACCACCATCTTGTACAAGCTCAAGCTCGGAGAGATTGTCACCACAATTCCAACTATTGGTGAGTCTTTTTAGCTTAATTTAATTAATTCTAGTGCTTGATTATGTTGTTTCTGCTTTTCCTTAAAATACTCTGGCCATTTGGTCAACTAACGGTCATACTAAAGATTTTAATGTTGAGAGGAGGTTTGTTTTAGTTTGCACAAATTTTTTTCTCTGTATTATTTCTCATCATTTTTTTTGTCGTCACATCATTTTTTTTTGTCTTTTTCTTTTATAAACATTATTTCTTATCCCAGATGAACCATTTAGCTTTATGATCTTCTGAAAGCTTTAATGATATTACCATATGATTTTGGCTGGTAAAGTGTATATCGTGGGATTGGATTCAAAAGTTTATGTTTCTAGACTTTGTAAAAAATCTTAACTCTAATGCAGACTACTGAAGAATACTGCAGCAGATTTGCATGTTTGAATGGATATCCTCGCACATATATGTACTATTCACGCATTCATACTTCTTATTTTGTGGTTTCTGTTAAGCTGTTCAAAACTGTAATCATGTAAACATTTATTTATTTACAGGGTTTAATGTGGAGACTGTGGAATATAAGAACATCAGTTTCACTGTGTGGGATGTCGGTGGCCAGGACAAGGTACTGTAGTCTGTGAACTGGATTCTCTTTTTTTCTTTAAAATCCATCATCAAGAGTTTATTTGTGAAACTGTTATTCAGTAATGGCTTAACCATGACGATTGCTTTCTCATACAGATCCGTCCCTTGTGGAGGCACTATTTTCAAAACACTCAAGGTCTCATATTTGTTGTGGATAGCAACGACAGAGACCGTGTTGTGGAGGCGAGGGATGAATTGCACAGGATGTTGAATGAGGTATGCTAGTTGCTATTTAGCTAGCAAACTTCAATTTGTTTGTGAGCCTTCTTATCCATTTCATTCTATTATTATAATAAATCATGAAATGCATGTCAAAAGGCACAGATGAAACTCCATGTTAGTACCCCATAAGTAAATTAAGTGCCTAAATTTGCTATTTGCCATTCATGCATTTGATATTCTTTGCTAAGGAAGAAGCAACTGTAAAACCAACAATTTAGCTAACATGTGTCGGCATTTTCGCTGCACATGAATTTTGCAAGTTAAGATGCTTCCTCTTTTACATGCGTAGAAACTATGTGCTACCTTAAAAAATATGTTATCATGAATGTTAGGATAGTTTGGTCTTAGTCATTGGAGGTTTTCACTTTTTTGGTGGAGGCCCATTGGACCTATGGGCTACACAACAGGAAATAGCCTTTTCCCATCCCTTACAACTACCCCTTCCCCTGGTATGGTTAGGATTCGGATTCTTGGGTCCTGCTAAATAACAGAAATGGAATTCATCAGTTAAGCAGCTGTGAACTTTCTAGAACTTGTCACTTTTAATTCAATTTTTTTTTACATTGTTACCTGAACTTAAGCTCACTGGTTTCAGGATGAGCTGCGAGATGCAGTATTGCTTGTATTTGCTAACAAACAGGATCTTCCAAATGCAATGAATGCTGCTGAGATTACTGATAAGCTCGGCCTGCATTCCCTCAGGCAGCGCCACTGGTAAAATTTTGACCTTATTGTTTTTATTTTTATTTGGTTTCTTCTCATGTTTTATGGTGGGATTTTATGCACTTCTCTTTTGTTCCAGGTACATCCAGAGCACCTGTGCTACCTCTGGTGAGGGTCTTTATGAAGGTCTGGATTGGCTCTCCAACAACATTGCTAACAAGGTGAGAATGCTTCCTTTTTAGGATTTTTATACAAAAGTGGTGGCAACCTGGTGCTATCTTGGCAATACAACAAGTATTTTATGATACATTGAGTCAACACTGTTGAATAGTCTAACATATGGAACCATTTATTTATGACATGTCCTTATTTTTCCTATTTTCTCAAATTGCAGGCTTGAGGCTATTAAGATCTTTATTGGACTGGCAATTCTGGATGCAGGGGTGAATATTATCTATTCTTTTTAACTTTTTGACCTTTTTGTTTGAGACAGCTGGGTTGTTATGTTTTTCATTTTAGGATCCTTTTACAACTATATTTGTAATAGAAGAATCGTTGGTTGGATACATGTGCTTCTGAGCTCTTGGCTGCATTTAGATGTGATGCCTCTTATCTGTAATTGAAACTAATTTGGTGTGCAACCTCCTTTTTGAAATTGTTTGTTCCCATTTGTTCTATGCTATGATTGCTACTTAGGCATCCAAAAAAGAAAGCACATCTCTGCTCGTCATGTGCCCTAATGTCTAACAGGTGGCTTAAAGACTCTGGGCAACCAGGAACCTCTGTATTTTTTGACTCATTACCATTCTGCATTTTAGATTCTTGCACCTTTTGAGACATGATGCACTTTTTTGTTTTTGAAATATTGGATGTTAAATGTTTTGGCCACAGTATCAAATTCTTCCCTAATAGTATAGTAAAATTAGGCCTCCCACTAATTGTACCAATGCCTTTTGTTTTGAATTCTCTTAATAATTGTCAAAATTAAGAAAAAGTAGTGAGAAGAAGAGAACGTTGCTAGAACTTGTTGAATTGTTAATTTGCAACCACAAGTCTTTTTTTGCAGCTTATGTTGTAGTATTGCTGGAATTGGTCTGTTGTAGTCGATTTCAAGGTCTGCATGGGACAAATTTTTATATTTATATTATATAAAACTAAAGAACTAGTGGTGTTGCAAATTGTATTATCCAATTATTCCGTTGTAGTCTAGTTTTGGGTTTTGGATTTTGGGTTTTGTTTTGTTGAGTTTTATCGTAAAAGGGCTGCCCATGGTGCTGTTGTGGAAGGCAAGGATCTGTGTATTGTGAGATTCTCTGGGTTACCAATTAGAAGAAGTCTATTCTGTCGATGCTCACCTTGTATCAACATGGGAAAATGCGGTGGATGTTCTTCCTGTTAACGATAATGGTGTCGTCGGAAAGATTGTGTTGGGGTGGTTTGTAATGTTCGGTGAAAGCTATTCGACGGGATTCTTAGCGTTATGTCGAGGGTATCACGGGCACTTTATTTGTTTGAGAAAATTAAATTATGAAATTATTGATTTTACAAGCTTAACGTTAAAAAATACGCCAAAAATCCTGAACTAAGTAATCACATCTAACGTGCCCTCTGGGCAGGACAAATTCTGAAGGGCCGGAAAAGGGGAAGGTTGTAGGCTGATTTCTGTTCTGCTCTCTAGGGAGAAGTGTTTTTCTTCTGTCAGCAAGTTCGGCAAGTATAATTTGACTTTGTCCCAGAAGACAAAAAGCCTAGACTTCCTCCCAAGTACATCGCGAGGACTACATTCCAGAGAGAAATGTATGACTGATATCCTGTCAGATTGAGAGGCTGAGCCTTTGTTCTTTGATTCGTACACGCACCTTGAGCTTTGTATGTATCTTGTATTACCAATCAAAGCCAACCCATAATTTTACAAGTAATTAAAAGAGACTTCCACGGAAGAGCAACGTGTCCCGTCCCAATTCAAGTCCGTATATCTCTGTCACTTTCTTCAATCTCTGTGGCTTGGGATGGGACCGTTCCTTCCAGAGTAGAACCGAGCCAATCAAAAAAACTTAATTGTTTAGATCAACGTAATGACAAAAGAAAGTTGAGAAATTTGCATCACGGAACTATTCACTTATAATAACAAAAATTCGTATGATTTTCTTACCCTGATGCTAATGAGCATGGACCACCACGACAATTACATGAACATGTACGTACGTACGTACGTACGTATGTATGTAGATTCTCTCAGGTTAATTTCCTACATAGGTTTAGAGGTTAAACACGGTACCACTGTCTGCTGTCAGATTGAGGAAACTTTACGGTTTGGTTGGGTTCCCCCTTGGTTACTCAATGAACAAAATCTTCCTTGGGTCTTTAGGTACCATCACATAACATTAAAGTTGGAATCACCGGCCAGCTTTAACTTTTTTAAGTAGGCCATGGCATCTTTAGGAAAACGATCCTATTTCAACACATAACCATGAATTTATGAATCGTATCTAAATTTTTTATTTTCATATCAATGGTGGTCCTAAAAACAGGTAAGACAAATAATTAATTTGAATTTTCAAAATTAAGATTCTGATATAAAATTAATTATGTAATATTATTTATTTTTTAAGTTAATATTAAATTTGATAAGAGTTATACTTTTGTAACTCGTCTATAATTGTTAAATTCAAGAACGCTGCACATGCTAATTATTCAAAGAGAAGACAAAGACCTTTCCAATGGATTTGCTTGTTCCAGCTGCATCTTTTAAACCTCTTCAAATGTTTTTAATGCAACATATGTGATAGAAATGGCAGAAAATCTTTAGACAGAAAAGGCCAAACTCTCTTTGAGAAAGGTATTTGGTCCCAGGCTACAACCATTTGGCTGGTAAGCTTCCCTCTGGTCTTCTTCCAGCTCTCATTTCATTCCCCAAAAAGCTCTGCCAAATGCTTGGAAAATGACTCGAGGAAACCCAGATGTCCCCATCAAAACTATTACAGCGCGAGCCTGCCTGAAAACTCACTCAAATTCCATCTCATTTTTAAAGACATTCTGGAGAGAGCTTAATAAAACCAAATCCTATCAAGTGTGCTAAAGATTGTACCTGAATTTTGTGAGATCTCAGAAGCACTTTTGACAGAAAAGAGCATAATTACTTCTCTTTCCGTTAATGAGGGAGGAATTTTATTTTCATTTCATTATGAAAGCAGTTCCATACTAGACCACCAAGCGCACCTAAGAACTTGTTAGAACTTCATGATCAACGTCAAAATTTCCTTGTCATCTATACATGCATTAATTTAAACTTGCCCAACACTAGATAACTCATAAACAAGTTGTTTTCTTACAACATTTTAATTGATCTATTTTCTACACACAGCTATCAACATCATGGCCGACTTAATTCTTCTATGAAAACAATGACTTTCTTCCAAACGTTTGTTATTTCAATGCCAACTACCTTTTTATCTTTTTATTTCTATATTTGAAAAAGTAATTTATTGAAGTAAGGCACATTTATCATAATTAATTTATATAATTAATTTTCAAGCATCTCTTATCTCATTATCTTGAATCAAGAAGTTGTAGAAATTATCCCATTTGAAGCATTTTCATTGATTAAGTTGTTTTAAACCTAATACCAATATTCAAGAGTTCTCGTATCGTTGTTCATTACGACTATAACATTATATAAACGTTTGTTATTTTATTATTATTTTAAATAGTTTAAATTAGATTGAAATTCTTTCTTAATATTTTTTATTCTTAATTTAAATAAATATTGATATATTAACACTTGACATAATTAATAATAAATTATATTTTAAAATTTTTAATTTATATTATAAAATATAAAATTAATTTATAAATTTTATTAAAATATAATTTAAATTATTTATTTTTAATTATACCACGTATTAAAAAACATGAAAAAAAAATATATAATAGAATCCTCGTCCCTCCAAATTATATGTGCTTGTTTGTTTGAAAAACTCCATATCCCATATTTAGGAATTCATTCACATCATTCCTCACATCATCACCAGAAAATCTACTTGTAGAATGTGAATTGGGTCTGCAGATGTTAAAAAAAAGGGGTTAACAAGAAAATCCCGAGATATATGGAATGGAAGCCATGGAGCCCAAAGCATTCATCTATCTTAAGAAATGCTATCGCTGTACAGGGAATGTATGGAGGGGTCTAATTCTACAGTAAAAGCCAAAACAAATAAAAGTAAAAGGAGGAGGAGAAGAAGATTTGAAATAGTAAAGCTAATAGTAATACTAATATTCCATTCACCGTTGGTATACCATGACTGGGTGCCTCTTTTCACTGCCATTGTTACTTTACAAGCAGTGGTTGCGAAGAATATTTCCATGACTGACTTCGTAACTGTTTTGGATGTTGTATGTATGTATACCTTTTAAAAGAAAAGGGTTGGGAGGAGTCGTCTTTGTTACTTTACTTTGTTAGATGAATACCATTTTCATTTCACCTTCCAAGAGTTAAAGAATCTTTCTTTCTTAATTTGTTGTCCACATTTAGCCATGTAATTTTTATGTCTTTATGCTTTTCTTAATTACTAGAATTATTATATACTCATATTCAATGTTTTCTTTTAATTTTTAATATTTATAATGATTAATTTTTATTTTAACGTAAATTATTATTTAGTCAATTCAAGACCACTAAAATTACGGTAAAATTATTCTTGTTAAAATAAATTTTTATTAAAAATTAATAAAATTAAAGGCCAACCATGAATTTAACTGGAAAATACGTTTAAGTGGACAAAGGTAGAAAATGACTCCCATTTGATTGCTGTACACTTCCTCTACATTCGTACATATTAAGCATGTTTGATGTATGCCATAGAGGCATCTTCCTATCAGTCTCCAACTTCCAAGTAGCTATGACTACAATCACATCTTGGCCGTCCATTTTGATGATAAGGCTAAATGAGAGATGGATTGAAGAACAAATAATGTCCATTCATTTTCTTTTATTATTTTTGTGTATCCTACTATTTATTAATCTATTAAAAAAATCATACCGATCTTCATTTGAACATAAAATATGTTAAAAGTATCATGAAAAGGACAATATGAAGCTACATTTGAGTTTCATTTAGAATTCATTTAGCTTGCATTTAGCGATCCTACAATTTAAAGAGGCAAAGTCTGCCATTGTTATCTCGGGAACAAAGGATAGTAAGGTGACATCCTAGGTGTTGCTGGTTTACTTTCCCAGCACTCTTCAGGCACCAATCCTTCTAAGCTTTCTCTACCTTAGTTGGTTTCCCAATTATTCCCTCAAAATCGTTCACTAAAAAGCCTCACAAAACCAACCCATCAATGGCTCCTGGAGTGCCTGCAGATGTCGTTTCAGGATCCCGCGGCAAGATTTCTAGTCTTAACTCAGGCTATTCTAAAAGGGCGTATGTAACTTTTTTAGCCGGTAATGGTGATTATGTCAAAGGAGTGGTTGGTCTGGCTAAGGGCTTGCGTAAGGTCAAGAGTGCATACCCTCTTGTGGTTGCAATTTTGCCTGACGTCCCAAAAGAACACCGTCAGATCTTAAGGTCTCAGGGTTGCATCGTTACTGAAATCGAACCAATTTATCCACCGGAGAACCAGATTCAATTTGCCATGGCCTACTACGTGATCAACTACTCTAAGCTTCGCATATGGAATGTAAGTATAATACAGCAGCTTTCTTTTATAAATACTATAATATAGCTGTATTAATACTTCTAGGTAAATTCTAAAGCTACATAAATTTGTATGACTAACCCTTTGCATAGTCTGTTATATATGGCTATATTCCATTTCCAGTGTGTACTGATAATCTAGAAAGCGTCCATATGTATATCAATTCACTCATGGAAACGGTGAATAAGCAGTGACAACTTGGTAATGGGTCGGCATGCACGTAACTCACGATTTTGCTAAGCTTTCTATGCACGTGTGTGTATACACACGCGCACGCGCACACACCTAGAATTGCTTGTCATGCAAGTTGTAAACGTGCAGGAATTAACATGCTTCTTTTTTTATTTTTAACAGTTTGAGGAGTACAGCAAGATGATTTACCTGGATGCCGATATTCAAGTCTTCGAGAATATAGACCATCTGCTCGACACAGCAGACGGGTTCTTCTATGCTGTAATGGACTGCTTTTGCGAGAAGACATGGAGCTGCTCGCCGCAATACTCTATTGGGTATTGCCAGCAGTGCCCGGATAAAGTGAAATGGCCGGCAGAGATGGGATCTCCTCCTCCTTTGTACTTCAACGCCGGAATGTTTGTGTTTGAGCCTGGCCGTCTAACTTACGAGAACCTTCTCCAGACACTCAAGATTACCCCACCAACAGCTTTTGCTGAGCAAGTGAGTTTGAGTAATAAGAATACAAGGACCTTTGATTTGATAGTACCTAGAATTAAAGTCAAGATGTCATCGTTCCTGTCACCATAAATTCAGGAAAATTGAGGTTAAATATTGACAAAGTAAAAAGTTACAAGCTTCAGAAAAGGAAAAGCAAAGTGCTACGAATAATTTATCCACGAAGATCACTGTTTCTAATTATTGTTCTATTTTTTCAATGGAATTTGACAGGACTTCTTGAATAAGTTCTTCCAAAAGACGTACAAACCCATTCCACTGGCGTACAACCTGGTTCTAGCTATGTTATGGCGCCATCCAGAGAACGTAGAGCTTGAGAAAGTCAAGGTGGTTCATTATTGTGCTGCTGTAAGTATTATTTTTCCACCAAATTCATAAACTGTGGATTACTCGAGTTAATTAGCATGCATACTTCTTATAATTCTCTCCTTATCCTTTTTTTTTCCCTGGTAAATAGGGATCAAAGCCATGGAGGTATACCGGCAAGGAAGTTAACATGGACAGAGAGGACATCAAGATGTTAGTGGCAAAATGGTGGGATGTATACAATGATGAATCACTTGATTTTCAGGCAGATGAAAACCCTAGTGTTCAAGAAGAAGAAACATTTGCAAGATCAACGATCATGGTTTCCAGGCCCCAGTCTGCCATTTCCTTCATTCCTGCTCCTTCTGCTGCTTGAAAACTACTTAAAGAGAGTGTCTAAATCTGTTGTGTACTCCTATAGCTATATACGTTTTTAGGCTACTTAGCCTTGGTTTCTTTGTTGTGAGAATTTGATGATATTCACTAGAATGTCTTGAAGTAATGTCTTAGTTTTGTCTTCGATATATTTTACTGAAAATTAAGTTTGTTACAGTGAGTGTATATAGTAAACACATGTGCAAGTCACGTGATTTCAGAGGACTAGTTAATCTTCTCTTAGTCTGATGTGGCCTACATCTATCTGTGTACGTGGAAGCTTACCAATGAGTCTGGACCATTCTGTCAAAACTATCACAAAATCGACCTCAATTGGATTGTTTCTCTGCAGGAGATTCCACTATGGACCAACATCATCGAATGTTCTGGATTATGAAAAAGGACAAAGATATTTTAATATTAAAATATTATCACAATAACCACATGCGTAAAGGAAATGAAAATGTAAAGAAAAGAAAATCTAACATGTTCATTTCATTTTCTATGCTGGGTAATGATCACCTAGAATTGCCAATTTCAGATCAATGTTTGGTCCGCTCACAGCGACTCTATTCGTCTGAGGCCCAAGGACGGAGACCAGCCACCAGAATTTAAGATTTTGACGGCATGACCCGACTCTTTTTAGGTGTCTTATGAGTTATGATCCAACACTAGTCCGGCTAAACACGTCACTAAACCCACAAGTGGGGAGTCCTAGATAGCTTTTCCTTTTGTAATTTGTTCTATTTCAAAGAGATTTACAACAACGCAAAGATCCATTTTAGTAAAATCCAAGGAATTACATGCGTGTTCACCTGAATCATATTCCTCATCCTGGAAGTTCGGTTCCTGGAGGTATTGATCTTCAAAAAGGAAATGCTCTGCCTCTTTGCTTCTCCTGGGCTCACTGTCACTCATCTCTATAACTGAGATAATCGTTCCCTGTACAATCTTCAACGATTTCAACTCCAATATTTTGGAACGGCAAACCCAGAAGAGAGAGGCATTCTCCTTGGAGTTTCGAGTCATTACATGACAGGATGAGACCGGCAGTTGTTGTTGCAAGGTCGGAGGCATAACTGCATAGCTGCAACAGAAACGTAAACTTGGTAGATCAGTCAAAAGATGCTTAACTAATCATCATACAAACTTTATTTAGAGATGCCAACAAGCCTTGTTGTCTTCATTGGAAATACAATATTTTTGACAATGATACACTATTTACAATGAAGCCTGTACAAACAGACAGGAACTTTCTCTTTTGACATTTTTACTAAAATCGTGTAAATTGGGAACAAATCAGATTCTGTGGATGTATCATTGCTAGGAACTTTTAACAGGCTTCAATTTTGGGCCGCATTATGCCGCTGATATGGTCCAACATAAGAAAACATGTCATAAACTAACACTTAAATAGTATTAAATGATTGTAAAAGCCATAATAACTATTTCTAACACAAGATTCAACAACTTTTCAGGCAATATAGCTAACTGATTTCAGACATTAAGCGCAACTATCGTTCCAGAAACTAAATTGCATTTATAACAACCGCAAGTGTGAACTATTAGATATCTTCTGAACTTTCTTTTATTTTTTATTTTTTTGGGTTGAAACTTTAGAAGTGCATTCCATTAGAAAAAGAGATACCTTGAGGGCATGCGCACTTACTAGCACTCCTGCATGTTTCTCTTTGAAATCACCCAAAGCAAGTTTAACTGCCTTTTTTTATGAGACTCTTTTTCCTAAGTGCTCTCCGTTTGACCTTGCAACAAATCAAGGAATATATAAACAGCATAACGGTGTGTATGGATGAGCAGTGAAACGAGTAAAAAAGCACCGGGGACAAGGTCAAGCCATACAAAAATCCACAACCTAGGAAAAGAAAATAAGATGAGGTCATCAAATAAACCATGGATATAAGCATCAAAGGAAGCAAAGTTTACATAGAAGTTCAGTTTGTCCGATGGCTTGCATCTTCTTAATTTCTTCGATGACATTGTTAATAGCAGTAATAATCGCATAACCAGGTTTCATCATGAACTCACCTGTCTAAAATCATTCATGTTAGACCAAGTATTAGTCAAGAGTAGAAATTCCACTAAAGGAATAAATTGAGGTCCAAATGAATGCAAATTAGAAGAGAATAAAATATGTTACTGTCAGGCATGATTATTTTACCAATGTCAATCGTAACCCACATAACCAACATCATACAGACTCGAATTTACTAAAATTCATATGAGGTTGATCATTCAACATGAAAACTGTTATGAAGTGAAGTAGAAGGTGGACATGAACCTCAATTTAGCACCGGATGAACTCAAGCAAAGACTTGTCTCGGATAATTCACTTATTATTATTACTAGCTAGCAGTCCAGCGCTCCTATGACTTTCCATGCTGCATGCTATTCCACTTCCAACCTTCAGATACTCCCTAACAGAGATAGAAAAGGAATTTGTACCCTTCCCAAAGATTTTATGGATATAATATGTGCCCTTGAAAGTTATAGATACATGATTAAGCATAAAATAAACAGCTAAATTGAAAAGATTGTTAAGCCATTTTATGCAGGAAACAAGCACAACGATAGACATGATTAATTCCTATTATTCACTTCATAACTGGTTTTTTAGACTTCAGGGAACAAAAAAGAATGTTGTTCATATCAAATTGCAAACATCTATATGGTGAAATATTTTCCAGGTACAGTGATGAAGAAGAATAAATATCAAAAAAGAATCATAGTAAGCAGTCAAATGAAGAAGTTTGAATCCTTTGACATAACTCAGACTTATATTTGATAAGCTTTTGTATCCAAATAACTTATGTTCACTATAGGAAACAAAAAGGGCAAACACCAACACTATACACGTACTTAGATTGTAAAATAGATGACCTCAAGTACTTGAGTTGGCTTTAGGAATTGTGAATTGCACAAAGTGTTGAATGCATTCCTTATATTTTCAGCTGATGGAAATCTTCCCTTATTCGTCAACCACCCAAAACTATCTTTATAACTTTTGAGTCACTGCAGTTGATTCTAAAAATAAACAGGAAGCTTGAGAACGTAGTCTTGAAGGACTGAATTCAATCTTTCAACATTTGAGGCTGAAAAATGTAATGGATTGCTAGAAAGCTGGTAGGTCCTTGTGGAATTGAACAAGCCATATTTGCCGTAAAAGTTGGGGCATATTCACTATTCCTGGAGATTGAACTCCATAACCGAAAGACCTGATTAATGGAATTGACGTGAGTATGTAATAGTGTAATAAAAACTTCTTTCACCGCAGAGAATTGTGTAAAATTATCAAGAATTGCTGCGATGACAATAATTTGATTGCACAGAATCACACAAGCCAATACACTTGACGGACTAGAGTTAACCAACCTTTTGAAAGAAGTGATTCACTTCTGCTAGTAAAACATCAGTGCTTTCAGAAATGGATAGATACACTCCAGTCCTACAGCAGAAAGACTAAACATTCAACGTCAGATGAGATAACTAACCATCAACAATGGAGGGGTTCCAATGACTGCACGCCTGAATTTTGCACGATTCTTGGGATTTGACGGCAGCCTAGTAAGCGTTCTAACATTATTGGCATTTCGGCATCAAAAACCTCCCTAGAGAATTTTAGGTTCTGAAACTCCTCCAAGCAGCTACCAATACCTGTATCCGATACTGCTCCAAGGAAAAAAAAATTAAAAGAGTTTAGTTCTATAACCATTTCACGATTTCAACAGGACATATGGACAAACTACATGGTTTTTATTTCTTTACACACTCAAATCGACACGATCCTCGATTTATTTTCTCGGATATTGCGTTTTAATATTTCAATTACCAGAAATTGAAGCCAAACATGAGCAAAAATAAATCATGTATAGAAGCAGGGACAGATTAATTACTTGAAATTCGAACTGCAGACGGATCAAAAACTGAAAGAGTATTTAAGAACAACTGATAGTCGGAAAAGATCTTCAACTATACGGCATCTTTGAAATTGACTGCAGATTTGAATTTCAAAAGTAAGTTCGAATATCAACGGATTATTTGTAAGTCACGTTGGCTAGAGCAATTTAAATTTATGACGAATATTACACAACTCACATGAATACAGAGATTTGAACAGAAGAATCCTCCATTTTTGAAGATTTAGAAGAGAACAAAATACAAATTTAACACTCCCGCGCTCCTGCCGAAGATTTTATACTCGCGCATTTTAGATTTAACACCAGACAAACAGCGTTAAATTTGTTTTTGTTCCAAAAGTAGCACTTCTGAGAGCCATTAATGATAAATAGCACTTCCGTAAGTTCACTTGCATTTCTAATAAGCTAATAACGTGATCTGACCAAAATATCCCTACTAAGTCACGTCAAACTTTGAATTTATTTGTTTATTTAGTAATTTTACATTTTAGTTTCATTGCTTAGTTATACCCGCATGAAAAATGCTAAAATCGCGTTCTTCCGCGGATTCATTTGTGAAATTCATTTTTATGTTTTAAAATATTTTATTATATTAATATAAATAACGTAATAAAATTATTTAATTAATAAAAAAAATAAAAATAAATCTAATTTTTAATTATTATTAAAACGAAAAAAATTTATAAAATATATATTTAATTTTCTTTTATTTAATACCAATAAATAAATTTTTTTATTGATTAAATAATTATACCGTATTATTTATATTAATTTAATAAAATTAAATTATATAACCTAAAAATAAAAATATTAAACTCTAATAATTTTAATTTTATCACGCATTTAACACATTATAAACTTATATTAGAAAATAGTTGAGTGTCATTATCCCAATAATTAACATCAACACTTAAGAAGTCAAATTTGGTTGGCTAACACAATAAACATATTTTGATTAACTTGCATACACAATAAACATACGTGTGTGTGTGTGTGTATTTAATTATTATAGTATATAAATGTTTATATATTTTAACGTCATAAATAATTTATTTTATGATAATATAATATTTAATAAAAATGTTATTTAATTATTATTGATATTTTTAAATTTTTTATTAGAATTATTAAAAGTATTATGATCGAAGAAGTCCGATCTTTCCAAACCAACAACTATTATGTAATTATAAAAATTATTTTTTTATTTTTTAAATATATATATACATACATAAATGATTTGTAAATTAAACTAGCAAAAGTAAAACGACGTCGTGGGAGTTGAATATCCATCCGTTAACGGTTCTTAAAGAAAGTAAGGAAAGATGGCAAAAACGGTTCGTTTGGCAATGAGATGAGAATTAACGCACGTGAAAGATTCTTGGCATTAACTTGATAAAGCAGAAAACAACGCACGCGAGTGGCGCGAGTGCGATCGTCAAATTAGTGACGAGTTGGGTGCAGAGCCGAGGCCTTTTATTTGTTTATTTATTCCAGGTATTCAGCTTTTGTGCGTAATTAGCGAAGTAGCCGTAGTTCAATTCGCAGGACTGCGGGCCTATGAGACTGAAATGGATGTGAAAAAGGATGAAATTCAGGGAAAATTGGAGGCAGACGAATGCGGAAGTCAAATATCTCATTTGTCTCTGGATATTGGAGGTGATTGTTCAAGTTTTTTCCATTCTCCTTTTACGAATCTGTATTGATTTCATCAATCTGCTTTTGTTTGTTTGTAGACGATCAGGTTCAGAATTTCAATTTTCGGTTAATTAACGATGTTTTTGAAGTTGGTTAATATGGTGTCTTGGACAGGTTCTTTAATAAAGCTGGTGTATTTCTCGAGAAATAATGCTAGTTCAGTTGACGACAACGGTACAAGCAAGCATCCTGTTCTTGGAGGGAGGCTCCATTTTGCAAAATTCGAAACCACCAAAATAAATGATTGTCTGGAGTTTATTCATTCCAAGAAACTTCACCAAGGAGCTGTGTGTACGTTGTTTTGTTAATATGTGTTATGAATATCACCGATCGCGAGGAATTTGAGGAAATATGCTTGGACAGCATAATTATTGTCTGGTCTGGTCGGTTTGGTTTGTCTTAAGTTTGATCAACTGAGTTGGATCATGATCCGAGCTCAGCTAGCTTTTAAAGATTGCGTCTTTGGTACTTGCTTGAGCTTAAAATTATTTAAAATCCTATCCAGCAGGTTGTTTAGTCTAATGCATTTTTCTAAACGTGTGTTATTAACATCTCAGACTCATAAACTTAATGCAATTATTATACCTATTTTTGTAAACTATTGTAGAATGGTCTTATGAAACCCAAGCATGGTCTAAGCTTGCTTGATTGGTGAATGTGGTTTTACGAGCATCTTAAGTTGTGTTGTGTGATGTAGACTGCCTTCAGATCACCGGTGGTGAGGCTTTAGGAAGACAATGATGTTATCTGCCTTTATCTAAAAAATTAAAATTAGTTTATTTTGAAATGGAAGAATTTAAAATTTTACTTTTTGAAGCGCTATTTTTCAATGTCAATGATTTTCTACGTTGGTTTAAGTACTTTGGTCTTTTAATTTAGTTTATTTGTAAAAGTAATAAAGAGAATAGAAGCATATTTCAAATGGGTTATTAGAACTAACTGTAGTAGTCATAACTCAGTTGAGGCTACTATTTGTTGAATTTTTGAGGGCATATCTTCTTTTCACTTGCTTATAGATGAAGATGAATTCAGGTTTCCGGCAACATGAGGCTCCTGCCACTGACAAGATGCTTATTAAGGTAAAAGATATCACTGAACACTGCTAAACCATGATCTCAAAGAAGTTTACATTCTAGAAGCTAGGTATGTTGGTGATGAGATTGTGATTGAATTAATGTGACAGTACTGGTCTCTGTGAACAGCAGATTTGTTCAATTTTGTTCTTCTTCAAGTCAAAAATTCATTCTACTTACTCATCACGGAGCACACTAAATTTTTGCATTAGCTTGAGCCATCAGTTAATATATATTATTCTACAGAAAAGAAAAATTGACTTGAAAAGTAAAAATTTGCTTACCGTTTTGGCTTAAGCTATAATAATCTGGGTTTGTGGTCACTGTACCAAGAGATCTATTAACTAGTCCATATGTGAATAGGCCACAGGTGGAGGGGCTTACAAGTTTGCTGATCTCATCAAAGAAAAGCTTGGTGTCAGTCTTGAGAAGGAAGAAGAAATGAGCTGTCTTGTGGCTGGGGCGAATTTTCTGCTTAAGGTGCGATACTAACAGCAAATACATATTGATATGAACAAGTTGGAATCTCTTCTTTCAGTATCATAAAGTGAAACTTCTCTCTTACATGGCCTCTTGCTCTTCGCCTGTTGTAAGCAAAATGTTGTAGATTGTATAGTGCCTTTTTTAATTTCCTTTTTACCTTAAAAGATTGTTCTATGCCATTTAGTCCATCAATACATTTATTTTTCTCCCTTACAAATATTTTCCTGCATTTTCTTTGTTCTTTGAGTAGGCAGTTCACCAAGAAGCGTTTACTTACATGGATGGTCAGAAGGAATTTGTGCAGATTGACCACAACGATTTATACCCTTATCTTCTTGTTAATATTGGCTCTGGTGTTAGCATGATTAAGGTATTGTCATATAGTAACTTTAGAAACAATTTTAGGGTCAAAAGGTCAAGGCTCCTTAAATTTTGTATGGATTGTCTGTCCTGTGTTTTGTGTAGGTGGATGGTGATGGCAAGTTTGAGCGAATTAGTGGAACAAGTGTTGGTGGTGGTACCTTTTGGGGTTTAGGCAGACTTTTAACAAAATGCAAGAGGTAATTCTTTATTTGTTCTCAGAAAAATGATTATTCACTTTCCTTTATAGTTTTTCATTTTTGGGAAACAAATGCATTTTCTCTCTCAGTTTTGATGAGTTGCTGGAGTTAAGTCATCATGGAAACAATAGAGTTATAGACATGCTTGTTGGGGACATTTATGGTGGATTAGATTATTCGAAGGTATAAATAAATCCATTTTTGCTGGGTACTAAAGTTGTATAAATATCTTTGAAGTTTCTGAGTACTAGGGGTCCCAATTTTAATTCATGATGAGTCCTATATTAATTTTCTATCGTACAATTGTTTACTAGGTTGTAATTTTTGTTACTTTTTTCCTTTTTTGGTTTTAATGATGAAAGATTGGTCTTTCATCAACAACCATCGCTTCCAGCTTTGGCAGGGTAATCTCTGATGATAAAGAACTTGAGGATTACAAAGCTGAAGATGTAGCCTGGTCTCTTCTACGAATGATTTCAAATAATATTGGGCAGGTTCGTTTCATTGATCTCACTTCAGTTCCTAGCAAAAATGAGTAGATGATCACATGTACTTGTAGAAGAACACTATTGTAGATGCTGAATATTCAGTCATAGATGGCTAAAGTCTTTTATTGAATTTTTTTTTCGCATTACATCTAATTGTCATAGTGCAAGGCTCTTTTGTTTCTTTCCCTCTTGTAATCCCTTGTGTTTTTTGGACCTTGTTTTCATTACTTTCAAGGTTTGTAAACTCAAATTTCAGTTTGAATTTAGGTGCTCTAGAGCATATGCATCATGCTAGTAAAACAAGACCGACATTGTGCTTACTGGTCAGGTGCTCTCGGTAACCCAGTCAACAAATTTTCTCCCCTTGGACAAGGGTTTGGCCTAATTGATTTATATGCTGTGTTAATTAACTAGCTGAATCAAGAGAGAATTAACTTAAGGATTTTATAAGGATGCATTCGCCTTTTTTTTTCTATAATGCCAGAACAATATAAAGAACACGTCTTTTCAATTTTTATTATTGATCAAAGATTTGACATTTTCCATGCCATAACAATAACAGTTTCTTACCTTGTTATGTTTGTGTTTGCCTGCAGATTTCTTACTTAAATGCCCTTCAATTTGGGCTCAAGCGGATATTTTTCGGTGGATTCTTCATTCGCAGTCATGCATATACCATGGACACTATTTCTGTTGCTGTTAATTTCTGGTAATCATTGGAAGTTTTTCTTTATTTCATGCCTCTAAACCGGGTATTTGTTTTTCCTTCCTGCATGTGCTTTGCTGAGTCTTATAAGACTAATTGTAGCTTGTGCTTCAACTCAAGAGAATGTCTAAATTCCATTTTGACTTTGATAAGAATTTTGAGGCACAACTTATCCTTGGGAATTGAGCAGTTTCCAGAAGGGGTACTGATGTTGAAAAATGGATTCTTATAACAATTTTTAGGATTATGGGTAGTGATGTTGAAAAGTGGCTTCTTACAGGTATTTTTAGGATTATATCCTAAAAATGTTTATTGAAAATCAAATACATTTTCATTAGATTTTCTATAACCCTTATATTCAGGAACAAAGATTTTTATCCGAATAATAGATCCTATATTATCGCCCAACATTGCAATTAAAGAGTGTCCATATCTTGAAAATGTGGCAGTGACTTCTTGCATGCAACAGAAAAAATATTCATTTGTCTTGTTGATAGAATTGAAATGAGTCATTTTGTGGTAGTTTAGTTGATATATTTATTTGTGTAACTCTTCCAATGTTTTCCATTCAGCCACTGGTTCAAATTGCATGAAGAGTTTGTTACAAGCACTGCCAATTTTGCTTTTGCCTTTTGGCATCAATTTTCTCCCATAGAATTCACGTATACTATTTTCTTACTCTCTTTTCAGGTCTAAAGGAGAGGCGAAGGCAATGTTTCTGCATCATGAAGGGTTTCTTGGCGCATTGGGTGCATTCATGAGCTATGAGAAACATGGTTTTGGTGACTCGATGACCCAAGTGCAACAATTTCCTTTCAGCGCAGCCCATCCAGGAAATAAGATTTATTGCTCACTAAATGGCAATTTGACTGACAATGAAAGTTTAGATTGCAGCTTCTTTGCTGCTTAATGCCTGCAGCAGAAATCCCGCTTAGATTTGCAAATTGTCAGACCTGGCAATTCTTTCTCAGTGATCAGCTTGCACTTCCATGCTAGACACAGTCGCGTGCTTCTCGCATGTGTAATATAGTTGAAAGATTTTAGACCAATAGTTGAAATACGAATTAAAGCATGGAAAACAACAAAGAAATAATGGCGGCTGATGATTAAACAGAGTTCTCTGAAACATCATAGTCTAGATTTTTTTTTAGTTTTTTTGTATACTATATAACTTAATTATAGAAATTAAATTAAAACCGTTCACCAGGATTACCGAATTTCACTTGTTATTAGCGGCTTTCTGATAGAAGGTTAGTATTTATCCAGTCCCAATAGAAAAATCTAACAGAATTTATTTCTTCTTTTGTCCAAGGCCTGCTACGAAGGTTTGACTTAGGGCACAGGAACATGGCATGCAAAATTTGGACAAGTAAGACCTGTATTATTTCTGCTTTCACCATTTCTCACTAGGTTGAAGTTATTGTTTATTATATAATCACACAGCTCGCAACACAGGAGCTGGGAAGAAAGTTTGTTTGAAGGCTGCTTGAGAGAGTGCAATTAACTGCTTTAATTACTGGAAAAACATACTACCGTTGGCAGCGAATTTTAATAAATATCAAATACGAGTTTAATGGATACAAACGAGAGAGTCGAGAAATGTTAAATGACTAGTAGGATGGTTTATAAGTCAACAACCTTCTACGATGTTGCTTTGCATTTTTCCTACGAAAGGCCCATCTTTCTTTAATATCAGAAGTTTGATTAATTTGGTCGAGCACATCCTTTGCTCCCTGACATACTTCAAGGTTTTCATTCCAGTTTGCAGAGTCGAAACCTCCCCGAATTCTAGCAGTTTCGGCAAGCAGATCGTGTATCAGCATCTCTGTAGTCTTGGTAGTAATTCCTCTAAGATACCAAGAAATGGGAGGTGGTGGAACAATGGCAGGCTGAATCAGTTGCTCCAAGCTCACCCTGGATGCAATCCTGCCTTTGCCTCCCGTACATGAATGGTAATCGGCCCATGTCTTGGGCTTAAACGGAAAGCAGAGTTTTTCATCAACAAATAAAGGTTGTATGGTCCAACATCCTTCAAATCTTTTCATGAACCCGGTTTTCAGTTGCTTGAACTTCATCTGGCAAACAACCATCATAAAGCAAGAGAAATTGAGAAAGGAATAACTGACAAGGTACGCATTTTAAAAGAAATCCATCAAGCCCTTAGATGGAACATGGAATCGATAACATATACAGAAAAAGAAAGAAGAAACAGCAAGTCCTCACTGAGTAATCTTGTCTATTCTGATCCACTAAAACATGAACCGAGATGGTTCCCGACCACCAAAGGAATTTCCATATTGCTGCTTGGTCCAGTTCAACCACCTGTCTTTGCCCTTCATCGATCAAAACTCTTCTGGATATAACCTCCTGACAAATGATTTAATCTTGTTATGTCAAATAAGAATTTACCAAGATGCTATAAATCAACATTAGGCAGATAATCTCTGCGGTCTATTAATCCTGTAACAGATATTTTCATGTGTCATCTAATGAAAATGATTTCTTGTGACCAAATCACATCTGATAAACAAAATGAGTGATGCTTGTCAGCCCTGAAAGAATAAGCAGATGGGAAGATAAAGCATACCTTAATATTTTTGAAAACCCTCTTGTTATCTGGGTCCGTCACAATATTATATACAGCATCCGGGGGCAACCCCACATCAACCTTTACATTCAGGTTACAAAGGGAACCTTTTGGTGTACTGACCTGTCAAGAATAACAATGGAACCCAAATGTTGTGACTCTTAGGATAGATATCCTCAAAAGCTATGATGTTCATAAAATAATCCTACCAACACAATGTAGATATTGGAATATTTCGAACCACTGATATGCACGTTTCAACTTTCAGGCAAACGAGTTCTCTGACTGGATTGTAAATGGAAAGCAATAAAACATCTTGGGTATGTATGGGTTGAGGTATTATGGAGCAATAGATGATGTGGGATGTCAACTATCAATGGAAAAACGAGCAGTACATAAAACCCCACCAGGGGGGGAGATGAAATGGTGCCTTTATATACTAGATGAGATAGTTATGTAACCAGACTAGGTATGTCTCAGAGATGATATGTTTCCTGATGTGAATTAAAAGGCTTCTCATGCATAAAATTCAAAGCACATTTTACCCTCCTTAACTCTTCCTCACCTTAATTTCTGAAGGTTGATCGGTCCATGAAGGATTTTCTCTCCAACCTAGCAACTGTCTTTCCAGATCAACCTCTAAGGTTGTAGATGACCCCTTCCCCTCTCTGATATCTGAGCTCGCCAAGTTTACTCTCTTATTATGATTTGCTAATTGCTTGAGCTGTGCCTGTGACAAAAGGTTTTTATTTTCTAATTTTAGAACTTCAATAGAAAATCAAAATCCACCACAGCATTCTATAGTACTGACCTTAAAACCATTCTGAAGCTTGTGAGGCAGCTCCACAAAAAATGAAGAAATAGCTGGATCAAACATTTTGGGGCCTGTGTTTATCCTCCTCTTGTGAACATCAATGCTTTTCTTGGTCACTTCTGTCTCAGCCATTTAATTTTTAACCTGAAACTCTTTCGTAAATGTAAGTCCATTTGATGCTTAAAAGATTTGCCTTTTCTTTCCTTGATTCTTTTTGGCAACCATGCATATGCGGCTCTGATATTAAAAAAACACATAGTTAATATCTCAGAGAACACAGAACATAGCTAGGATGTTAGTACATATTTGTATTGACTGGGGTTAAATTAGCACTGGCTTTGTCAGATTAGTAGAGGAACTACAAGATAATTAGGATTTATGTCACTACACCTCATTTCTTGGTGAAAGCTACTGTATAATTCCACCTGAAGCCTCCATTCCTGCAAACCTTCTGCACAAAAAGCAAAAGTACCAGGCTCTGTACATGTAACAAGTAGAGGATGAAAGTTGGTATGACCGAGTGTAAACTATGCCCTTTTAACTATGTACTAGATTCAAATTGTTTGTTAGCACAGAATTATATCGTAACTAAATCCAAAGGAACTGAAAGGTAGCAATACAAATTGAGGGAAAAAAAGGTTAACGATGATGTTCTATTGGTATACGATAAAGACACTGACAGCACAGGGAAGGAAAAATAAGGCTTTTGAACCTATGCGGACATTAAACTCTTCTGAATTTGTACCCGGAAAGTCAAGGGGACCTGTATTACCCAAACTCACTCATGGTTTCTCCAATCACCAAAGCAAGTCCAGAATAGTTTAGTATTGCTAAAAGTCTTCAAAGCAAACATGGGACTCAAGCGAATAAATGATCCAAGTAACATGTGAATGAAATTATCCCAGCAACCATACTACAAAGGTTACATTCAAATAAAAGGACTTTGTAGAGCTAAAATAAGCAAACCTACTGTGAAGCACCATAAGAGGGAACTAATGAAACCATTGAATACCATGACAGCAGAACTTAAACAGCAGTAATTACCCCTAACAGAAAACAACAAATACACAGGTCTATATAAGCCAGTAGTTGATTTCAATCTCAAGTAAACAGCAAACCATGATGCAAACAAGAAGTAGTCATCGTTTTAAAATTAAGGCCGCCCAAACAGACGTGAAGAAATAAACAAACTTACAACAAAATTATCCGCAGTGAGCATTAAAAGATTTGCAGAAAATTAGTTCATCGCAGGTCAATAAGAAGCATTAACCACTAAAACTCAAGTACCAAAAAGGATTCATGAAAGAAACAGTGAACAAATAAAACACTAAAACTGACCACTGTCTTCATTCAGAAAATTAAGGAATACCTACAGGCAAAAGGCAAATATCCAGGAACTAAAAGTTGAAAGAAAGAATAATGATGAAGATATTCACTTACTGATTGAATCCGATGAGAAGGATATTCTATTCATTAAATTTCCAGTAAAGCTTCAATCTAACAACGGCAGAACTCCAATTTGACCTGCCACTTGGAAATTGACATCTACCCTCTGAATTTCTTTTATTTCCGACATCAGATCCAAACAAAGAAAAAGGTGATGTACGTGGCCACCAGAGTAGAGGAAGTCTAGAAAGGACAGCCAGAAAGTGGTTTTGACTGGCTGCTTATGAAGCTCCGGTGAAAATTTGTTGGACAAGATCCGACGGTCATCACCAGTGGTCGGTCTTAACTTGACCCATTGTGTAACTCGTGTCTAGTCCCAACAGGGTGTGTAAAAGGCTAACTTGACCCATTTTTGCAATTGCTGGGTTGTTAGGTCTTTACACAATTCGATGACGGGTCCAGTCCAGATCCATCTTCATTCTGCAGCAGCAGTTTTCAAAATTAAAATATGAGGTTAAGGCCAGTTGTATTGCTTCATGCAGGGAGGCCTTTTCCGCTATCATCAACCTCACAGCACGATGCAAGCAGCTAAAAATACACATCCAATGTGTGGACTAGCAGACTTTTCCATTGTCTATAAATTTATTATATTGATCTAGAGAAATTTCATTTTTTCGCGCATTGTATGGATGATTAGGTTCGTAGTTCGTTTAGTTTGTACGAGAATATGGAGAAACCAAAACA
Source organism: Xylocarpus granatum (assembly GCA_019650275.1). Taxonomy (NCBI): domain Eukaryota; kingdom Viridiplantae; phylum Streptophyta; class Magnoliopsida; order Sapindales; family Meliaceae; genus Xylocarpus; species Xylocarpus granatum. Next base: position 60,761 of record BNST01003064.1, read on the forward strand.
GAGTACTGGGTTGGTTTGCTCTACACCGAATCTCGCGGCTTTGTCCGGAGAATATGGACTCACTGTTCCTGTGATTGAATTTGCATCGGCTCACAATAAAGGTGGAATGACATAGACGTTACCGCGTATGTGCCCTTGAATCACACTGTACTTCTTTAACAGAGTTCGTGTCGTCATGGTTCAAGGGCTTACAGAAATTCTACCATACATGTCTCCTGCTGAAGTATTGCAGTCATAACTTTTGGCTTAAATACGAACATACATACCCAGTTAGGTCAATCTTCAATGTGTCTGGACATGTGTGTGTTTACGCAAGTCAATATGAGAGAGGGCTACACTCTTCTTTTATAAATGTAAACATTAGACATTAACATCATAACATAATCCTTTCCTTCTAAGAAGTTTGGGGGGTAAAATAACATTTGATGCAAGGACCAAATGCATCCTAATTTCACACCAGCGTTTTTAACTATGAGACTGACATAGATGTACTTTTAAGCTTATCTAGAGACAGAACATTTTGTAGCTTACGCCATACATTACACAAAAGAAGATAATCCGTCTTCATTAAGGCAAGATGAATATAAATAACCTCATTTTTTGTCCGCGCTAAAACACCAATATTTCAAGCTTTGAAACAGACTTCCCCATCACAGATCCATCCCTCTTTGCCAGAACTCTGTTCCTTGTGGTCGTCTTCAGTTCCTTCCAATGCACACTTAGGACGTAGACAAAAGTCACACTCATCACAGTTGAATGCCCGCACAGTTCCTTCTTCATCACATTTATCACAGCTATAAATCCTGCAGCGGGTGAGAACAAGTTCATGGTCTTCATGGAGTGCATGCTTCAACTTCTCAGGCCACCCCTTTGCTATCTCATCATATTGCCCTTCAATCTCCTTTATATGCTCTTCAGTAAATGGATAAGCATCAGCTCCATGGACTGCAATCATATCTCTGGCTTCTTTTGTGAGAGTTTGGTCTGTTGGTCCAATGACAACTAGCATAGGAATACCAAAGACCTTGAATTTGGGACTCAAGGATTCCTTCCTAGCATCAACAGAGGGAAGTGCCAGCCACGGCATTCCTGAAATGTAATCATTAAAGGAAGTTTGGTCTCTATCGCCAGAGACAAAAACCAATTATTAATGATTCGTTCTTAGCCTTAATCTTCTGGTATGCTTCAGTAAGTTTTGGAAGAATGGCATGGCATGGGGGACACCAATGTGCTGAGAAGTACAGGAGGATTGTCTTCCCTACAAGATCAGACACCGGAATCTGAAAACAGGAGTACAAGTCAGCATTTAGAAAGATAGGAGGGATAGGGATGGGAGCACCAAAGAGGGTTTGCATATGTACGAATTGGATAAACTTGCATATATGATACCTCATTTCGGGCTAAGATCCAATTGATGGATCCAAGCACAGTTACATCAGTCAGATGACACGTAATAAAGCCAATAGGCTATTAAAGAATCAGCAGAATTCAGAAACTTTTAGTAACCTACCTTGACTCCATCTTTCCCAATTACAAAATCTAGATCCCCAGAAACCAAAACCAACTCCAGTGTTTGTGCTTCCTCTCCTGCTTTCTCAATTTCAGCAAGCCCAGCAAACTTTTCTGGGATGAAAGGGAAAGCCTGAACTCCCATGTTCTTCTATGGCTTCAGCAACATTAGAATTCAGAGTCTTCCCATCTGGTCCAATAATCACCCAAGTGGGAAGGCCGATCAGCTCAAAGCACCGCGCCAGCTTCTCACAAGCTCTTGTCCTTGAAAGGTAAAGCTAACCACAGCATGCTTCCTAAGCTTTGCTTGAAACATTCTTCCTCATCATCAACTGATATCAGAACAATTTCAAAGCTCTCCCCCTTGTCTTTCAGTTTCTCATAAACCTCCACAAGCTTTGGAGTGAACTCAGCACTTGGCTCACATGAAAACATTGAGAAGTCAAGACCAATTGTCTTCCCTTCAAGATCAGACACAGGTATCTTGTACATAATCAAGAACAAAATTCAGATTAGGGAAGGAACGAGACATTTTAAGCCACAATCCAAGAAGATGAGATTAGCTGTAATCACATTTCAAATAATAAGCCATGTAATCACAAGATACCTTTTTCACCATCAGATGAAATTACAAAGTCACGCAACTGGGAGACCAAGACAGATCTCAAAGATTGTTTCCTTTTGGCTATTTCTTCTGCCTCCTTCATTTGTTTGATCCTTTCTGTGGTAAAAGGGTACCCTTCCACTCCATATTCTTGAACCAATTCAACTCCACCATCAGTCAAAACTTTCCCACTTTCATCAAGAATCACAAGTTGAGGAATTCCCGTAACCTTGAACAATTCATCCAAGTTATCATGTATCTCTGAATCAGAAAATGGGATGGCAAGCCATGGCATCTTGGAGAAGTACCCATTGAATGACTCTTCATCTTCATCACCTGAGACAAAAATAACCTCAAAATCACCCTGAGGAGAGAGTTCATTGTACATCTCGGGTAAAGTTGGTGTGAATTGCAGGCATGGGCCACACCATGATGCTGAAAAATACAGCTCAACCTTCTTTCCCTTCAAACTGTCAATTTTAACCTGTAAATTTTGAAGTATAAAAGTGACTCCAATTTCAATCATTTAGTCAATAAAATTTTCTACTTGACACGGTTTGTATAAGTAAAGTCATTAAAAAATAAAATCCAGGGCACAACCAACAAATTATGCAAACTTCGTGCACCAAAAAGAGTTCTAAAAATGTTTCCATTGCCGAAGTCAATTAAGCCAAAGATATCATATAATGTCATGCACAGCTTAAAAGTTTGAAGTTGGAAGCCTTTCATGAAATTTGCCTTGTTTAATACCAATAAATTCACTTAGTGGCAACTACAAATTACCCAACATCTAATTTGTCACATAAGCATTTCCTAAATTTACTAATATACTAATGAATTGGCCTTAAGACCCTGTCGAGTTTAGCAGAACAACAAGAATAAGACAATGCAAAGAAAACACATAATACAGAAGCAAAATCTCACAAAATTTCTCAGCAGTTCTCATTTTAGCTGAATTTCAACAGAGATACCCAAATGTACATATGTTCCAAATTTTGACCAATTTTTCTTCAAATCACAAAATAACCCACCAAAGGTATAGGGCAAATGAACTAATTCGATCATCCTACTAAATATAAACTAAACGAAACACGGCCAAAATCCACCCCCGAAAACCCACGCTGCTGAAATGACAAAAAACACAAACTTTAATCATATAAAACATTAACATAGGTACCTGATCGCCGTTTTTGCGAAAGAGAAAATCCCTCTTCGAAGAAGAGAGGAGAGATTGAAGATCGTGGGAATCTCCTCCTCTCTCCATCTGGGACACCGCTGCTTTCACCAGTCACTGACTCTCCTTAATGTTTTCAGAGTTGGAATAAACAATTGCAGAGAACTACACTACACTACACTATATATAGTTCATTTTCCTTGGTGACTAAGAAAGCTAAACTAGATTCTGGGTAGGAAAGCCCTTGTTTGCGTGTCGACTGCTTATTAGATCATATTATGCTTTTGCTTCGCCTGCTTGCTTCCCGCTTCCCACCGACTTCGAATGCCCTTTGTTTTCTTCTCCTTGTTTCTCTTTTCTTCAATGATTCTTATTCTAATATAATTGAACTTACAGTTCATTTGTATATTTTTAAGTTGGATTTTGACACCAGTCCGCATATTTATGGGTTCACTGTTATCAACTCATGGTCACTTTCATTCCAAACGGTGGTCTCTATCAAACCGAAGCTGAAGCTTAAGGTTGATGTAATTTAATATTTTAAAATTATATTTTAAATTTAAATATATATATATATATATATATATATATATTTGAAGCCGGGTCAAGATTAATTATTCATTTTTATAACTTTCTTAAGATGAAGTTACCGCTCTTCTCACAACTTTCTCATTATACGCCAATGCATTCTCAACACTGGCCGCCGCACCGCCACTCGTCGGCCACCCTGTCTCCGTCACCACTAGCGGGATTCCCGCAAACCCTTCTTTCTCCTTTGCATACACGAACGCATCAACGCTTGCATCATAGACATTAATGTACGATAAGGAACCGTCTGAAAGTACCGCCTTTTCATTTCTAAATAATGCATAGCCTAAGGAAATGTATTCTGAGCTGCTGATGTAGCTCAAGTATGGATACGCATTAACGATGAACGGTGATTTAGTATCGCATGAGAACTGAGGGAGAGGAACTAATGGCAGACTTCATGCAAGGATCAAACGTTCCGGAGGATGGAGGATACGAGACTGAGAGGACTGAAGCTACTTGTGGGGAAGATAACTTGATAGAATTTTCGAGCTTAAGGGTTTGCAGAGCTTGGTAAAGATTTGTCGGGGCAGAACGTTTGTAAGAATTGTAGTATGATTCGCTAAGGATGACTTCATTTCCGACAGCAATGTAGCCGATCAAAAGGCTGATTCCGGAGCCTGATAAAGACCGTAAAATGAAGGAAGGGATCATGGTTGAAGATGGGCATGTTTCTAATTAGGGGTAGACTGTGTGAAATAGAAATTAAGCGAAAATTATTAAATATTTTTAAAAAATAATAAATATAATTAAATTATTTTAAAAAATATAAAATAAAATTATTAAATTATAATAAATTAATATATTATAATTATTTAAATATTTAAATTTATTAATAAATAAATTTATATTTCAAATTTAAAAATTTTAAATTTTAATATAATATATTTAAAAATAATTATATCGTATTATATTATATTTGTTTATTTAATAATCGTATTATTTTATATTAATTCAAATTTATAAGTATATATTTTTCCACTTATGAATCCTACACAATGAAGCTTGAATCTATTTAGCCTGCAGTGCCAGCATGCAAATGACACTGAATTTTGACAGGATGAGTTGAAAAAGCTTGCATTTTTAAACCAATATCAAAAGCTCTATACCATCCATTTCAACCATTCTGTGCTTAATTTGCCTTCAAATCTTGAGGTGGGGTTCTCTTCATTTAGCCGAAAGCCCTTTGCCTCCACAAACACAGCCTTTTCTTCCTCATTTTGCGGGGTTCATCAGCAAAGAAAATGCACGTGTTTCGCCCTTGCAGTACTAGTGGAACAGGCAGACTTTGGCATACCCTGCATAAGAAAAACATATCCTTTAATGCCTAGGATTAAATCTTTGTTCCAACCAATAATACTGCATTTGTCTCCCCAGTTGGCTAAATTGAGTTGTCTACTTGTCTTAGCAACATCTGATCAACAAAAATTCCGTCGAGACTCTGAATCCTCTCCCCATCTAAGTTGATATGAACATATATATATATATGTATGTATGTATGTATATATATGATCAAGTTCTATGTCTCTGCTACATGGACCAGCTTGAGTGACTAAGCTTCTATTTATACCCAACAAACAGAATATCATGCTCTTTATCTTCAAGATGAAGCACAACAAAGTCAATCACTGACCTCAAATTGTCTTTAGGACATTAGTTCTTCTGGTACTAGAGTGAACAAAAATTGGGTTAAAGGCAAATCCTGGTTCCAGATCTTGGCAAAAGGAGAGGAAACAAGAAAAATTGCATACTGCTTCGTAATTTTTCTATGTTCACGTGAGTGGTAGGTGTGTGTGTATGCCAAAAATAAAAACTTAACTGGGGGACAGCCCAATAGATTCTATTTGTAACATCCTGCTCTTTTATTGATAATTGCATACTTATTGTTTTATATTATCTCTGCAATCATCAAAAGATGTATCATCAAGCTCAGTCCATTCTAGCAGAATTTTCTTTGTTAAAGCGAGGAATAAAGATGACAAACAAGCAGGAGGAGACCCCATTAAGAAGATAAGCTTCTGTATGGGAAAATGGAGAGCGAATTTGTTACACAGATCCCTAAGTTGAACCCATGTTTTATCTTTCCAGATTTGCTTCGAGCCTCACAATTTGGACCAAAAATCCAGCCGGTCTAATCCAAATTTGAGCAAAGCTTATGAGCATGTCCCGCAAGGATTTTAATTCATTGTTTTCGAGCTATGTAATGAAGCTTTTAAGTTACCCAGTAGCGATGTCAGATTCAATCTATCAAGCTGAATCCAGTTTTCCAGTTTTAGAATATATATGGACTTGTTTGATTGTGTGCAGCATTTGCACAGGCGTTTATTTATTCCATACCAATGAATAGATGCCAGTCCCTTGCGATGTTGGACTTAAAACTCTGCTTTTTTAACGGGGGAAATGAGATTATGCGGGTCAAAAGGCTCCAAAATCTTACTTTCTCTTCTTACAAAGCAAGGGCGAGTGCCCCCTTGTTCTGCAGTAAAGAACAACACAAGGAATATCTTTAGTTCTCTTTATTAAAGAGAACCTTCCTTCTTTATTGAATTGAAAAACCCCATATTTGAAGTGACCCATGGCATTACCCACTATAACTTAATCATTTGCTCTCGTCACAGTCGCGGGAAAATATTATTCTTGCTTGTTTCATGAGTTTTGCCCGAAGTCTCTCTTCGTCTGCACTCAAAGAACAAGAGCTGCAGACTCGTACTAAATCCAATCCGCCTCAGCCATTCTCTTCTAGTAACCAAACTACAAGATGTCCATGTCTTCGTCCCAACCACAGCAGCCCGGCCTGGTTTATCCAAACACTGTCCTAAGGCCGCCTGCTTCCCCTTCATCCCGCTCAGGTGGATCTTTCGGGACAGTTTTCATAGTCTTGGCTGTAATTGTCGTTGTCTCAGCTATTGCTTGCTGTCTTGGACGACTCTGTAACAGACGCTTTCACAAAGAGAAACCCAGCAAACAAAGCCACGGCTTTCGTCGCAAGGAAAGGCCAGAAAGAGACCTGGAATTCGGGCCTCCGAAGGGGAAACAAAACTTTCGTCCCAAAGAAAGGGAGAACAAAGACCTGGAATTCGGGTTTGACAAGAATATTGCAGCTTCAAAACCTGCAGGGAAAGGTGAAAGCATAAGTTTCAAACCATTTGGAAACGGAGATATCAGGTTTGAACCAAAGTTATACTGATTATGGAAAAGCCCAAGGCTACTGCGTGATTCAACAACACGAGGAGCATTGAATCCCCGTAAATCCATCTCAAAACACTCCTTCCATTTTTATTCTTAGTTTCTCGTCCCCAATTTACCTTTTTGTAATTCCTACCAGCAGCTTCAATCATGTAATTGTCTCTGTAAACACCGATGTCTTATTCATCATAAGATAAGGTAAGGTTTGGATGATAAATATACCCATCATGATCTTTGATTAACTTTCACTTAACCAATAATCAAAATCTTTAACCAACAGTAAATCTTGTTATAATTATGAATGTCTCATGTCCAAAAGCTTGAAGACATAGTCAGACAAGCTTTTAAAGTGTTATAAAAACATGTACAATAATATAAAACTAATTTTACAGTCGGGTTTTTTTTATTTTAATTTTGAGTTAAATTTTAAAAAATTACAATTAATTATTAATTAAATTAAAATTAAAATTAATTAAAATAATGGTTATCTACTAAGTAAAAATAGTTGATCCAAGTTAATTAATCTAATTAATTTGAATTATTCGTTGTCTTAAAAAATTCAAGTTTGTAACCACACAAGTATGTCAGACTTGGTCGCGGGTTTGTTGATTTACCTCTTAACGAAATTTGTACAGCTTTGATCGACGTGCCGGGGTACTGGTTTGATAAAACAGAACACACCGTCCTAATATTCCCTCTCATAGTATTCCTGTTCTTGAAACAAACATTTAATCCACGCGCCATTGGCGGAAGTGAACAGTTGTACTTTCGGTTTGGCTAAAATAAATGAATTTTGATGGATGTATGCGGTTACGGGTAGCTGTCAGTAAATCTTTTTTGAATCATTCGATGGCTGGTTTTGACAAATGACGAGTCTGGTAGTGAAGTGAGTCAAAAACGGTTTCTGCAGTACCTCTCTCTCTTTCTGCTGCAGGTATCAGATTCCTCGCTGTCGCTGCAGATTTTCTACTGATTAAGATGATACTTTCTCAGAGTTAGACTCGAGAGAAAATTGGTTACCCTTGTCCTGTGGAGAAAGAAACTAAGAATGTAATGGAAAGGGAGACGTGAAAGCTCTCGGATACTAAAATTTGTGCTATATATATGAAAACCCAGGAGAGAACTCAATGAATAAACATAGGAAAATTCTTTTTTGTTTTCTCTGAAAGGAGTAAAAATGGGAGATTTGCAGAGAGCTGTAGAGTGGCTTAGACCTTTTGTTGACTCAAAGGCTTGGGACTATTGCATTGTGTGGAAGTTGGGTGATGACCCTTCAAGGTATTTTAAGTTTTTAGCTAATTTAACCGATATCAATGCCACCAACAAATTTGACTATTTCGTTTTCTTTGGGTACAATTTTAGTAGTTTTAGTCTCTTTCACCTTTAAATTACTTGATGCATTCATTGGTTTTGTAGGTTCATTGAATGGTTGGGTTGTTGTTGCAGTGGAGGTGTTAGTAATAGTAATTATGACCATGTTATGATCAAAGAAGAAAGTAGAGAAGAGGAGAAGCTTACTTCTCTTTGCAGGGATGCTCACTCGAAACATCCGGTGAGGACCATGGCTTGCAAGGCTCTTGCCGAGTTTCCATCTTTCATGGCCCTTTATTCCGGGTAAAAATCTCTCTCTCAGTATTCTTAAGTGATTCTTGATATTTGTTTTTGATCTGAAATAGACCAAGAAAGTTCTAGTATGTTAATGAAACCTGTAGGATTCATGGAGAGGTTGTGACAACTAACCAACCCAAGTGGCTCAGCATTGCTGATGCCTCAGACTCAAGTCTTTCACAGGTTAGCATTTCATTCCATATGCCTCTTTTATAATGCAGCTCGTCAAATTTTGAATTGATGGGTTTGGTCACATTTGGCAACAAACTAGAGCGCCTTAGGAATAAGGGGCTTAAGGTAATTGATGATAAATTTTCATATAGCTTTGCAGTCGGAGTAACCTAGCCTGATTAGGAGCAAGCATGACCATTTATGAGGTCTTCATATTGGAAACAAACACACACAATCCCTCTTGCTTGTCTAGCTTTTAGTTGATGTATGGAGCATTTTTCATTGTCTATTGTTCATTGATTGATCAGGCCGGCCGAGTCTATCTGTGGCCATGCCAGCTACTCTTAAGAAACAGAAAAGGCCTAAAATCCAGAAACCATGAGCTATAGAACTTTCTTTTTACTACCGAAAGTCCCCTATCTGGTACAATACAAGTAATTTATTAGACGCAACGATAAACATGGTTTATTTTCTGTATTGTTAGAAGAAAACTTGTTTCATGTGACGAGAGATTCATTTTGTTATGACTTTAATGAATGTTACTTCTGACAGAAATCAATTGCAACCAGAGTCCTAATTCCGGTTTTTGGTGGTCTCATTGAGCTCTTTGCTGCAAAGCATGTAAGATTTGTTCAAATTTTTCCTACATTTCAACAATGTGATTTATTTTATCCTTCAGTGACAAGACAATACCTCCTGTTTTCAGATAACAAAAGATCAGAACATCATAGAGTTAGTCATAGCTCAATTTAATGAGTCTATAGAACATAAATTTGTGCCTGAAGGAAGCTATACTAATGTGAGCCTCGATGAACAATGTCATAATCGTTCACTTGAGGAGAACTTGCATAATTGTGCATCTGCCATGCCGTTGTTGACTTTCATTCCAAGGATACAAGTTCTTCCTGCAGTGGTCCATCCTAACTATCAGGGATTGTACAGTGGTTCCAATTCTTCAATTGAACATCCATCACTCGATTCAAATTGTTGCTACATTACCCAAAATCTCTCTCTGAAGCAGTCCATTAGCAAATCTTCTGGCAGCAAAAGACCAAACTATGAAAATCAATCTTCTGTGAGCGAAAGACCCAAGTATGAAAACCATGTGTTGAAGGAAGAAATGGGGTTGGTCTTGGATTGCAAGAAAAATGAGAGTGTGAAAGATTACAAGGAAGGCAGCCAGAGGCCAGGAAAAGAAAACAACCGATCCAAGAATCTTATCACAGAAAGGAAAAGGAGGAACAAGATCAAAGAAGGGCTCTTCGCTTTACGAGCTTTGGTACCCAAGATATCCAAGGTTAACATTAGTTATTTGTCAAGTACTATGATATCACATTTGATTTTCTGTTATTACTTACCTTTCATGGATATGTTGTTAATGCATTCTTGTAGATGGATAGAGCTGCTATTCTGGGAGATGCAGTTGAATATATTAGGGAGTTGGAGCAGAAGGTGGCGGAACTCAGGGATGAGCTAAAGGAAAATGAAGAAGACCGTAAGAAGGATAATACAGAATTGAGGTCATCAAAATCAGATAAGATAGATGAAAGCACCACGTACTTGCCTCCTACCGAGAAAAGTAAAAGTTCCCCAGAATGCGGAGAAAAGGGAAACACACAGGTACATAAATCTACAAGCAGAAAATAAGACGGTATATGAATTTTATAATTTTAACATAACTCATCTCATCAATTTACATACTGAATATTTTCCTAGGTGCAAGTAGAAGTGAACCAGATTGACAAAAGAGATTTCTTGATTAAGCTCTTCTGTGAGCACAAGCAAGGTGGATTTGTGAAGTTGATGGAGGCTATAAATTCCTTAGAGCTTCAAGTGCTTGATGCCAATATTACCACATTTAATGAGAAGGTCCTGAACATACTCAGGGTTGAGGTAAGATTGATAACATGAACCAAAACATGTATAGAGAGAAGAATGAAAAATATATTTTGGTTGCTGCTTGCTGGTTTAATGAATATAACTTCAAGTGCCACAAGATTAGAACGAATGCAAATGACTATCTTAAAGATAGTTCATTGGATTGCTTTTTCAGATGTTTAGTAACATTTTTAATTTTCCTGTCAGGCACATAATGAATACACTCGACCAAGGAAATTGAGAGACTCATTGATTGAGTTAACAGGGTCACTTGGCATATAAGAAGAAGTAGTCCAACAGAGGAAAAGAAGCTGAGAGAGTATTCTGATCTCAGGGAACGAAGTGTTCAACTGAGGAAGTCTAGAGCTCCTCCGTTCAATCTAAATCCACTCTAACATTGTTTTATTATCTCCTCCAAGCCTCTAATTGCTGGTGATGTTTGAATATGGCACAAATTTCAGCTGTTAAATGTGCAAACTTGGTAGTGTATTTCCCTCGCCTTGTTGGTTTCATAATAGCAAGTAGTGTCATCAAGTGGGTCTTGCATTGTCGACTGTTAAGTTTTGTGACAATCTCTTCGTTTGTTCGAGACTTCAGGACTGATCATTTGACTATCAACTGTAAAGGAGGAGGTATTCCCCAAATGAAAAGGGCTTAAAAATTGAAAGAAGAAACAAGCATAGGCTTTTGTTGCTATAAGTTTAAATTTGACATAAAAATCACAACTTTCTGACAAATATGCACTCAAAAACGAATAATTTGCTCTAATGGAAACATATTCAGCCCACCAAAATTTAGGCAAGAACAAAATCACGCTTTATAAGCTTCCCCAATTTTCTGCTACATCTTTTGAGGGAACTAAAGAATGCATTACCAATATATATATATATATATATATATATATATATAATTTTGAATCGGGTCAAGGAAAAATTACCAGTTAGATATAGCCTTTTCCCAGTATGGTATATGTAAGGTATAATGAGAAGAAGAATCTAACTCGTAGACATATCAGGAATTTCATTTGGTTAAAAACGACGACCATAGCGGTCTTGACAGCCGCTATGTCTCTGCTCGCTAGAATTTTGGTTCATGGCTCGAGTTTCTGATTCATTATTGGTGAACTCGCGCGAAGTCTCTTGAGACCTGTATGAACCTGAGTGTCTACGAGATGCATCCCCGGAAGTGTAATCTCCACTGAGTACAGAGCTATCTCCGCCCCCTTGTGCCATCTTCCTGAACATCATAATATCTTGATTGTATTGACCAGAGTCGTAAACGGTGCTCTGACCATATTTTACACCATTGCTGAGATCAGACATTTCTCCTTCACTGTCCAATGCTCTCGCTACCTACGAGAGAGTAAGCAAAAACATTAATTGTTTGACTCTCAAAACAGAATTAGCAGTTGAAAGCTCTCCAGTACCATTCGAGGTATACAGGAACCCTGAAAATAAGAGCAGCTCAACAGACGCAGAAGACTAGTAATATCACCTGAACCATGCGAGGACGCTTTGGAGCAGAATGGCGAACACATGCAGCAGCGGACTCAATCATTTTAAACATTTCACTCTCCACGTAATGTTTTTCAAGTCGTGGATCAACTAGTTCACTGAAATCACCGGTTTCAAGGGCATGAACAAGGTGAGGACGAGCCTGCCAAAATAATTACAAAATATTGTTCACAGAGAGCCAAGAATTAGTTTTTAGAGGATGAAAGAAGGAAATATCAACAGAAATGAATAAATTTATCTATACCCATTCAACCAAACTCTCATCCCCTAAAGGCTGAGATGAATCAACTGGCTTGCGTCCGGTTATAAGCTCTAGCAGCACAACTCCGAATGAGAATACATCTGATCTATCAGTCAATTTTCCACTTGACGCATACTCGGGTGCCAAATACCTGAAAGCCAAAATGAGCATTCATAAGGGGATGATCAGTCACAGAGTTCTGCAGCTCAGCAACTACAAACATACTGCTGTAAGTCATAATCTGTCAAGAAGTACACATCTTGTGTCTTCCTCTCCAAAAGAAGGTATTTTTCTTTTAACTTGAAAATATCTAGGAGCAAATAAAAAATAAAAAAATCCAAGCCAGTTCTCTATTTAAAGTGCTTGTATTAGGGCTTTAATGGCTTCAAATGACTCATAAAAGACGGGGAGGGAAGGGGACAGATTAGAAACTAAACTGAATAAGCTCAATCTGTTAAAGAACTCAGCTGTGATGTACAATCCAAAGTACAAACTTACCCAAATGTCCCCATGACTCTAGTTGATACATGAGTCTGCGTAGTGTCATTCAGTTTGGCGAGTCCAAAGTCTGCGACCTGTATTTGAAGCAATTTTCATATTAGAATGTAGAGACACACAACTTTTAAAAAGAAAAGAACCCATCTTGGCTGTCTGAGAAAATGAAAATGAGTTGTAACCACCAACCTGTGCTTCAAAAGCATCGTCAATCAGAATGTTTGCCGACTTAATGTCCCTATGAATAATTTTTGGATGACCTACAAATAAATGAAACGACAGGAAGAAAGTGATTCAGTGATTCTGACAGCTGAATTACAGTTAACTCTAATTTGAACTTTTAACTTTCTCCATAATAACAAAACAGATCAGGTAGCAAGAAGAAATCTAATCTGTTTCATTTGCCTTTTGTCATCTCCAGATTTCAAATCCATTCACTTTAAAAGTTTTTGTGTCTTGAAACTACTCTATGGTTGATGGGCCATTCTCAAACCTCAAGTATATTCAGCAATTTCTTCAGACAACATGAACGATACTAAAAGATGACTAAAGGCTGAATAATCTTATCATGTAAATGGTGGCCCATCTCCAGATATAAAATCCATTTACTTAAAGAATGAAAAAGAGTTGGATTGTTCTTTAGTAAGTCACAGATACGTGTGTGTATATATATATATACTGTGAAAGAACAATTAGATACTTACAATCTTCATGTAAATATGCTAAACCCTTTGCAGATCCCAGAGCGATCTTCATTCTTTTTGACCAATCCAGCACTGGCATTCCTTTACCTGAGCACACAAATAAGTGAGTTAGCTCTTGGTAATATGAGAACATAAAACTTGATGGGGAAAAAGAAAATTAGGGAATTATCTTACCATGCAAATGATGCTCCAGGGTATTATTTGGAACAAATTCATAGATGAGCAATCTGTTTTTGTCAGAAATGCAATATCCCACTAAAGAGACCAAGTGTCTATGATGGACACGACTGATAATCTCAACTTCTGCTCTGAATTCTCTTTCTCCTTGTCCACTACCAACCTTGAGCTGCTTGACAGCTACTACTCTCCCATCCTGAAGCCAACCCTTGTAAACACATCCAAAGCCTCCCTCACCAATGACATTTGCACGACTAAATCCATGTGTTATTTCCATTAATTCTTCATAGGTAAAAAAGGACTTAGAACCGCCTAGTACACTAGAGTCTGATCCCCCACCATGATACTCATTCCCTCTTTGACTTCCATAGCTGTTTCCCACTGGAGATTGGAGTGGCTGTGCGCCATAGTAGGTTTCTGCTGGGCCAGCATGTCCCTTTGCATAATTCTGAGCATAGTAATATCCCTCTACGTGAAAAAAAAATAAATAGACAAAAATTTAATCCATGTAATCCTGTAATGAAAACCTTGAAACAGGCATAAAATTTTACCTGTTTTTTCATTGAAGTTTTTAGGATGAGGCACGTAATGGCTAGCATAGGTGTCTTTTCTCTTTCTCCTTCCCCTCGTCACAAAAAAGATGACAATTAAAGCGAGGACAAACGCACCGGCTACTGTTGCACCAATGATAGTCCCACTATCTGAAGATTTTGTTGTTGGTGAGCTGGATTCCAAACTGCTACTTGGCGTCTTTCCACTGGAACTAGTATTTGTGGCTGGCGATGATCCTTGATCAGGTGATTCTTTTGAAGGAGAAGACTTGGAATCTGTTGGAGGGCTAAGTACATTTGATGATGAATTAGCAGGTGAACTAGAATGTGGTGGTGAGGTTACACCTGGAGTTGATGATGGGGGTGGAGGGGGAGCATTTTGTGCTGGGGGAGACCATCTGGAGCCTCCGGAATCATTAGTTCCATTTGTGGGCGGTTGAGGTGACGCTGGACTAGATTGATCAGCAGGAGTTGGTGGAGGAGAAGAAGAAGAAGGGGGAGGAGGTGATTGACCAGGTGAAGAGGGTGGCGAGGTGTTAGATTGGTCAGGAGGAGGGGAACTTGGTGGTGGTGATGATTCTGATGACGATGGAGGTGGCGAAGATGGTGGCGGTGAAGATGATGGTGATGGTGGTGAAGACGGTGGTGGTGAGCGTGTATTAGGAGGTGGCGACTGATCTGACGGAGGAGAGTCACCTGATCCTCCGGAATTTGAAGGTGGTGGTGATGGAGGTGGGGGAGAAGATGGACTGGGTGGGGACGATGAAGATGGTGACGATGATGAGTTATTATCATTGTTATTGTCGTTGCTGCCATCATCGCCATCACTATTACTGCCGTTGCTGTTGTCATCATCAGCAGGCGGGCCTGATGACGAGGAGGAATCAATTGGGGCAGGCGGTGACGTTGAGTCTCCCTCTTCGGACTCATTTGACGGAGGACCCGGCGCTTCCTCCGAGTCTGCCATTATCCTTCTTATCTTATCACGATACTCCTCCTCTCTGGTATAATATTAATTGTTCTTTCCTTTCTTTAAAATCCTTGTCAATTTCTTTCTGTGCCAATCAAAAGATTTCTCGTGTCTAAGAACAAACTATATAGAATCCAATTCAATTACCCTCAATACTTTGGAATTGGCAGATTGATAAAATTATATACAATTACACAACAACAAGAACATGCAACTATCTGCAATCTAAGAAACTCCACAACAGAAACCCCGAAACAGAATCAAAGAAGAGATAATGATGGAACCTGGATTCCAAGAAATTTGAGAAGTTGATCCGGCAAGAAATGGCGACTCATTTTCGGACAACGAAAACCAAAAATGGTTCCACGACGTACGCGTAAGCAGAAACGGCTTACTTACAGGACAAGGACTCCCTAAACTTTCTCAAAGTTTGTGTGGGTTTCGCTTCTTGTCTGCCTCATCATCGTTTCTGCATGCTAAAACATCGTTTCCGTTAATTAACTGCCTGGTTCTTATTTTATTCATTCGTATGACCTGTCTCCTTAAGTTTCGGGTTGCCGCGCACCCGATCCGGTGCTCCTCTTTTCGGGTTATCCCGAACCGGCCCATTACCCTTTCGGGTAATTTTATGTTGCCTCAAGAGTCAAGCCCGAGTAAAATGGTCAACGCAAATTAAAACGAAAAGAGCGACTCTTCTGTACAAAAGATTGGGATATATTTTTGATTTTTTGATTAATTAAATATTAATATATAATAAAATTAATAATAAATAATTTAAATTATATTTTAATAAAATTTATAAAAATATTTTTATAAATTTTATTAAAATATAATTTAAATTATTTATTATTAATTTTATTATATATTAATTTTATTAAAAATTAAAGATAAAAATATTAAGATTTTTTTTATAATTATATTAATATTTAAAAAAAAGGAAAATTTAAAAAATAATAATATTGTGTCGGCACGTGCCAATCACTTGCTCAGTTGACACTCAACCATCTGTAACCATAACTTGTTTCCAAAGTAATAAAAATCGATGAGACGGGCAAGTTCAGCGTGACAAGATATTCAGCAACGGTTTCAATTTTTTGACATAATACCTAAAACACCCTTCATTTTTATTAAACATAAATCGTCATCTGCTCTTAAACAATGTTGAGTATTTCAGTAATTTCATCCTTTTAAAAATTAAATAATGCAGAGCCAACACAAGTTTGACCACCTCCTCTGTTTAGATACTGCGGCGAAAAAACGATTACTCCTGCTTTAAACCGCCACAAATCAGACGACTACTCCCTAGAATCATAACTCATTCGCGCTTATAGACCTGTACTTGTAGACAAACTCTTAGCGCCCACCAATCCCAAGACGTTGCTCTTCTTCTTTTTCGTTTTGGTTCTTGATTGAATTGTTGACTTGTCTCAATTTCTTATTCCCTAAGTTTCTTGTTGTCACGAGAATTTTGTTTGCAACTTTGATAATACGAAGTGGGTTGTTCAGTTTTTCAGTAAAGAATATGGCCCGAGTTGAAAATGAAAAACAAGTATCAATTACGATCAACTATGATGATTTTCCTGGTGCCGCCGATTCCGGCTCTGTCTCTGATGAATGCGACTCTGCTTTTGATACATTCGGGTTTTTCACTATGAATGGAATGGTCAAGATTGAAGATGGAAACACGGAGCACTTTGGAATCGAGAGATCCTTTCTTTCGGGTTTGGGACCTATAGCCATTGACGCAAAAATTGTTGCCATACACAAGAACATGAGTTCTACATTGACAGGAAAAGCTAGGCTGGATTCTTTCAACATTTTCGCCAATGCTGTGGCGAAGAAATGTGGCGGAGATGCTAATGTTAGACCAGCTTGGTACGGTGCTTCGAGGGACGAGATTAATAAGATTTTGTGCCATGGATTTAGTGGGCGTGGTTATGGACCTGGTAAAATGGGTGGAATTAATGGCTTTGCTGTTCAATTGTCTCATATTAATTCATCTATTGATGGGTAAATTTTTAATCTCAAATGAATCCTTTTTTAGCCACTGTTTCGTTAGGGTATGTTCTTTCTGATTCTTCCATACCTACGAGTCTCTCCTTTTTTAACATTTCTGATATCGATTCACAATTTTACAGTGTGCTTTCTTCGGAGTTAGATGAAAAGGGACTAAGGCATATATTGCTATGTCGCGTAATGCTGGGGAAGATGGAAGTGATTCCTCCCGGTTCCAAGCAAATTCATCCAAGTTCGGAGGAATTTGATTCTGGTGTGGACAATCTTCCGGTACCTAGTAAATATATAGTGTGGAGTTGTTACATGAATTCTCACATCTTTCTTGACTACATCATCAGTTTCAGGGTCCAGTTCTTTCATGGTAAGCGACAATATTAGTTTTATTTGGAACTTTTGGATCAATTTTATGCTTCAGTATTTTTGTAATCTGTTCTCTTGGTGTATGCAAAAACCACTACTAGCAAATGCAATCAGACCGGCTTCATCATGGATAGGGTTTCCAACTTATCTAGCCATACTTTCAAGGTTTTTACCTCGTCCTAAGATGGATCTGATTGTGAAATACTATCATGATTTCCGAGTAAGTACATCATCCCTGTATTCTATATTTTAATTTCATCAGTCACACTTAACGCAATTACTTCATTTCTCCTCAATTTTTTGTCTAATGATATGCGGAAATATGTTTGTCCACAGAATCAGAAGATTACGAAACAACAATTTCTAGCAAATCTGAATCAATTAGCTGCCTACAAGTTGTTAACTGCAGTAGCAAAACTTTATAAGAACGAGGTATGATTGTTTACGAGCTGTCACTTCCTGAACGCATGATATAAATCAATGCATTCCCTCCTGCGAGTGATGGAATATGGTATTGGTTCCTTAATAGATCATAGATTTTCAGTTTGGAGCTTCTCTTTTGATACCCTTTGCTGATGTCGTGTTAATTTTGTAGTTGTATGGCATACCTAGGCATACCATAGAGCAATAAGAGGTCAGTTTCATTGTTGATATCCTGATATACATGGCTGTGGGGTATTCTTCGTCTCTTTCAACCGATGAACTCTTACATTTACAGCCACCGATGTAGAGGGGCATACCAGTGAATGTGTGTAGCAGCAAACGTTGACTGTGTTTGCTAAATTTAAGAAATAGATGAAGAAAAATGTTCTAGAGCCTACCATTTTTTTAATACTTGATGATGACTAAACAACAAGTCGTCTACCTCTTTTTTAGCTTTTCCACCTTGATAACACCATAAACATGATCTGTACCGTCAAGAGAGTAGGAATCTCTCTGCTTTCACATTGTTGACAGGAACTTATGCTATAATATGTCCCTTTTTTGGGAGATTTTTGGCATGCTGTATATTTTAATTGCCTTCGTTTGTCATTATATGGATTAAAATCCTGTAGTTACACAAACCAGGGGATTTAATTTCTTGGCATATGTCTCTGAAGTTAAAACACAGATAAGCAACCAGCCAATCCCATAGACAACCTTACAAATTGATCTCTATGGCACACTGTGTTGTTGAGTAGCCAGGGTAATGCTGACTGTTTGAGCATGATGTATCGAGTCAGTCAATGTTTTGGTTTTTATTTCCAACCTCCACTTCAAGCATTGTAGGTTCAATATTTGAAATTGAAATTTGATGTTATGCAGATACTATTGACAAAAACATATGCTAGTGGCAGCAGATGAGTCAAGTAGGACACGAAGGTATGAAGCTTATGCTGAGTATTGATGTTGTTGTAATGGCAGATGAAGTGTAACAGAGAGTTTGTTTGTCGGGTTAATTTCTTTTTGGCAATCTACTAGTTTAGCTGTTAGAAATGATTTGTCAATTGTCAATAATAGAGATTCATGAAATGTTCAAATTTCAGCCATTACGATATCCTCCCATTACTAGTTGCAAAGTCTATACTATGAAGGCAACTGACAGTTGTTGTCAATGAGAGTGAGGCATTCTGTGAACACAAGAAGGGCCCATACTTGGTATGAGGTGCAAGTAAATTTTAGCGTGAAGCTGTGCCCAATCAACGGTTGCTCATTTGGGACCATCCGAATTCTGACCCAACTGTTAAATCTCTCTTCACCATTGATAACATAGATAATATTCTGTGCGTTTGATTACATGAAGTCAAAGCCTAAAATCAATTACCCTTTCATTTTGGGCTCTGATACTAGTTGTTAATCTGATTTGCAACAATAATTAGAAAGTCTTCTCTCTGCAACTATGAGAATGAGAGAGGTAAACAATAACAAGGTAGTATATTTTGCAAAATGAAAACTGAGCACACTTTATTCATGAACAGAGCAGTCCATATAAAAACAAGAAATCTCAAGTTGTTATTGATGGAAGTTTCAATTGGCTTTATCGTAGTTTAAAGAAGTTTCATCTGTTTTACCAAGAAAATGAGGAGAAGACCTTGCGTTGACGGCAAGCATGAAGCGTATAACACAGCATCCGGCTGGTATAAATATAATGTGAGATTGATGAAAAGCAATTCCACAGGCTTGCATTGGTCATCGCCCAATCCTTTTTTTGACCGTCAACCAGGCACATTTATCCAAAATTCCATCCAAGTTAGGCCAAAAGAGGAAGCTTGACCAGAATTTCTTTAATCCCATTGTGCATTCGTTTGGTACTTTCCACCTAGTAACCTCATTTGTTCTCTTATCATTGAAACTTCCATTCCAAGAATACTTATTCCCAGTTGAACTCGATCCATTTTCATTCCCATCAATTGCTTATTTAATGCTAAATGGGTCTCTAATTAAGATTAACTTAATTAATTATAAATTAATATTAAAACTCCCTGTTCAATACTAAGGTATTAATAATACAGAGGTACCTAAATGTCTATGTAAGGTCGGTCAGCTTTAAATGAAAGAAGGTTGTTGGCCATCTACCACAACCACAGCCATCCCATCCACCATTAATGAAAGCAATGCCACCCCACGATGAGTCTTAACCCATTCTATATTCCCAAAACGACATTGCATCTTCGATGATATTCATCTATTTCAGCTATATAAAATCCCAAAACGACATTATCACCAGTAAATTATTCAAAAATAATCTCACAAGAAAATGGATAAATATTTTGACTTCGGATTCTCCAAGCTGAATCGGAAGCATATGATCATTGATCAAAACGTTCTAGAAGGGGACCTGCTGACACGTGGGTAACTTAGACGGCTTCTACTGTAAGTTTAAACGCGGGTTACTTGTCAACAAAGCACCGCAGAATGTTAAAAGGTCCAAAGTAAAATATCGGCCGAGACTGCGAAGCCGCTGACGCGCTTTCTCATTGTTTCGCATCGGATAAATAGCAATAATAGAAGTAACTTCGTAGCTTGAAAACTCTTGAACTTCTTCTCTATTGCCATAACCAACAACAACAGCAAGATCATGCAAGCACCGCCTTCTACTAAAGAAATGTCGGAAGATTTCGGAGAAAAGTTAAAGTTGGATATTTCCGATGAAATACAATCACCGAAACAAGAAGGGGAAAATGAAGAGTTCTCTTTCGTTTGCATGAATCCAGATGGGTCACCGATTTCAGCGGATGAGCTTTTCCAGAACGGCCAGATCCGCCCGATATTTCCCATGTTTGACCAAAGTTTACTCTACCGTGACGATGACGAGGAGAACAATTTGATGTCGCCTCTGCGACCTCCGTTGAGAAAGCTGTTTGTGGAAGACCCGTCGGATTTCGAAACAAGAGATGTGACGGACGAGGAAGAACCGGCAGGACCATTCTGCGAGTGGTCGTCCGGTAATAAACCGGTGAAGGAAGCTTCGCCGGAGCCATGCAAGAAGAGCAACTCAACTGGGTTCTCTAAGCTTTGGAGATTTCGAGAACTTGTTCTCCGAAGCAACAGCGATGGCAAAGACGCATTTATTTTCTTGAACAATAACAACAATGAAAATACTTGTAAAACTGAAAAGCCAGTGAAAACCAGTGAAAAGCCTGAGAAGTCAAGTGAAAAACCTGAGAAATCTTCGAAGAGCGCCAAAAAAACGACGACGACGACCCAGAAAACCAGTAAGGGTGGTAAAGTAGCAAAGGTGACGGGAGATGATAAGATGGTGAAGGTTGAAACAGTATCCTCGCTGTACGAGAAGCATTATGTGAGAAACAGGGTGATGAAGGAAGGTGATAAACGCAAGACTTATTCACCCTACAGACAAGATCTGTTTGGCTTCTTCACTAACGTCAATGGTTTGAGCAAAAATGTTCATCCTTATTGAGCTGAACATGAACATGAACATTTTCTGTGATTTTTGTAAATTAGTTACTTAGATTGTAAGTTAACATTAACGTGATGTTAAATTTATTTATTAATTTATTTACTTTCAATTGTAATATTCATGTTGATAAATCTTGGATATGAATGTTTCAATATGATATTGAAGTACCCAATTTGATAGTAAATTGTGTTGCTGTTTTTGACTGGTTCTAAGTTCCATGGATTCTTCTACGAGTTTTGTATTTAATGCAACGTTTCAAATCCAGCTCTAAGCTTGCGACATTCATTAATGGTAAGAGTAGGGGCATGTACGGGGCGTTTTGATAAATGGTTGTCTGTTTTCCTGGAGGTCGGTCCTGCTAGAATTTGGCTGCGTCCCAAACAGCTCCTGAAAAAGACCCATGAATAAGAAAGCGAAACCCACTCTTGAAACTCTAGAATGTCACGTCAATATGTAATGCCGAGCATCTGTTTCGCCCCATGAAACTTCTCTGTTAGATCGTCATGTGAGAGAGCTTTCCCCGATTGAAAACAAAATTAATACATATTTTGGTTGCTGTCAATCAGAAGATTCAAATTACATGACAAGAGGAGAGTGACTTCGAAAACCACTTAGTATAGAATTTCCAGAAAATGAAATTTTGGCCAATGAAAATGGCGAAATGGAAGACAATGACAAGAAATCTATGCCGTACAAGCACAACAGCAGCTACAGTTCGAAAAATACAATCAGGTTATAAACTTTTGATCAATACCAGGACCATACGGACACAACATGGAGGCTCTCTAATCTTATACCCTGCTTCAATTATCAGTCAACAATAATTTGCTCTGTAACTTTACCGTACTCCATAATTCAGTGTCCACAATTAAAGACACCAACTTTAAGTACTCTGGTAACTGGTAAATGGAAACATGGACATAGATCCAGACTCAAATCACATGATGACTTTAGGCAAGAGAGTGAAATCTGAAAAGTCTGAGCAAAGATAAAGAACCTGAGTTCTGGGTCAGGACATAATTCCAACACTTCATATACAGACTTCATTATCATGTTGCTGAAGGACAGTTGTAGTTTCCTCTTCATTATCATGGTTATCAAATTTATGTACATTATCCACGTATACTTAGAGAAAGCCTTATTTCTTTCAGAGCTTATATATCGGCATCATAGTACAATTGTAATGCAATTAGGCACAAGCATAACTCATTGGTTTTTGAATGATGGCAGAGGTGCGTCCTCTACATTATTAGGATGACCAAATGTTATTTACATACTTTTCAGAAAGCATTCTTCCCTCTTGAAGCTTATTCATCACCATTATAGCACAGCAGGCAAACTTTCTTGTCAGGTGTAACTACAGTTGTGTCCTTGTTTACTCAGACTAAGTAATCTTCTCTCCTGTCCATTTGCATGCAAACATGCATTGCTGAAATAGAGTAACAAATCAGCGCAAGTCAAAGATTTCAAACCTCAGATTTGAATTTTTGTAGACATTTGAGCAGTGTTGGTAAACAGGGCTCCCATCAGCTGGTTCTTTGTGAGGATGAAATCCCTCCTCTTGACACTCTCGCAGCACGCTCATTCCACCAGGATCAGTTAGCCGAAAAATTCCATAGCTTCTGAGGCACATGCATTGTAAACTTTAGCACAAGGAACTCCATAATGATTAACCAAAACTAAGAAACTATTACCAAAGCCTCACAACATTTGCATGTAAATGAGTGGTCTAGAGTATCTGCTTTTCTGTTTGATATGAAAAGATAAAAATGGAAACATCCAAATTGTTTCAGATTGCATTTGTAGGCAGTGGTGTGATTCTTCTTTTAGAGTGATGAAAACTAAAAGCACTTTTGGTCATCAATTCATAATTAAGGTCTTAACAGAGATGAAAGCAGATAAAAGATGTGAGGCTAATCCTAAATATTGAGACAAAGGCAGTGTAGTTTGATCTGAATCAATGCTAAGAATTTCAGAAACCAAGTTAACAGCTACACAACTTCAGCACAAGAGTTGCACACCTTGAGGAATCAGAGGGAGCCAAGACAATGGCAAAAGCCTCAGGTACCATTACCTGAAATGAGCAAAAGGGAAAAATCAATTTAAAAAAAAATGAAACTGTGACATTAACCCATTTACTTGCGAGGAGACAAACTGACAATTATTTCACACCATTCCCAATCTTTGTATGCAACTCAACAGAGGAAATTCTCTATATGAATTGCAGTTCTTAAAAACCTACATCTTCTTAATTTTACTGTTGAATCTTTATTTTTGACTTGAATTGATGATAGTCTGTTATTTTGTACATGAATAAGTGTGGGCAAAATAACTGAAGAAAGTGCAATATTAGAACAAAAAAATGTCAAATTTGAAACTCAAGAACTTATGAAATGCTAGTTTATATGGGTTTGTAAGTAGAATGATTGAAAAATAAACTGCTGTGCAACTTGGCAAAGGCAACATATGAGATGAACAGGATCTGGATTATGCCAAGGTCTGATCTATGACACCAAAACCATTTCACAAAGTTGCAAGAAAACAGCTAAATATGTCACTTGTGCATTAATATGCACCAAACATTTGCTTCAATGCGAATGAACACCTGCCCAACATACGGAACAGTGCATGGTTAGCCAATTGCCATCTATATTGCAGAGATTCTACTATAAAAGTTGCTTTTTTCATACACAAATACCTACAAACCAAACATCATCATAAATGAGAATTCCACATAACATATGAGTTAACAGTTTTCCCCATGAAATTGACATTCAATATGTAATATAAGAAGAAAACAAAATTCCTTAATCAATGATAAGACCAACCGCAATGGGGCTAATTACCTGATACGAGTAGTGAGTGTGCAGATCTACTGATGACATGAAACAACTCTGAGATGGATGTGTCTGAAAATAGAAATAAAAAATAGATGTCAACATATGTTTAATAGCATTCTAAAAGCTTGCATTTGAGAAAATAAATAAAGAAACAAAAATTCAAAGGCGAAAGGGAAAAGGACTACTAAAATAAAGGCATACATGAATCCATCCCACAGGAAAAAGAGATCGTTCATTTTGTATGGCAAAAACTTCCTCCTCATTCGTAGCTTGACACTGTCACCCAGTATAAATATATTAGCAGCTACCACAACAGAGAACCACTGAAAAGCACTGTCAATGAAGTCTATGACCATTGAAAAGCTCAGGATGTGTTAAATATGTAGAAAGGCTCCCAAAGACTTACAGAACTGGAAGTGGAATCTTGTTTGGGTATTATCAGAGTGGTTACATAAAAGGTCCTGTTTTCCTGGTTGCACAAAGGAAAAGAATGTCTATGAGCTTCAAGTGAATAACACATCCTTTCAACCTGGCTATGAGCACTATTTTAAGTCACCACTTTACTCAAAAGCTTCAGTTAATAAGGACCTAACAATAGTATTTATGTTCCAACACACACCCTTCATGCGCAAAGCATGAGGATCAAAAACAAGAAGCAGCTCAAACAAATCTTATTTTGCTTAAACAATGGGACGTTTTAAACTCAAAACTAATTGGCTAAATTGGCTTCAATTAAGTTACCATTCAACCCAGAAGCTTAAAATTACAGGTAAGGGCCAAAAAAATGGTATTAAAATCCTCTAAATTCTTTTCATTTTCAGAACACTTAGAGGAGCATGAATCTTACAAGAAAAGCACCAAGAACACCACAGGTTTCCAGATCCTTATCTGTGTTGTCTTTTGCAAGTTCAAGAAAATCTTCCATCAACTGAGCTGACTGAGAAAAAAGTGACATTGACTTATAAGCCATTATTTTTTGAAGTTAAACACATGGTGCTCCAAAATAATCCTGCTCTGGGAAGGAACATAAGGAGCTGAAGAATTCAAAAAAGCGATAATTTATGAGAAGCATAATTTGCTTTATTGAAAAAAAAAGGAAAAAACAACTAAAGAAGAAAGGGCCAATAAGTGCAGCTCCTGAAATCTTACTATATGTACATCTTGCAGGACCCTAGATGCTGATGACTCATCATACAATCTTTTATCTGGATCAGATACCAAAATATGTGTAACATGTGCGTCTTGAGGTGCATTCTCTGTGAAGGAGAGTACAGGAGAAGGAGACGACTGTGTAACAGCATGACAAGTGACGCGCTGGTGTTTACTTGTTGTCTGAAGGGACATTGGAGAAAGATTTTCTTAGGGGAAGCAACTACTCGTTGAATCAACTGAACATAAAGCTAGAAACACAGCATCTCCCTTACTGATGATGCTTAAGCTGCAATTCAGAGACAGAATATGAATTGGTATAGCTCACTAAACAAGGAGTTTTCTGCATAGATATCAACTTAGAAACTTTCTGCTAGTTGACAAATAACCTCGAGGAAAAACATTTAATTTGATCTTCTTATTCCTTACAAGGATTCACAGACCTTTTGAGATATCGAATCAATGCCAAACAATGGTTTATATGTTTCTTTCCTCAGCAAACTGGTACATCAGAGCAAGATTATGCAAATCCAGTTATTTTAACAATTCCATTCTAGAGCATTCAGACCAAAGGATCCATTGACACACTGAACACATATTTATAGAAAATATTGGTCATCATGTTCCAAATTATTCCGGTACTAACAATTTTAATTCCAAGGATAAAGTTGCCCACATTCACTCACGCCAAAAGTCCTGTGGGAACTGATATAATGGCATTTTGGTAGTGTTTTTAACCCTAAACTATAAGCTCAGAGACAATATACCCATGTTAGTCGTCACAATTTTTATGCATGAAATATAACCATCCAGCACATCCTTTTCTTCTACAACGTATAACATTAAAACTTAATACACTGCACAGGAACATGGGTTTCTATATTACCCTGTAAACAGTAAGCTTCCGTCCTCTTGAAATGTTTTAAGTAACTAAGCCCTGACATTAATAGCATAAAAGGAAGTCAGATGAAACCAAAATCGTAAATAAAAAAGCCAAGAAGAAATTCAGAGTACAAAATAATGCAGAAACCAGCACTGGTTGGAATCGAGAAGCAAGATGCCATCCATCGGCTCATTAGCTATGTCTTCCCTTTTCTCTCTCTCGCTCTCTCTCTTAAGAAATTAATTTTACTTATTAATTCAATCAAAAGCGGCCATATTTGACTCATGATGAAAGCTGAACTGCTACGCAAAATGGACAAATTACTATGAGACAACAGTATATTCTACCGGCATACGATACAAGATAAACACGGCGATGAGAAACTATAAGAGGAAAAAAACAACAAGAAGAACGAGAAGAACAGAGCCCAGAATTCTTAAAAGGAAATCACTAGAAAATCATAAGGTAGAACGTCATTAAATTTTTTGCCAGGGAAAGAACCATCAACCCAAACAAAAGGAAATTCAAACAGATGGGTTCCAGATATCGTACCTGAATCATCTGTTAACTCTGCAATTAACAAGCAAAAGCCAAAACTGATACGAAAAAATTGCTTGAAGAAATAATTCCTTACCAGATAAAGATAGGAACACTTGATTGCTTAGTCAGCTAACCGTGGCTGTACTATTGCAGAATGTGGGCAGATATCGGATGCGAGCACCTCCTCGAGTACACTCAACTCAAAGAATCAAGATGTCCCCACTGTATACTTTTATGCTTTCAGATTCTTACAATTTTATCAAACTAAATACCATGGGACCAAAGTACCCTCTATTGTAAGACACACTCTATTGTAAGACAAGCATTAAATTAAGAAACAAAAGCCAAGAAGCATGTCAATAGCTATGTTCATGGTCTTCGAATGCTGTTTTAAGTTATATTATTATTGAAGTATAGGCCGTAATATCCATTTGTCGTCGAAATTGTGGGGCGTCTCTCACAATAACACGCTAGAGTTTCCTCACCGTGAAAGATCAAATACCTGCAAGTATATGAAGAAGCAAATGCTCCGCAGGTCGACCTGTTTTCCTCAGCGTAAAATGCGTGTAGAGAGCTCGATGGCGGGCATTACAGAATGAAGATTTGAGGCACCATAGCCAAGAGGTTCTGTTTTTTTCCGTGATCCGGCTTGGCGATAATTCGTGCATAAACCAGTCTAATTTTATCTCTCAAACGATGATTTAGTGATATTGGGCTTTGATACCAAGCCCCGTTAGGCCTGAAGAAGCCCGGCATTATTTAACTTCAAATTTCTTGAATGAAATTCAGGAAAATCACCATTAAAATGGCCTGGCAAAGACAGTAGTACATAATCATGCAAAACTGAAGATGTCTCTGCATTATTTAACAGACCAATTTCAAGTTTACTTTTGATGCATAATGTTCATCTATAAGTTAAAAGCTCTTGTCGACACTCATTTAGCTTCCTTTATCCCCATTACTAGATGGCTGTGATTTCAATTAATTTGTGGGCTCACAAGATTGGTCGCATCCAACTAAAGCTACTGCCAACAAATTCTTCGTATTGCAGTTTCTGGGTATTGTTTTACGGGTGAAAACAAGTATATTTCTGCGTCCAAAAGCCATTTTCCTTTCCCGCTGATTGCTACACAATCTATTTCTCTTTCATCTCACATTGCCTCCATTTGCTCCCAATTTTGGCTTTGTCCCGCGAGCACTGTCAATAGCCATGCCAACAAATAGAAATTTGGTTGATTTCTCTTCTCTTTATCCGATTTATTTGTCTACTCTATTGTGTAATATTTGTGAGTTTATAAAAACTCTTCTGTTGCCTTGAGAACAAGCGTCAGAAGGCCATAGAAGAACCCTAAAATAATTACAAGCTGCAGAAGGTTAACTTCTTAATTTTATATACTCTGCCCTCTTCATTAATAGGTATAAAGAGGAACTAAAGAGAAAGATGGCTACCAAGTTTAGCAGGTGCATGCTGCTGTGTTGTATTAAAAAAGTCTCCCAGATGATAAGATACACAAATTGCAGTTGATTGAGGCTTGACATCTTATGAGTAATGACCTGATCAATAATTAAAATACTGTGAATGATTGAAAAATTAATCAGCAGCCATTGAAACTGAAACTTCATTTGGGGAAGGTATTTCTAGTTTTGTTCTTTCTTCTTTCAAGTAATGAGAACCTCGAAAGAGTAAGCAGCGTCAATCTTCACTCACATGCTCTCTCTTAGCTCCCACCACGTTGCTCCATCCTACGTAGTCTCATAACTTGCCTGCTGTAACTCCCGCGGGCCACTCATTTTTAAATGCCGTCTGCTAACTTGTCTGTTCCTCTCTTTTCTTTTTTTCTTTATTAAATTTTCTCGCCATTATCAGCCCCACTCACGCGGAGTTCCCACCAAAATAATCCAACGGCCATGATAATTTTTAATCCTTAAAATCCCAGCTCCAGATCATAAAATTTTTTTACCCCATATCATCGTTTTCGTTCGTCCGTTCGTTCGTGTATATGAACGTAGTTGATGATGTTATTCATTAACTACCGCATGCAAAGACACACAGGACAACGAGGTCTTAGTTGTATTTCTTTGATATCTATTACTTCATGATTGGTTCCACGTATGAACAACTTTACTTTTACTTGGTCAGATCCTCCGCTCTAAATATGGCCATTTTCTAGTTCAGTTTACAACTTACTGGACTCGTCGGAGCTCGTGAAATCTGTGAGTGAGCGAGTCAAAACCGCCAGAATCTCGAACCAAAAGGTTTCGAAAGATTCATTTGCCTCCATTCAGATCACAACCATATATTTATACACACTCTGTTATAGCTTTTGTTTATGATATCGTTATTGTTCACGATAGCAATCATTCTTCTTCATCTTTCTTGTTCTTCTGAATTCTCCTAAACTTATTGGACAAATCGTCGTGAATTGTGTTGGTATTAGTTGTTGTGTTATTTCGTTTCTGAGTTATTGTATTTCTACTGATATTTTTTCAAAGGATTCATGGAATTGCAATCACTTTTCTCATAATCCATCTGCAAAAGAAATTGTTCTGACAGTTTGGTTGTTGAACAAGCTACCTTGAATTCATTGATCAGATTGTTCTGTTTCATTTCCAGAAGCTCAGACTTATATCTTGTTATTTTTGTTGTCTTAAATTCTGAAACTAGCAGCAGAAAGAAGACATGGCGAGAGACACGTATGAGACTGCCATTACAGGACTGAGCAAGCTTCTCAGGTACTGTGTTTTTTAATTACTAAATAATTGTTGTCTATTTTTTATTTTTTCTCTTTCCGCACGGCACCCTATGCGTTTCTTGATAAGACCATCGCTGATCATCAGCCGTCTTCTGGAGCTTGGTCCCACGTTGACCTGGTGGGGTATTGTTAACTGACGGTTCTGATCTTTCCTTGATTGCAGCGAGAAAAGCGACCTCGAAGGAGTCGCCACCGCGAAAATCAAGCAGATAACGGCCGTGTTGGAAGCTTCCGGATCGAAGTACCTCGACCCGGTCGAGAGAGTGAGAACCGGGTTCGCTCACTTTAAGACAGAGAAATTCGAGTAAGCACATGCGTTAATTTTTTAATGACTACAACCTTCATTCCCAGTTCCAGAATATGCTGTTGCAATTTTTCTGACCTTTACTGAAGTTACCGAACGGCCCCTCCCTGTGAGCTCCTTAAACTCGCAGTTCATCCGCTGTTTACGAGGGTTATTGAGTAAAATCAGGGGCACATCCCAAAAATTGTTGTTGGGAGTTACAAAGCTTCACAGATTCCAAGAGCCAGTGAAAATGGAGGAGATGATTCAAGGCAAATTGATTGGTCAAAAGACTTGCTTAATTGGGAAATGACGTGTCCAAGTTCCGTAGATTACTGCCACGTGCATTACTTTTGTAGAAGCAAATGAATGCATGGTTGTGATCACTGATGATGCCTTTGCTTCTTTTTCAGGAAGGACACTGATGTGTACAGTAAGCTAGCCAAAGGTCAAAGCCCCAAGGTTGGTACACTTCCATTATTGATCAGTTCCGCTTTTTCTGTTCCTTTCTGACTCGTTTCCTTCATATTTTATTCTCCTTCCTTTCCCGTTAGGTCTCATGGTCTTCCCTGATCAAATATTATAAAACCCTATCCCAATTTCAATTCATCGGGACAGATTTGAATACCAACCGTTGTATTTTATATTTAATCATCAGAGCTGCTGAGTTGGTTCCAATTAGTTTTAGGGTTCCCTCCTGGTAGAGAATGCAATTAATGGTCTTTATATAATAAAGGATTGATGGTTGATTATGGTGTCGGACACATGCCTTTAAGATTAGATAATTTATTAATGGGCACAAGGGGAAAAGTTGAAGCTGCTTCTGAGAGAGAAAGCACTCCTGCATGTCATTTTTATAATTGCCCGAATGCAGAATCTACATGCACAAATCGAATATAGTAACTGAAGTTTATTCATAAACATTGCAGTTTATGGTATTTGCTTGCTCGGACTCTCGAGTATGTCCTTCGCATATCCTGAATTTTCAACCAGGGGAAGCTTTCATGGTCCGAAACATCGCCAATATGGTCCCTCCATATGACCAGGTTCAACACCTTAACCAATAATAACAGCTCAGCTTTGCATATATAAGTTTGTGCGATGGGCGTTTTCTGAATCATACTGACTGGTTGGCTGGCCTTGGTCGTTGCAGAAAAAATCCTCAGGAGTAGGTGCAGCCGTTGAGTATGCTGTGTTACACCTAAAGGTGAATGAATATAATAGCACTTGCTTTTCATAATATTATCCATTAATTAATCTTCTGAAATGAAGCAATGAGAGGTGCATTCACTTATATTCCTGCTCCTTTTGTTTTATCTCACTTCTTTGAGGAACTGCCAGTTAAACAAAAGACCGTACTGCAGGTGGAGAATATTGTGGTAATCGGACACAGCTGCTGTGGCGGTATAAAGGGGCTCATGTCTATCCCTGATGACGGGACCACTGCTAGGTAATGCTTATGGCCTATCTCAGCCATTGACCACAGTTTAATTCTCTAAAATTGGAAATCATTCGAGAACCGTAGCTTTGCTTTCCATTTGCTTTTATGCTGTTGCACTTTCTGGTGACTCATGCATAATTAAATATTTAAAGATGGATAGAAAGGAACATAGGGGTTTATTAATCTTATGCGGTGGCACCATATTCCTGGAGTTGGAGGCATCCGAAAAGCTAACTAAAACAAGGAAACAACTAGTGATCTTTTGGGATTCTTTGGTTTCGGTTCAGCTTCAGCTTTATTCATTATGCTTTTGAGTACAGTATTTATTTCAAAGTTTTGTGTACGGTGTCTTGAGTGAGTTTGGTAAACTTAACCAGGAGACTTTCGGTTGAGCAGTTTAGTCCCTCTACTTAAGCTGTAGAGGATGCCAGAAAAGGTATCCAAACTTTTCATAAAGACAAAAGCTTGATGAGTTCCTTTCAACTGTTCCTTTTGCTGTAGTGTAGCACTTGCCGTGGTAGAAGCTGTTCTCTTTTTCCCTATGAACTGTAGCTTTCAGAGTCTCATCTTAAGTTTTATTGCTCCATAAAGTGAGTAGTGTCATTGGCACCTAATAATTAAGTCAAAATGAGTGGACATGGATGGATAACTAAGGATGAATAAATAGAATTACTAATAATTGTTTCTCTCTAATGAGCTTGCAGCGATTTCATAGAGGACTGGGTCAAAATCTGTTCATCTGCTAAGTCCAAGGTGAAAACGGAATGCACAGACTTAAGTTTCGATGAGCAGTGCAAGAACTGTGAAAAGGCAAGTTACATTCTATGCCAAATTTTATTTCTCTTCTGTGATGGTCAGAGTTTAACATTGATAAACACTACTGGTATGTGACTAATACCCAAAATCTGTCGCCAACTTGTGCAAAAGGCCCAAAAGAACTTGCTGGTTTGATGTCAAGTTAAGAAATTTAACAGAATAATTAACATGGCTGTAATGCAGGAGGCTGTGAATGTATCCCTGGGCAACCTAATGACATATCCATTTGTGAGAGAGAGCGTGGTGAACAATACTCTGGCATTGAAGGGCGCACATTATGATTTCGTCCATGGAAAATTCGAGCTCTGGGATCTCGACTTCAATATTACACCTCATATTGCTATCTGAGTATTTATCAATCTCACCGCTGCCAGCCTGCCTGCCTGCCTTCATTTTGTTTCAGAAGTTGTATTAGACAGTGCGTGCTCCACATGTCCTCATGGACAATGTTGCGAAATAAGCATTTAGCTTTGCTTGTCTCCGTTTCAAATAATGAAACATGTTTTCATTTTCCCAATTTAAGTGAAAGCTGCTTCTTTGCAGCTCATCTTCAGTAACTTTTATGGTCTAGCTCTGGGCCAAGTTACCTTTAAAAATTACATGAACCCAACTCACACTTCGGCCAGAAATATTAAACTAAAGGGCTAAAGACCCATAAAACCCATATTTGCATGCAAGCTCTTGTTCTTTTTCTTATAAGCTTTTCTCCTATGCTTGCAGAAGCGCATGCTCAAACAAATGGAAGTTCTGAAAACAACCTTAAATTTCTGAACAGATAAATAAAAATCACTAGTTTATTAGTTACTCATTAATTAGGAAATAGTATTGAAAAGCTAGTTATTTTTCCAAATTAGATCAAGAGGGTAGCCTTCGAGATATTCTATCAATCCTGGGCTATATAGATTTAAGTGATCGTTAGCGGGGAAAAAAAGCGATTCATCATAGAGCTGGTTTATCGATTCTGGTTGATCTCCATGAGATTTCTTAGCAGGGTCTTGATCTGCCGCCTTTTTGTTACTACTTTGAAATTGTTCAATAGTCGAGTTCTCAGGTAGTCTATGGCTATCTCTTACCCCGGATGATTGTGTTTTTGGGGAGCGCACAACCTTTTTCTTCTGCTTCTTAATCTTATTGATGCCAAGTTTCTTGCAGAGATGAGTATTCCAGTGGTTCTTTATTTGGTGATCCGTGCGTCCTGGTACCCTGCCAGCAATCAGAGACCACCTACACAGAATTATTAACCACCATTAATTGCGTATTGAATGCTTTGTTTCCGTTTCAAAGGACTACAACATACTGAAATCATCTGACCACTTCCTCTGATAATGCTGCTGTGCATAAATTTTTCTTCAAGTGCAGACCAAAAAACATGCAATATTTTTCTTAGAACAATATCGTAATCGGATGGAGAAACATTTCCTCTCAAAGAGTGCAGCTTCTCGAAACAATATGTGAATACTGAGTAATAAAGTCAGGAAAACACTGTTCCCGGTAATATTTTGTTTACTTCTGTGATGTTTCATGTTCGTGTTCTAATTAGGAATGCTTCACAGTGGCATGAAAACAGCAAAACATCATTCTAAGAACAGAAGAAGAACCTATTTCCAAGTAGATTATGAAGTCTTATAATGAGCTCTTCTTCTTCTTCCGAAAAATCTCCATGTTTAACATTGGGGCTCAGATAATTCAGCCACCTTAACCTGCAGCTCTTCCCACACCTCCTCAAACCTAGTTCCCAAAACAACAAAACAAAATTTTAGAAGGGTACTTTCTTCCATTTTACAGTTAATTTGAATAGCATATAAAATACAAATTTAAGTTTATTACAAATAGGTTGAAGGTGAATGTGAATGTGATGTTTACCTGTCACCTTAGGGATGCGGTTCCACTGCTCTCCTCCATGGACCTTTACGTATTCAAGCAGAAGCCTGTCCTCCTCCTTTGTCCATCGCCCTTTCTTGTATTCATTCTCTGCTTTCATAATTTGTTAGTCAAAAAGAAAGAAAGAAAGAAAGTTCTGAATTAGGCTTGCTTGGATTTGAGGAAATGACTTATGTGACAAGCTTTCAACAGTAGAATTGCAAAGAGATTTCCTCAGAAGGTAATTATGGCAATGTCCCAAGGGTGGATAGATCTGCCATCATTTAACTTTTGCATTAGAAAATCCTGTCTACCAATCTGTATTTTCTCTGTTAGTTGTAGGGTCCCTTTCCTTCTCAGTTATCATTTAATTTGTATTTTCCTTTTTACTACCAGTACTTTTGTACCACACCATGTTAAGTAGTAAATCATCAGAATTTAGGATTGATATATGTTTTAGTTGAGAAACAAGAGAGACCAGTGCAACATCAATTGCAGCAGCAAAGCATCATTGCTGTTGTATACATTATACAAGACTGATCAATTAGCTATCAGAAGTCGGTGGACAGGTCCGGGCGCGTTGGAGGAGCATTGTTATGTACAAGGTTCCTGTTTTATTCAATTAATTTCCGTCGCCATCATGAACCTGATTCTTTACTCGACTGCTATGGCAGTTTACCGTCAAGGTATCAGCAAACTCAAACAAATTACAGAAATCAAATAAGGACTTTGGAGCAAATCAGTAGTCATTTTGCTCCTTGTGGGCAGTGCTGTAATTGAATCTTCCCATGAGTTTTCAAGTCAAGGGATGCCGGCTTTTCTTACCGCGTTACGGATTATTATATAAGCCCACGTTGATGAAAGCTGTAGGGTCCTTTTCATCTTCTGTTTGTGCCACGAACTCTTTACTAACAGTAAACCCAACTCTTCATCGTTATGTCAGTGAGCATGTGGCGTTGATGACAATTGGTGGCAGATTCAGAATTCTTCTGTCAATTTCCTATGCGTGGTAATTTCTCCATGGACCAATGCCAATTACCAAAGTCTCTGGAGCATTGCCTATATTTTTCTTCTACAATTGCCTGGGTTTTCTGTGGCATACTGATCTTGGTATGACTGTCATGACCAGATAACCTTTAAATCTATTACGGTAACAGTAAAATTGAATTTAAACATGATGGATCCAACAATATCGCATCACCCCATTACGGTATTAGTACTAGCAATTAATTTACTGTGCAAAATTAACTTCCATGCTCAGTTGCGGAATGCAGTGAATTAGCTTTGTACCATTTTCATAGGGCCACTGCAATGCCAACAAGCAGTGTAAATGCGAAATAATCATCGCTCAGCGAAGCAGCATCCATGCAGGAAAATGCATTTAAGCTGCTGAATGCTTATTGACGCTCTCAGAATCAGAATCAGAGGACCAGACGTGCACTAGGACCACAAGAACAGAGAGGCATCTGGGCCACAATTAAACAATCCTGAGATAAATTCATGACTTCGGCTATTGTGGTATGTCGTTTATGAGACCACAGACATCAAAGCTTAATACCTAGAAGGCAAAACAAGGCTTTAACATACCAATCCTAAACATCAAATTCAAGGCTTTGAGACACTAAAATTAGACACAAACTTCGGATAATAGAGTTCATAAGATTCTAAGAGTATATCTTCATCATAATGATATTGGCAATTAAACATCACAAAAGGGCCTCCTCTCTCCTTTTTATTTTATACAATTTCATGGAATTGGCTGCATTACCACTTTTCCAGTAGCTTTGTTGGTTTCAATGTATGAGAAAGCGTCAAAAACCTGGCTGAAAGGGAATGGACCCTTTGGGTCTACTATGGGTTTCACCTTTCCACTCCCTAAATGTGGATTTAACTTTTTCAAAACAGCTCCATTTAAAGTCACCACAAATCTAAAACCAGGAGGAGTCAGAGCACCTGTTAGGGCCACCACAGCGCCTCCTTCTTTCACCACCTTCACTGCCTGATCACATTGCCCTGTTGTTTTGAAACCAAATGAAAAGGATCCATCAATTTCACGGTAACTATTGAGTCTAGAAGAAACATAAGCAAAAATGTGTGGATATAGAGGCAGGAAGTAAAAACCAGGGACAACTGAAGACATACACACTCAAGTCCTATTGTTTCTTTTAAGTCTTTTTGGGGATCACTAGCAAAAGAAATAACATAATTGACCACCAAAAGCAAGCAATTTATACAAAATCTTACCAATAGCATCATAGGCTACGTCACATTTTTCTAATAAATCTTCAAAGTTTTCTTTTGTGTAGTCAATAGCCAAATCAACACACAAGTTCTTCAAGAATTCCAAGTTTCTAGTACTTTAAGTCACTGCAACTTTTGAAACACCAAATACTTCTTTTGCTAGCTGCACCGACCATATAAACATTATAAGTTCAATTGTATAGAAATATAGTATTCATATTGGCATATTGCTTTCAAAGGTTTTGACAGCCAGAAAAGCCTTTTTCCTGGCTTTCAAAGTTAACATCATCAATTCTCTCTCCTGTGAAGTCTACTAAAATTTTGTCTTCGTTGTCTGAGGATTTCGCTGAAAATCAGAGAGAATTAATATAGGATGAATGAACAGGGGCAAATCAGAAGGATCAAAATTCTTGATAGGAATATGCACTGAAAGACAAGATGGTGCCATGATGGGAAGTTAATAGACAAATTTGACAAAAGCTCAATCATCAATTGTTCTAGTATGGACAACAATGACTATGATTGATCTTCACCGTCAATAAATAAATAAAGACAAGTCAAAAGAGGGAATAGCATAATGAAGGTATTATGCATGAAATGAGCTGGTGCAGTTCAAGTAGATGCAAAATGGCATTGCATTGACCAACAAATTTCTCCATTATAATGGGATTACATGAATCACCAAGCTTCCAACACCACCAGAACCATTCAAAACAAGAATAGATTAACCAGCAGAGAACCCTGTGCGTTCTCGACCCTCATAGGTTGTCTCAATAGCAAGAGGAAGACCAGTGGCCTGAACAAAATCCAAATTCTAAGGTTTTGGGGCCAGTAACTTCTCTTCAACTGCAGTGTACTCTGCCAAAGAGCCAAACTGTTTAGGCCCTCCCAGAGCTTTCTCATTTATGTTCCCATATACTTCATCCCCCGCCTTAAATTCCTACACTTGACTGCCAACCTTTACCACCAGACCAGCAACATCATAGCCTGGAACAGTCTATTTACACGCCAAGATAGAGAAAACCCCTTAGTCAATAGTTAATAGTAACAAATTAAGATTAATTAATCCCATTGCCATATTAAGATTAAAGATAGGATGTAAAAGGCTAATTGTTAATATTTCTTCCCTCCCATCTTCACCTACTTATTTTTCCATGCCAAGACAAATGGCATGCCCATTACTCATTTTAACCCAGTTTTAAATGCCAAGACAAATCAGTTTACAAAATTAATGGACAGCCATTTTGTCTCTAAACATAGCATTCTTTCAAATTCCCTGAAAGAAATTTCCCAGAACCTCAGCCAGAATCTATGTCCATAGCAATTATACCTTAATACATATGGTTACAAAACGTAAGAAGTAAGAATCCCCAACTCAAAACTACAACCCAATGAAAAGACCAACATCCATATTGCTATGTCTAGGTATAATAGATTCAAAAACAATCTGAAAGAAAAATGAAAAATACTACCGGCAGAGGAGAATCGATTGCCTAGAACTTGCCCAGCCTTCTCTTCCCATCAACAGGATTAAGAGCAGCAGCAACAACCTTGATCAACACTTGGTCCTCCTTCACTTCAGGAACTGTCACTTTCTCGTCAATCTTCAAAACGTCAACACCCCCATATTCCCCAAACAGCCATGCCTTTATTTCACTGGGAACTGTACCCACTTCAGTGGCATCAGTGGAGGCAGCAGCTTGTGATGAACTTGCTCTGACACTTAGAGGACGGTGAGACAACGAGGCTTGCTTAAGACTATTTAAGTTTTCCCTGTTTCTGTTTCCTGGGAAATTGAGGGAAAATTCGGAAGAAAACGGAGGAAATAGAGGGAAAGGTTGCGAGTTGAGAAGCTGAGGAAGAAGGTACGGTTTCCATTTGCTCTTAACTGTTTCCAACGGTGTGTCTCATCTTCTCGTGCAAGCTGATTTGTCTGTCCTGAAGTTGTATGGCGCCGCGCCACATGTCAAAAAGTTATTCAGTTACTTAAACGCTGTCGTCGTGCTGCCAAGTAATTTTCATGTACCGCCCACGTGTAAGGTCAGATTGGGTAGTAATCGGTCAAAGATCGACGGCTTATATTGAATGCAAGCTGATAGCTAAACTGAACGACGTCGTTTAGATGGACGTAAACGTGCGAGGTTAGGATTATGGTTGAGTTAATTCGAGATCGACGGTCTATATTGAATGCCAAAGCCGACTCCGAAGGCTAGTTTCTCAAACTATCAGATCTCTCTGTCTCTCCGTTCAATTCCCAAATCATCCCGTATCTGTTACTAAGGTGCGTCTTGACCCTAGCCCTCAATCTCGTTACTGAAAATTCATTTTGTCTTAGTATTAATTCCTTTTGTTATTCGATTCTTAATCTGGTCTAAGGTAATTGCTTTTTGTTTCGAGATGCTGTTTTTTATTTTTATGCATGTTTAGAATCGGATCTGTTTATTTGGCCTTTAAAACATACAATATGTAGATGAAGTTTTAGTATTTTTATTTGTTGTTGAACGTCATAGATTGTGAATCGCAATGTGAGTTGATTAAATGTAATCGTGAAATTTTCTGATGATATATTTGTGTTTATTTTTCATCGAAGGTCCCAGATTTGGTTATTAAGTATGATGTTTTCTGTATGCATTGTTTGGATGATGAGAAAATGTGGGTAAAGGGGAGTAATTTTATTTATTTTCTTTTAATGTCATATAATTTCAAAAATGTGCCTAAGTTAGTTAAGGGTTAGTTAGGTTCAATTAAAAGGTAATTTGATGTATCTTTAAATCCAGATGTTGGACTTGCTACTTTTATGAGGATTTGTGGAATTTAGTTTTTTTGATGAAAGAATATGAGTTTGACAAAGATTTAGATATTAAAGTTCCAAAATTTTATGTATTTTCCCTGCAATTTTGGTTTCTGAAACTAATTGTCCCTCAAATCAGCTCAATATGGTTGTGTACTTTACTATTCAGATATTAAAGCTGGTTTCTTTTCCCACATATTCTTGGTCTCCAAGTGGAGGATATATTTTATAGATCTTTGTTTAACTGAAAGGAGGTTAATGGAATCCATTTAGGTTTCTCCCTTTCCCTCGTGTACATTTTTGATACAGCTGGGAGCCAGATTTATTTAATTATAATTCATTTTTGTTGAAACCTAGTTTTTCAAGGAAAGCAAAGGGAGGAATGCACTTTTAGGCGTTAGATGAAGCAAAGCTCAGGTTTTCCTAATGCTTGCAAAGACAGACAATTTCAAGTTATCCAAAGTATCTTTACATGCCTCATACCAAGTATTTATAATGCATTGCAACCCTCAAACGCTTAAAACATTTGATGTTTCTCCTAAAATAACATTAAAACTTTAAATTTATCCATTAACTCATAAGAATAACCAAGCTACAATGGCATGATTAGTGTTGTTACAGTGTTTGCTGCAATAAGTCTGCTTTGCTCCTGAGTAATTAGTGAGGGTGGATTGATAAAGTCCTTTTTCCACATTTAATGTAGTATCTTTTGGGCTTTTTTTTCCTCATTTACTCAACTGAAGCTTTTTATGCCTAGGTTTTGTACCTTTGCTGAAAAATGGCAGAATCAAAATCAGGATTGAGAAAACCAGTTTTCACCAAGGTTGACCAGCTACGCCCAGGCACTAGTGGGCACACTCTTACAGTGAAGGTTGTTAGTACGAAGATGGTATTGCAGAAGGGTCGTGCTGATGGTCCTCAAGTACGTCAGATGCGAATTGCTGAATGCTTGGTTGGAGATGAGACAGGAATGATTATCTTTACTGCTAGAAATGATCAAGGTACATTTTTATTCATGCACAAAGCCATGTTGTAATCTTATATCAGTGGCTATATTTGTTTCAGCTAGGACATTTTCTTGTTGTTTTGGTAGTGCCGTTTTCTGTTGTTTCATAAGTTGTGCTCCATGTTCATGATGTTTTTGGCTATTGTTTCTTCTTGATTCTTTTGTACGCATCAAATTTTTGTTCACACATTCAGGCATGTTATGTTCTCGTATGAATGGCTACATGGTTTTAGTTAGGAATTTTTCTTATTGTTTTCCTATTGCACTTTTATGTTGTTTCATTGGTTGTGTTCCAACTCATGTTCTTGATTTATTGTTTCTTCTTTATTCTTCTACATGCATAATGTCCTGAATATAGAATTGCCTTGTTACATTATATGTGAATTGATGTTTGTAAGTTCAATTAGTTTCTCATATATGAGAAAGTCAATTCAACTTTTTGTTGTAAATAGATGTTGTCCATGAAACAACACATAAGTTGTTTATAAGCGCTTCATGTTGATTGGATAATGCAGTTTTTCTTCAAGGTTTAGATTTAGGGATGGTTCAAAAATAATGGTGTGCTATCACAATTGTTGAACAGTATAGTAGTACAGGTTCTAAAGTTGCAAAGGAGTTTAATGGATCTTGTAATATTGTTGTAATTGTCAAAATGAATTATAGTGCTAGAAAATAGTTTCTCAAACTTCTAAATCATAAAGAGGGTTGACTGTCTTGACTCTACTGAGAGTAAACAACACTTCAACTCATCCAAATGGCTGCAAATATTTAAATTTTCTGGTCCATGTTTTGAAGTTTTGGCTGGACTGTAATACATTCCTCTGTTGCATAACATTTTTCTCCATTAACATTCAGTAAGTTCTAATTAATGTTTTTCATTGTTTAGTGGACTTGATGAAAGAAGATACTACTGTGATTCTGCGTAATGCAAAAATTGACATGTTTAAAGGATCAATGAGGCTTGCTGTGGACAAGTGGGGTAGGGTTGAAGTCTCTGAACCAGCCAGTTTCAATGTGAAGGAAGATAACAACCTCTCGCTGATAGAATATGAACTTGTGAATGTTGTAGAAGAGTGAATATCTGGGCAGTGTTCACTTCCACTATGTTGTGGCTGAAGAATAAAAAGACATCCAGCATATCGTAGTACTGTTGTCTCTGCGGCATCTCGTGTCCAAAAATGCTTTATCTTTAGGAAGAAGAAATCTGGAAGCTAGTACACCCAAGTTGCTTTCTACCATTGCAGCAGATTCAGTTGAACCTTTTGGTTGGACCTCCAAACAGATGGTGATGGCTGTAAGTTAATGAGTTTAAGCAGCTGGCTTTTAGAACTGTCTCTGGTTTGTTTGCAACCTATTTATTTTTGAAAACCAACTGTTCTGTCTATTTGATCATACTTGAAACATTAATATCGTGAAATGTATGTTTTTCCTTGGTATAACTCAGCATGGTCTTGGCCTGCTTGACCTTTCTATTGATATGTTATATTGTGGCCAACTCATCCATTTCTGTCTGCCCGTGAATATGTTGTTTGATAGTGGAGCGTCTGGCTGGTATGTTTTAGGGTGATTCTACAGAGGAGATGGTTGGTTGAAGGTCTAAAATTCACACGTGGAGAATTGAAGTTCTCTTTACAGGTTTTCAAACCAATAGGTTTGTAATCAAAAAGTGGGTTACAGAATTTGAGACTCCCTGGACGTCGCAGCGTTATAGACCTTGGAAGATGCTTGAGGGTACAGACGTTTGTCGAAAATCAAGTATGCTAGTCCATCCCAATGGTCGTTAAAAACAGCAAATGTAACAGAAATTGCAGGGCATTGCTCTTGGATTAAGGGTTTTACCCTCTGCGGTCGGAAATTCAAAACCAGTAACCAAATAAATATGAGTAGTGGCTAGGGTTTGCTTTTTGGCATTTGGGGGTGTCTCCTTACTATTTCTGACGGCGGGAACTAAAAGCTGGTTAGACCTCGAAGGTGTTCTGCCGCTGATCACATCCTAAGGCACTGACGTTTGCATTTGCATTGCATTTCCTGTGCTTAGAATGGCCAGTGATAGGACTCGTTACTTTGTTGAGACTTACCCATTACTTGGAGCTCCACGTCAGGAACCCCGTACTGCTTGTAATACTGTGTTTTCAACCAAAACACAGTCGCGCGTTATTAGACAAAAACAAAAACTGTAATTGGCAGCCCCTGTAAAGTATCAACAGTTAACAACTGGTGAAACTGAACGTATGGTAATGATTGGGGACAAACATGTGAACGCTTGTGAGAGAGAGTGAGAGGGGGGGAGGGGAAGAAATGTGGGCTATGGGCATAGAGTTGGGTAGATCAGACCAAATAACACTGAAGCGATATTTGGAGGTCTCCCTTCAAAACTACGGAGACAAGCAATATTACCTAGTGGGAAAGAAAGCAAGGCTTATCTTCTCTTTCTCGGACAGACAAGATCAAAAATAAGTGGAACATATGTTTTTACGATTCTTGTCTTGAGAGGGTTGGGTTGGGCCTATTCATCCCACCATGTTCCTCTTCTCATAAGTGGGTCTCCGGCTCCTTCCGTCGTCATCAATGATGCATCTGAAAACTAAACTGGCAGGACCACTCACATGACTGGTT
This sequence comes from Xylocarpus granatum, assembly GCA_019650275.1. NCBI lineage: Eukaryota > Viridiplantae > Streptophyta > Magnoliopsida > Sapindales > Meliaceae > Xylocarpus > Xylocarpus granatum. Next base: position 103,627 of record BNST01003064.1, read on the forward strand.
ATGAAAAATACTGCAGCATCTGCCCGGTAAAAGAAGAGCAAACGAAACAAGAGACATAAATTTTACATGCCTTGCAAGCACAAAAGAGAAATGAAAGCAAGGGCATTTTGTATTACAGTGGATTGACGTCATGGGAATGTATGCCTTGTACGTAATGCTTTGCAAGTAACAACAGATTATGCAATCATCCTAACAACAATACTCTCTGATTGAGCATGTGATATTTGTGCCATGCCTTATCAACAAGGACACTACAATTTCAAATCAACCTAACGAATTTTATCTACACACACATTCTTGATTGATATGTACACAATTTGTTTTCGAGTGGTTGTCCTCTGTGGTCTTCTGAGTTCTTTCCATAAAGCTACATGTTTTCCCACCACTGTTGTCCTCGAATTGACCATTCATGCTCAGGATATATCCCTTCATATGATTCATCATCAAACGAATGTTGAATTTGGTCGCCAGTAAAACTGTTAAAAGAAATTTTACTAAATCAAATGTTGGCAACATCGTCCATTGCAGGAGCTGAGATTAATGAGAATTTTGCTGTGAGTTTGGTTTATGCGTGGATTCCATTGTTTACTGTACTTGCTGTTTATTACAATACTGTGGTTGCTTACTTGCATTGTCCATGTATGCTCAGTGGAAGCTCAATTGTGGAATCAAGCTACTGGATTGGCTAATTTGTTTGTGAAATCTTGAATCACTGCATTTGTGGGCCTGCGAAAACGCAGAAAATAGGCATACTCATAATGTGGATGGAAAGCTAGAGTTGCTTGCCCACTGTTTTAATTGAAGATACCAAACTCTCAGTTCGTTTTTAGAAATCCGATTTCAAATATCAGAGTCATCATTCCATTATCTGTTGCCAAAAGAATTCTATATTAGGAGAAGATTTAAACGTTCTTCATACCATATCCCTTAACCTGGGATATGTCTACACTTGTAATACTTCTATTCAAACAAAATGCTTGTTCGAAAGATGGAAATCCTTGCCTAAAACACACAAAATTAATAACAAGGCACGAGAAAAAGCTTTCAAGGTCACCATAATATCATCAATAATGGCATCCACATCACAGAAGCAATGCTGATCAGTTCCCTTAAATTTGTAGAACTTGCATTGTTTTAGGCAAAGTTTTGAAGTAATTCATATTCACTGACAGCATACATTCAGCAGTTGTTTCTGGAGGCTAAGGACAATACTATGTTTTTATAAGCCGAGGTTTTGCTGCCACGATTGCTTCATAGAAAATGAGGAATTAATGCCTGATTCCATGGTTGTTGCTTTTGATTGTTTCGATCGTCGTCTGAAGCTAGATAATCTTGTTTATTATTGCATAGCCTTGAAAGAATCAAAATTCAGAGTGCTAAAAATGGTGGGTTCTTCCTTTTTCTCTTCCTCCCCCTCTTATGATTTACCTCACTGAGATATTTCTGCAGCAAATAAACAACGGGATTATTAATTATGTGGGAAGAACTCTTGAAGTTGGTAGAATCTTTCTAAATTTAACAATAAATCTCACTTAAAAAATTACAAACAATGGCCTGTCTTTTCTGAAACAGATGTCAATACATGTGGAAGCGCATGAGGTTAAGAAACCAAGAGAAACTTTGAGATCGACATCAAGAAACATCAGTCACATTAAGACAACTAGCTGGCATGCTTGTTACAAGAAACATTATTCAGGATCTTTTGAGAACAGACATTATCAAACCTAGCAAAGTTTGCATTTGCATTGAACATATGTTTATGTCTATCATCAATCTCAGTCAAATAAATAAATGTCAGAAACTGGTCTGTTCAATATATTAATATGATTTACAATTACAGAAACATTGTCTATCGAATAAATTTCTTGTGTTTTCATGCGACATTCGTGGATATCCTGAAGGTAAGATGTACACATGAGCTGTGCATGGCGGTGTGTTCTTAAAAGGAGGCCTGAGAGAGAGTTTCGTTGCTGTTGTTGGGAGTCAAAACAAGTCGCATCGTTTTGCACAAAATGGCAGATAAATTCTGGAGGATGATCAGAACTGAACATAAGTATCCACTATGTAAACGAATCCGCATTCTGCTTTTGGTCTTTATCAAAACAAGAGGTATCTTTTCAAGTGTCAGGCCTGAAATTATACATACATACTTATCAATAGATCAGCGCAATATAATTTACTTTCTTTTCGTTTTCCTCGCATGGTTCAGAGGCATGGAATGCAGTCCAACAATGCTTTTACAAAGAAGCATCACCAATGGAGAGTAATGCAATGTAATAGTATGGTCAATACATAGTCGAACAGCAAGAATCATAATCTCTTTTCTAATGGGGTTCACCTCTTTTGTGATTCAAGTTGGTGGGGGAGTGAGAGTGCGAGTTGAAATTGGGTATGCATGCATGCTATCATGTTGATCATCACAAATAAAAAACGAATGCATATGGTGATTTTAGGAATTGGAATCCAAGTCTATAGCTAGTGGCATAAGTAAAGATAAATTAGGTTCCTCTCATGATGTCAACTCGACGTTGAAATTTTGATGGATCGGGCGATACAAATCTTTCGATTATCAATCACAGCAAAATAATGCAACTGATGAGATCTTTGTCCAAGTAAATATTCAAAATCAGCAAAGAATTTATCGTTAGCATACAAATAGGCACGCGTTTTCAAATCTCTTTCACTAATTATTAAATCAGAAAACCTGAGAGGGCAGGCTGAAACAGACAGAAAACGAGGGAAAACAGTGATAGATGAAGTGCAAGTCAATGCTGTACATTTGCCCTCTACACAAGTACCAATACAAGAGAACACCCTAATTTGGACTCATTCAGGATACTTTCTTTTGAGTTATTCTTTTATATTCCTGCATTGTTCCTACTACAAACACGCAGGACAGTCACCATTGGAGAGATTTCTTTGTTTTGGGCAAGGGTTGGACTACCATATGCGCTACCTTCGCCTAGCAATCATAGTGCCCACAGCCATTTGTCGACGCGCCATTTTTTTTCCACTGTATTTTGGTTTGTTATAATTTTCCAAACAGCTTGCGTTTTCTGGCGTGAATTCAAGGAAAGGTCCAGCCAAGCTGTAATCATCTTCATACCTTGATGCAAGAGACTAAGATATGTATGGAACCATTAGTACACAAAGAATGTACCCACATACCACATTATCAATAAACTCTAAAAGTAAAAACAAATAAAAAAAGCAATGATCAAAGACATTGAAAGAGCTTTGGATTCACCATGTTATAAGTAGCGCTGAAAAACATAGATGAGCCTGCAGCAAGAGAAAGAAGAAAGGTAATTCAAAATGTGAACAGAAATAGAAAAAAGGAGTGCGGTGTTATCAATTAATGGTGTTTGGATCGGTATTGAATGCGGTCTCTGCTTGATGTATGTTACCCGATGTTCTATGTCACATGTGCATGTATGTACAGTTCTGCTAATAATTAGAATTATTAAAGGGAACTGGGTTTGGTAAGTTATTGAACTGGGCATCTTCTTTTAACGGAATTTGGAAATTGAACGGCAAACCCATCCAAATTAAGGCGGCAGCATGTGATAAGTACTCATGTTTTTACATTGAAGTCTGGTAGACAAATCAACTTTTTGTTTCTTATTCGAAAAGAAATATTACTTGTAAATGAGAAACAAAGGCATGCTCTTTGCAGATAACACATTAAATCAGTCAATTCTTCTTCCATAAAGTGAGAGCATTAGAGTATTTCAGGTCCTCTGAGTACCAATCATCCTCAACAAGCTAATTGAGGCTAAACACACAGAGGAAGTCCTGAGTTAATATGTCGAGGCATTAATCGAGCCAAAATCATGGAAAATGCATTTGTGTTATTGAAAACTTTCCCTTTTCATGTGTCATATTTTTCATATTATTCTAGCATGTTCGACTCTATCCCATTTCCAAATTAGCGAAGAGTGAGAGCCCATGAGATGACCAATCATTTTACTCTCTTCGCTCTTCGGAGTTCGACGCGGCTCAGCATTGATGATTTGAGTTATCTCCATAACTTTTTCAGAAGTGCCAGATCCATGGAGAATAATATGAAACGAGTTTTCTACCAGGTTTACATGCCACTCCTATATAATTACTCTTGTTAGGTGCATGGGACCAGTTTTCGATCGCTTCATTAAAGTAGCTAACTCCAATAAGTGATCAATCTCTTTTTAGCTTAACTTTGGATTAGCCAACATGCATCAATTATACTGGCTGCAACCCAAACCCTTATTCTCGTCGTAGGTTTGTACATATACTGCCCACCACCAACCAAACCAAACCAACCAGCAAGCGTTCCTCAAGAAATAACAATACAAAGCAGCCAATGGGCTCTCTCCTACCTCTCTTTTACGTGTTCTTACTACCATTTCTCACTGAAAGTGTAAGCATTTGATCCCTTTGTTCATACTTTCTAATTCTTAATATCATCTTTAAAATTTTGAAACCATTTAGTTATATTTCATTTGGTTGATTCTTGTCAGATAATGCAGGTTAAGTTCGCAGGTTCTGCCGGCGACCCGAAAGCCAAAGAAAATCCATTTTCTGCAAGAGCGTATTAGTTCATATACTGGGACAAAACCATCCAAAACAATTTACCGAAATCTGCCTTTCTTCTCTCAAAAGTATCCCCATTAAACGCTGTTAACTGGGCGAGTTACGCCAAACTAGCCACCCAGAATACCATCTCTTCAGTCCTCCCGTCGTTTTGCTCGTCTGCCAAACTCTTCTGTTTCCCCGATTTATCGTCGAGTCTCTTGAAAAGCACGACGCAGACTCAAACTTCGCGACTTACCTAAATAAGAACTTCACCAATTACGGTTAGGGGTGGATGGAGCTAACTCGATCAAGAACTGCTCAGACGATGACACTATCGTAGTCGATTCCTTCCGTTGATGCAGCCGAAAATCAGCTGGTCACAATGATAAATTTTCCAGTTACGCCTCTGGGAGCAACGTTGTGGACCAGAGCTTCAACACGTACGGAGCTGGTGCCACTAGTGGCACTGGTGATTTCAAGAATTACGATAAAGAAATCACCTTTGCAAATTCTACGGTTCACTTCATACTCAGACGACGGAAACGGTAGGGCCCAATCGTTCTCCATTTACAATGAGGACACCGTTGCAGGCTCCCAGTCGTTCAGGACTTACAGGAAAAAGGGAAACAGCGAACACAGTGACTTTATTGCTTATGCAAAAGACAAAAATGGGGTAGACAGCGACTTAACAGGTTATGGGGAGGCAGGCAATGGCGCCAACAATACATTCAAGACCTATGGGACAGGGAACAATAAAATGCCTGACATCAGAGATAAAATGCCTCAACGGTTGTTTCTGCCCCGTTCTGTTGTTTAGAAATTGCCATTTACAAGCTCCAGAGTAAACCAACTGAAAGAAATATTTCATGCAAGGATGCCTTGAGCGAGTGCCATCGGCTACCGTGTGCGTGGGCTTTGCCACCTCAGTCCTTGGAAAAAACATGTCTCTCCAGACAACCGAGAACATCCAAGGGTCAAAGCAAAACATCGTGATCGTAAAAGTCGAGGGCATCAACGGCGGCAAAGTGACCAATTCTGTGTCTTCTCACCAGAGCTTGTTTGCTAATTTGCTTTACAACTGCCACTCCGCTCCAAAAGTCCGGGTGCATGAAGCGGATATCCTGGATCCGAAAACCAAGGCCAAGATCAACCAAGGTGCTGCCATCTGTCATTTGGATACCTCTACTCGAGCATGGCGCATTCTTGGCGCCTCGGGTCCGAGGCGGATCCAAGGTTGTCATTGGATCTTCGAGAATGATTTGACCTGGACCATTGCTGATTAGCCATCTGCGTCATGTTAAGCCATGCGGTTTTCCCTCTGGTTAAATAAATAACGGGTATGATCAATCTCGCCGGTTACGTCAACTTCAGATGTATTCATTTTGATTTAATTTACAATTTTATTGTTATATATGCATGGCACTTTGTGTTCTTCTTTGAGCCCATGGGCATTCTCCGCCCCATCTTCTTCGTATGCTTCCTCTCATTTTATCTGTGTGAGCAATGCTTGTGCTTTCATGGCTGTTTGATTTAGCAGGTGCCGGTGATTTGAACGTCAAACAAAACCCATTCACACCAGAAGCATACCTAATTCGACACCGGGAGAAAACCATCAGCAACTATTTGCCGAAATCTAGCTTTCTTCCCGAAACCTCGGCATGAGGGTGTGCAAAATGAGATTCCCTTATGATTTTACATAGATTCGGAATTTATTTTATTTTTTTAATTTAAATTCTATAATAGAGTAAACTTAAAGAGATATTATTCCATGCCAGTGTAATTCAAAAATGGAGCAGGGAATCTGTGTCCTGTCACCGGAGCTTGTGTTCCTTATTTGCTTGCTGCATTACTGGGTTAGCGAAGCTGACATGCTGGATCCCCTAACAAAGGACAAGAAGGTTTTGCCATCTTTCATCTGGATACTTGTGGTTGGAGTGCAACGTATGAAGCAGCACTGTCGTCTTTGGTTTCGTGTCCGTTGCGGATCGAAGTTTGTCAATGGAACTTGGGGAATGAAATCCTTGCTACGTAGTTGCTATCTGTCATTTGGATACGTCTGCTCGGAGCCAAGACTGGTGGAGCTTAGTTAAAGACATTCATATTTGAAAAATGAACTTATTTGCCGTGCAGAAGGGTGGCCAAAATACCATCTGGGCATTTTAATGAAAGGGAATATGTTCCTTGGATAAGGGACGTTTGATGACATTCAGGAGACAAATGAAACCAAATTAGTTGCTCAAGTTGTTTGTTTCATCATCCTCACCTACTGCTATCGCTAATTCAAACAAAATCCTAATTTGATAGTGCATGCACTATCAATTAAATCCTTTAGTTATTATTATTATTATTATTTAATATTAAATTCTATAAAAGTTTATGAACTAAATAAAAATTTTTGGGTATGGCCGGGATTAAAATGTTATTAGTTCTAATGATTAAGATGTCATTATCATTTGGTTGAAGATAATGCCAATCATGCTAATAATGTACGTTGAAAAAGAGAGTGATTCTAACCAAAACAAAACACCAACTCAACACAACACGTTCGCTGGCTAAAACGCGTCCTCAAATCTCATTTTTTCAAAGGGCACCTGAAAACCCAATCGTTGTCTGACACGTCGAAACCACGTAATTGCCTGTCAATCTAATCAATTAATAGAATAGGAAAAACGGAAAAATGCCCTTCGCCAGCCACTGCAGTCCATTTTCCTTGTGGATTTGTGAAAGAGTCAGAGACCATTGAATTTCAGCAATAAATTCTCTACTTTTTCTACTATTCGGACGTGGCACATGTGACTTTCTTCTTCTTCTTCTTCTTTTTTTTTAATAATAATAATAATTATTATTATTATTAGTATTATTAATTTAAAATATTAAGGAACTTTGCCAGCAGCAACGCTGCTTAATCATGCGTTCGAAAACCCAAATCCCTCCGTTTAAAAAGGCCAACAAGAAGAAAAGCCTACCAACATTCCTCTCACTCTCACTCTCACTCTCACTCGCTCTGTCTGTGAGATAATATTATTATGCATAACCAGACTCATCTCCTCATGTCTGCTCTCTTTCTCCTATCCCTCTGCTTTCTCTCCTCTCTCAATGTAAGTTTACTCCGTACAATCTGGTTTCTCAGTTTGGGATAAGATTTATTAGTAGTATTTTCATGACCCTGTCAAATTATCTGTTGTGTGTTTTGATTTTTATACATGTATGTGGCAATGCAGGTCTGTTTCTCCGGCGCCACCGACATTAATTCCAGAAAAAATCCATTCACGCCCCAAGCTCACTTGATTCGATACTGGGACAAAGAGATCCGTTCCAATTTACCAAAATCTGCCTTTCTTCTCTCCAAGGCTTCCCCACTAAACGCCGTCGACTCCGCCAGTTTCGCCAAACTTGCCTCTCAAAATACCCTTTCTGCAGTCTTCCCGTCCTTTTGCTCCTCTGCCAAGCTCTTCTGTTTCCCCGACTTATCTAATAATGGTCTTGAAAAACATGATACCGACTCCAACTTTGCAACGTATCTTGACAAGAACTTTACCAATTACGGCACTGGTCGGCTTGGTGGAGCAGACTCGTTCAAGAACTACTCAGACGGCGACAATCTCCCAGTCGACTCCTTCCGTCGATACAGCCATGACTCAGCTGGTCACAAGGATCAGTTTTCCAATTATGCCCCTGACACCAACGTTGTGGACCAGAGCTTCAATACCTATGGCACCGGCGCAACCGGTGGCTCCGGTAGTTTTAAGAACTACAATGGAAAAGTCAACATCCCTAATCTCCGATTCACGAGTTACGCGTCGGACGGAAACGGCCAGGCCCACTCTTTCTCTAGCTACACCGACGAAACTAACTCGGGCAGTCAGGGGTTCGCCAGTTATGGGAGGAACGCAAACGGAGCCCCAAATGAATTTTCCGGTTACGGAAAAGGATCAAATATATTGGGGTCCGGTTTTTCGGGATACGGCGAGCAAGCCAATGCAGCTAATGATACTTTCACTTCTTACGGCGATGATGGGAATGCTCCAAACAATAAGTTCAATAATTACGGTGATGGTGGCAGCTCCGCCATGGAAAGTTTCTCAAGTTACAGAGACCAATCCAATGTTGGTGACGATTCTTTTCAATCTTATGGGAAGAATTCGAATTCTGCCAAGGTCAATTTCGCAAATTATGGAAATTCATTCAACGAAGGTACGGACACGTTTAAAGGATACGGTCAAGGTGCGAAGGGGCACGCCATAGGTTTCAAGATCTATGGAGTCAACAACACTTTCAAAGATTATGCCAAAAACGGTGTCACTTTTGCCAAGTACAACAATGTCACCTCTGAAGATGCCGGTAAAAAGCAGCATATCAGTGGCAGTTTGGTTAATAGATGGGTGGAACCGGGCAAATTCTTCAGAGAGTCCATGCTGAAGAAGGGAACCGTAATGCCAATGCCTGACATTAAAGATAAAATGCCTAAAAGGTCGTTTCTGCCCCGCACCATTGTCTCGAAATTACCATTTTCCAGTTCTAAACTAAACGAGATGAAGGAAATATACCATGCCGGCGATAATTCCACAATGGAGACCATAATTAAGGACGCGTTGAGCGAGTGCGAGAGGGCGCCGAGCCCGGGCGAGACAAAGCGGTGCGTGGGTTCAGTCGAAGACATGATCGACTTCGCAACCTCGATCCTGGGTCGCAACGTGGAGGTCCGAACTACAGAGGATGTCAAAGGATCAAAGGAGAAAATCAAGATCGGATCCATCAAAGGAATCAACGGTGGTAAAGTCACTAAATCAGTCTCTTGTCATCAGAGTTTGTTCCCTCATTTGCTTTATTACTGTCACTCTGTTCCTAAAGTTCGGGTTTACGAAGCTGATATCTTGGATCCAAACACCAAGGACAAGATCAACCATGGCGTTGCCATTTGTCACTTGGATACTTCGGCTTGGAGCCCAACCCATGGAGCATTCTTGGCTTTGGGTTCGGGTCCCGGCCGAATCGAGGTTTGCCACTGGATTTTCGAGAATGACATGACCTGGACCACCGCCGATTAAAGTGGGTTAGCCGGCCACCCATTTGGGTAATCTGGGATCGAACCATCGGCTAAGATAACTTAGCCAATGCGTCGAGCTCGTATTATATTTAGACCTGACGTTGAGTTGAACAGAGTTCATTTTAGTCCATTGTAATGGTAATGCAATCATATATTTCATAATGTCAATTCAGCACCAAACAAAAGGAAGAAAGTGTACAAATGTTTGGAAGTGAAAGTGTGAGTGAGTGGCTGGATTTTGGAAGAAACACGATTCGGAGAGGGAAGATTTCTCTTTACAACTTTGGCAGATGATTCCTTCTCCGAGTTGTATTTTTATGTATTCTTAGCAGAGCTTTTCCAATAAACAAGAGCCAATGATGAAGTCTGTCTAGTTATTAAAAAGGTTTTCGGAAACACATCCAATCTGTCACGCGCAATTAAGTTCTCAACCACCCTGCACAAGCCATGGTTTGCAATGTTTCATGTACAAGTTATGAGCTACCAGACTCGAGTACTTGGCTTTTTGTCTCGATGACATTATGAAATCACTGAACATTAAGCAAAACCAGCCAGAATTGGACCAGAAATTCTTGTAAAAAAAGAAAGCGTGTTGTATTATTTTATGGAATGGGATTAACACAGAAATTACGGATTCTGCCATTTTCACGAGATGTGTCAATTGGGTCGACGACGAAGATGGTGTTAAATCATTCTAACAGTGAGTGCTAAAAAGACGGATCACGGGATGAGTTTTAAAAGCACTTCCTATTACCTCCAAGACAAAAACTTTGGCGGCCAAACGCGCCAAATCTCTACCCAGTACCGAGAAAAAGAACATAGATTTCCTACTACATTGCCAAGAATTCAATTCCCTGCAGGCTGCTGCATGGTCTATCCTTTCCGCGGTCCGAGTCTTGAGTTCTTTCTACTGCTTCAGGTATTTGACATAACACCTGAGTATGATCATAACTAGTTATTCATTATTCAATTTTAACTGCGCATTAGCAGGATTCTGGTGGATTAATCATGAGTTTAACAGATATCTCTCAGTAAATTGCGTGCTTATGGCTTAATCGGTTGAATATTGAAGACAAACTGTCCAATAATGTAAGCAATTTGATGGGCAAACAAGTAGCTCAAACTGTTGTATCCACACACATAATATTAAGATAAGGTGGACCTTGAAACCGCAAAAATTCCATGGAATAGGCCCTGGGACAGCTATTATTCGGCCACCGCCGATCCTTTTGTATTAATAGTAAATGGAAAGATCTAATTAAGTAATGGAATTGGCAATATATTATTCTAAACATTGCATTATAACCATTGCTGTTGCTGAGGTTGAGCCTTGTCTGTAGATGGTGCAGTAACATGCTTTGATTAACCCCGATAAACCAGAAAAGCTTTTTATTTGCCCAATTGCTGAGGAGGAGGAGGAGACACTAGGCTTGGACTCTGAGCGGCCATGAAAGCGCACAGTGCAGACCTGCAGATAATAATCATGGTACTCCCTTAAGAGAACGTCAAATTAAAAGCGAGAAAATGGGCCATCTCTGCTGCTGCAAACTGCAAAACTCCTTCAAATTAAAGACTCGTAAAAATGTGAAGAAAGATACAGCCATGCAAACTCCTTCAGTTGTTTCACCAAACTTGAAAGTTGATTCCTGTGCAAAAATTGGTTTTCTGATTCGCTACTTAAATACATTTCACCCTGGGATGGTGCTGGAAATTGCTCGATCATTTATCAGCCAATCTTCGGCAATAAATGGAAATTGAATCCCATTTCAACCATCCACTGTACCCTCTGTAATTTATAAAATTAATGCCAAGAGTTGTTTGTCTTTTAGATTTGGGCATTTTTCATATCAGTAGGACAAGAGATGGAGGAAAATGATATTTATTTTTCCGATTCACTGCATCATCGACCATAGCCAAATCTGAAATACGAAAAACTTTATTGCAAAGTTTTACCCACGTCTCCCAGGTTAAAGAAAATGTCTCAAAGCTCCATTCATTCTGTAAATCATTGTACATCAAATTTCATTCAAGTCCCAAGAGTTTGAAAACTTATCTCAAATTGAAATTTTGGTACGTGAATGAAATTTTGTAATATGTTTGATTTACAAATTTAATGGGTTTTGAAATATTTGTTTAAACGTCGTGGACGTGATAGTATTGTTTGAATGTAAGTACCAAATCAACGTAATTGTAAATGCACAAGGGACTGATCATCCATTGCTTTGTAGGATATGCATTGGTTTCAAACATACCTTTAAAGTGTAATTACATTTGAAGAGCAAAGCTGGGGAGCAGTCATCATCTCCAAATTGAATAGTCTGTTATCTTTGTTCCAGTAGCCAATCGTAGGTTGTCTCTATATCTAGCAGTTAACACTGTTCAGTGTAAAATGACGTTCTGTAGTCAGAAATTGTAATTCCCTCAACCCACACGATGGACCACTGCCGTCCCTCTCCATAAATTTGGTAGCTCGGAAGCCATTAAAATAGGTAGTATGATAGAGGAAGCTCTATTTTTCTTCGCCAAATCAGTGTCTCATTCTCACAAGCTTTGCCATGCCTCGTTCGTAGTTGAGAGTCCAGACCCAAGCGACAGACTACTCTGTTCAATATTAAATGTACAAGCACAGTTTACAAGATTTCTGTTTCTTACAGAAAATGCAGAACTTTCAATAGATCTAATAACACGGACAAATCCTCTGAGAAAATATTTAAAATGAAAGTTGTGGGTAATCAAATCTCTCAGTCTATAGCTAGTTCATGCCATTAATTTGACAGAACCATGCAGCTGTAGCGATGGATCAATGTTGGATGAGGGTTGGCATCTAGTTTTAGCCAGCTTCTTGCTTTGAAGATAATGATGGATGATACAGGTACTATTCTCTTTAATGGGTGGTGGTAGGTTTACCGTTTCTGTTCTGAATTTCCAAGTAGTTGGGCCAATCCGAATAAACCGTTAATGCTGCATGTTTCTTGCTTCTTTTCAACAATGAAGCTATAGAATTCACATTGTACATGTATAGTATTTTGATTCTTCTCTGTCTTGAGAATGCATCAGTAAATTGACGGCCTGGTTTGCAACTTCTTAAGTTCGAGGTTTCTCAAATGAATTAGTCCCTTTAAAATCTACATTAGATTAATCTTGATCATGATCATGATAATAGCCTCGGTCATTTCCAAAAATACCATTTACGATGACGCGTCATAATCCAAAGATGAATTGGGTCAAAAAAGAATGTTATAAAAATATTCAGGCGTCTTTTAGGTAATGTGTTGTCTCATATCAGTGTCAATCTTCGAGTGCTGCTAAAGCAAATGTCCCTCTTCAGCTCTGCAGTGTTCTTATATGTATGCTAATCATACCTACTTGTTTGAAATTATTGATCCCATGTCGCTTCAGAAAAGTGAGAGGGTTGCCAAGGGAAGTTGCTGAGACCTATCAATCAATACCTCACTGCCAAATTATAAACGGTAATAGTAAGTACAATAATTTCCACAAACATGTCCAGATAATCCACGCATAAGTAACCAAAAGTGTTTGGATTAGGATCTGATTCTTAATTGATTAGCATTTATCTACATGAAATAAAGTTATCAGCATTTCATGGAAAATGATTTCAATGAACAGATATGGCGGGGTTAGCATTATCTAGAGTGTCTAAATAACAGGGCTGATCTATTCGTTGCAGAGCCCGAAAATATGGACAGTGGCCCGTTAAACTTAGAATCTGAAGTCCAGTCCAGAGGCAGCCCATAGATAGAACAATTTCCTTGAAGTTTGTTTTGCGAGTGCGAGTAGGCTACTCTGGTTCTAGCAAAGGAAAATGGCGGCTAGTTGTGGGAGAAGAACTCTACAACTCTCTGGTGCATCAGCTAAAACCCTCTTCGGCCGTTCATCTTTAACATCGCCTCTCTCTTCAACTGCGACAAAGTCGAGTGGACTCGCTTCCCCAATTAAGCCCTCCACCGCGTCTCGCTTGCCATCTCTGCACAAACTCACTCTCTCCAGGTTTTCTTTTGCCAAATATTATGCCCTTTTTTCTCTTTAATTTTTTTTATAATTATATTAGTCTTAGTTTTGTGGGCATTTGAATTTTAAAGTAGACACTTTGTACTCTCTTGCAAATTTTATTTATTGAAAAAAAAACCCTTGTTTGATGTTAATCATGACTTTTTAGTGTTAAAATTCAATGGAGATGGTTTTGTGGGTGTTTTCAGGATTCCTGTGGAGCTGGGTGGCGCTCTGTCTTTGATGCCATTACATAGTGTTACTGCCTCTGCCTTGTTCACTTCGTTGCTGTCTTTGAACAACGAAAACTGGGGCTGTCTATCAGAGGGTACTTTCTTTTTAAAATTGTAATGGTTTGTGATTAGCATTATCGTTATATGTAACTCTTCTAAATGCCTATTTTATGTTCTTTGTTTCTAAATTATATTTCTTAGACAATTATCTAGAGGTAGTTAATTACCTTGCGAATAAGAATAAGAATGATTATATATCCGGGTTAAAAGAGTAGAGGGTTGTTTTAAATTTGGTTCATTTTGGTTGTTTAATATAAGGAAATTGGTGCATTTTTTCTTTCCAGAGAAGCCGAATGTTTTGTTTTGGCTTGTAATATTAGGAATTAGCATTCGTTGACCGTCACCCAGTTTTTTTGTAGAGTTTACTTGGGTCACTTTGTATCTGTGGCTCAATTGTGACAGCCTTAACTATCTTCCTAAAGTTTCTATTCAAATCACTTACTTCATAGTTGAACCTGATGTTGTTTCTGGAAGATACCTTAATTTATGGTATTATGTTTTTAATTATGTGAAAGATAGAGGATGAGGTGCACGGTTGTTTGGTTGTTCCTTATTGGTTGAGTGTATTAATTTTTCAGGAATCTTTGTTTCTGTTGAAGTATAGTTCTTTTCTTGCATGCTCATATCTTAACTTAAACCACAGTTCGTGGATCTTTAAAATCGTGGTTTCAATGTGCAATAATTTTGTAGATTTGGATGTTTTGAATTTGGTTCCAAATTCTGTGTTGATGAAATGTTACGAAACATACCCTCAGAATATTGTAACTGGTTAGGTCTTACGAGACTTGGCCATGTAGCTATGAGAAAGTTAAAGAGTCATGGATTTTGCTAACAAGAGAATTTGTGCCAGCAATCAACCTGTAAAAGCTTTGGAAGATGTTATCTACTGCCATTGGCTTTCTCGTTCATAAAAGACAGGCATGGCGGTGTATTCTAGATTTATTAAGTATTTCTTAAAATTAAGTTAAATCCAGTCATTTTAATTATAAATCTGTTTCTGTGCATCCTCCATTTTCAGTTAACTTGTTTTGTAGCTGGGATGATTACAGTGAATAGCTACTCAAAATATCTAGTTAAAATCGAACTCTTTGTTCCTTCAAACTGGTTGTTTGGACAAGTTTTGAGTTATGTAAATTTGGGGCTAGAGCTAGATAAATGAAATTCTTGAAAATTTCTAAGGTTGATACGAGACTCATAAATTGGTAGCAAATGTTCATTGAAATGAAATAGGGTTGTATCTATGTTATTTTATGGAAGTTTATTGCAATTTCCCTCTTTTATTTTTTATTTTACTTTCATGTTGTAATCTTTAGAACCTCTCATTCACCCTTTCAAGATTCACATTTATTGAGACCAGTATGCTGAGTTGACAACCAATTACAATTTCCTCCATCATTCTTGTTACCCTAAGAGATTTACATTTCTTTTATTATTTGCACGCAGGATTCGCAACACCTCTATAGCACGGTCTATAAGCTCGGAACCTCACAGATTAATCATCAGCTCAAGACAATGTTTCATGGATTTCTGTTTTTGAACTTAAAGAGTCTGAATTCATAAGAGCAATGTGTTCTCTTCTTTCAAAAATTTCTTTTCCAGTTAAGTTTTGTGTATGGCAACATCGAATGTCTACACTCATTAGAGCTTTGAGAATTTTAAGATGAAGCTGGCATTGGGCCATTGCTTTTGATGGACCAAGGGGTTAGTTTGGGATTGATGTGCTTTTGCCATGTTTTGTTAAGGTGTTTGGTAAACACCCACCTCCCCAGACTTCATTACTAACATGTATCACTCCTCACTCGCACACTTGACAGCACCATAGCCTAACAGTATTTTGTGCTTTTAGATTTTGGTTTTGGAAAGTAGGGTATGATTGGAAATTTTATATAATTTTTTAATTATTAGATTAATATATAATTAATGCACATGGGAGATATAATTTTAATTATTTAATTGTATATAAATAATATAAAAAATTTTGTAAAAAAATAGTATATTAATTTTATTGTATTTCTTAATTTTTAGATTAATAAAATAAATAATGTTTTATTTTAAGTAAGAAATAATTTTTTTCTTTTTTTTTCAATAATTAATTAAGAATGTTAGGCGCCGTGGAAGTTGGAGGACGGAAGTCTGGACAGTTGAGGGAACAAATTTCTATGCAGGAAGCCGCGTGTTTTATCCCGACCCGTATTACAACAGGCAGTAACAGTCCAAGACCATTATTCAAAGCATCAATCGTGCCCGATGGGCAAGTCGAATAAGTATAAATTTTGGTAGGTTGTCAATCCGTTCAATGGATCAAGGCCGTAGGTAAGAGCACAAGGATGAGGAGGAGGGGGCAGGCTTTCAGTTCCAGAATTGGCATCGAGACTGGACGAAAGCCTCATGAAACAAAATTGAATATGAAACCAAATCAAAAACCGAAAAGTATGATATTCTATTAAATGGGATGGATGGGTTTGGATTTTAAATTTTAGTTGAAACAGTAGACAAGGCAACAAACGGTCGGTTGTCCTTGTTTGACTTGTCAGGAAAGTAGACGAATTAGCAGCCAATGATAAATGTCTTTCTTCTGTTGTAAGAACGGCGGTTGAGTGTTTCTCTCAGTTTTGCGACATCGATTTATGTAAAGATCGTATTCAGATTGGATCCTATTTTAAGAACTCAGCGTCCCTTCCCTGTTTGTCTATGCATGTATATTTACATATAGAGAGATGGATTTCCTTTGCGTCAACTAAAGGGGTGGTGCTGTTTTGCTGTCTTTGTGCCGTCAACTTTCTAAATTTGCCGGCACGATCGAGGAGATGGAAGATCAGAAGAATGAGCGAACTACCAAGTTGCAGCGGGAGAGTAGCTTTGCGAGAGTCAATAGGAATTTGATGGAGAGAAACCGCAGAAAGCACATGAGAGATCTCTTCTCCAAGCTTTATTCTCTCATTCCCACCAACCAAAACTCTAGGGTACGTACGTCCATCAGTCTCACTCGCTAGCGGTTGTCTTATTCTTATAGATATTTCCCTTTGCGTTAAGTACTGACGTTAATTTCATCACGGTTACTTAATTCCAGTTGTCCACGCCGGAGTTGCTTGACCACGCCACCACTTACGCCAAGCAGTTGCAGGAGAAGATTGGGAAAATGAGAGAAAGAAAGGAACTGCTGAAATCGGATGAAGATCCCCAGAAATTTAAAGCCGCAATAAACATCAACTATTCTCTGGAGTCTACTGTTGTGGAAGTTAACATAATCAGCGGGTTGAAGAAATATTTCTGGTTGCATCAAGTTATCAGTGTTTTGGAAGAAGAATGGGCTGAAGTTGTAAGCACTACCTACCACAACGCAGGAGACAGAGCTTTCCATACAATTTACGCTAAGGTAAATATTTAATTATAACAACTCACGTCGGCATGACAATTCATTTGGGTACCAGAAAGTGCATACTGACGAGTGATTACTTAAATTTTGCAGGCCTTCAGTTCCAGAACTGGCATAGAGACTTCAACACTGGAGGAAAGACTGAAGAAACTAATTTCACAAGGGATCATTTAGGCTTGCTCTGGGCTCTGTTGAATCTCGATCCCACATTACAGTTCAAGTTTGTTTGTCTGATTTGCATTTGTCATCAATGGTTTCTAAACTTCAATTGATCGTTTGCCTTCTATCTTGTAATGTTGTATTGATTCTACTCTTACTGTCTTTAAATCAACAGACTACCATATGCTTAATAATATAATTATTTTCGTTTTAATAATTTATAATTTTGATGAGTGTCTCCTTTATTTAGAAAGAAAGACTTGAATCTTCCCCCATTTTTATTTATATCTTTAACTTGCATGTGATAATTAATGTTCAAACTCGGTGTTGTTGTAGCATACCTATATGCATATGCTTGAGTCTACCCTCTGGCTCAAAACATAGAAGGAGCATGCAAACTTGAATTTTTGAGATCTCATTGAACTGCAAGAAATTGATGAACATTTCAGAGATTGCAGAAATGGGATGGAAATTTACACACGAGCATGTCCACACACACACATTCCTTAGAATGGAAGATCCATGGAAATTATAAGGTATAGAACAAGCAATTGCTCGAGCCAGCTGCCTTTCTTCTTAATAATCAATCAGTACCTGTTCATATTCTTAGCAATACCAGTGGTGCAACCAGATATGTAATTCCCTTGATGATGCCGCTTAATTATCGGCATTAATTGATGATTAACTTGGACCCAAAAACTCAAACGTCTTCTTCTTGTATTCATGGACCTACCTATTCCTCCTCCTGCATGTTATGTCATGTCTTTTAAATCTCTTTAAAGCCGTCTCAGTAATATTATCTAAGACAAAAAGTAAATTGAAACTGCAAGCGTGAAAGCAAGATTGTTCTAGCGTAGATCTGCTTAGCATATTAGAAATCATTTGAGGTTGACGCTGCAGGACAGTAGCTCGCTCCAACAACAATTTTTCTGTATGGAATACTGGTTAATAGTGTTTCTGAGGCTGAATTATTATTACTCATAATTAACTGCCCTGACATGAATGATTAACACAATTCAATGGAGGTATATGAATGAACATGGACCTGACAAGTGACAAAGAACTGTATAGAAAACCCTATCACCTGCACGGTGATGGGTAGTGCTTCCAACTTCAGCTCCTCCTCCTTCTACAGCACCGATAACTTCCAGAGTATCGTGCTCCAAAGAATATTTTATATCCATTGCGGGTTCAAAATCCAGGCCATCATTCATTAATAGGACGTTTAAACACTAAATTGATTAATCAAATTACACTCAATAACAAGTTGAATTTGTTAGTTACTTCAAAATTTGAATTTAAAAGTACAAATTTAAATACAAAATGATGACGTTTTGTTACAAAGCCTAGACAAAATGATTTCGGCCGATCCGAAATCCGATATTCGTCGTACATGTGTACGTGTCGGGATCGAGGAGGAAGAGACCAATATGCCTTCTTGCAAGACCAAATTCAAGTCGACCATGCTACAATTGAATGTGAACCGCCGGCCTCCAACGCTCATATTATATGTCATGTCAATAATATGAAAAGCCCAAAGTCATTAAAACTGAGTGCTTGATAGAAATTTGAATGAGCAATAATTGAATCCCTAAGACATTCTGGCCAATCGACCATGCTGCTGTCTGGCCCTCAGCCGCAAATCTTACCTGAGGTTTCATGCTGTGCACTGTCGTGACTCATTTGCTTTACAGTGATATTACATTAATGACAGACTTACAGCTGTATTGCTACTGTTTCCTATCACTGAATTTTACTACTTTTTATTATAGTTTACTGATTCATCGACTCAATTTTGCAGACAATTGACGTGTTTATTCAAACTAAACAAGACTAGAAATTTGGCACTGCATTCAGCAGCTTTCAAGGTATGATGTTTCCTACGTAGTCCAAGGATTTGATTCAAACCCAGTTCTGTACTTATTGCTCCTGTCGCATTTCACGTTTTCTTCATTCGATTAAGAGTTCAATCAAATCAAGTAAGGAAATCCTTTTCTATGTCATCATATAATAATGATAATAATAACACCAAGTACTTAACGATCTAATTCTTCTTTAATTACATCAAGTATGTTTATTCAATGGTCGATCAAAATGACCCAGTATTACAGTTTTAACAGTGATATTTTTAACCCATGTGCATAAAAATGGAGAATTTGACTACGTTTGCTGTTCACATGCTATGATATTGAGACTTCTGATGTTCACTGCATTGATTGAAAAGTTTGACCAAAATTGAGAAGAAATTAGTCTCCGTAAAGTCTCCGGAACCACCACTGTCTCTCCTTCATGTCTCCTGCGACACAAATATTACAACAGCTTCGTGTTGTAATATAACTTCTCACAGATTTCAGAAAACCAACCACACGTCCATAAATTTAGTCGCCTGCGTGCATGCATATATGCCACAAAAATGTGCGTTTGAACCTTAATCATCACATGCAGTGAAACAAGCTAAGGAGTTCCATTATAAGTTAATGGATATATAAATGAGAAATGATAGACGTTCCAAAAATATTACACTGTGCAATCAGCCCGAAACAACAAATTTAGTTGCTGTTTTTGAATGTTTAGGATGTAAGAGTTTGATTTCAATATCGTTTGCTGTGTAATTTGAGCTTCAAGCTTATCCTTTCACTTCACTTCATATTTGAATATATACATCCTACAGTTTTGTACAAGCCAGCTAATTATAGACTGTAAAGGAATGAAAAATGAAGAGTTGGAGACAGATCCAAGGACCGCATGTTGTCCTTCGAGTCATGTGTCACTGTAATGTGGTAATGGAATCTGTCTACTTTGAGGGAATTCTTGCTATCTCTTGTTCATTCTTCGCTTCTTTGAAAAGCACGGCAGCGTTTGATTCATTTGCTGGCCTTGAAAAACATGAGACTTGTGCCTGACTCTTCATTCAATTCGTTAAGCTCAAACCCACTTCTTCTTTCAACAGTAAGTATTCTGGGACAAATATTGAAGTTCATATATCATGTAGAACAAATACAAACTAGAGGAATAAACTGGAACTGTAATGTCGAATCGAGATCCAACTCAATAGTTAAACATCAGTATATTTTCACATACATAGATTCATGATTTTGGTAAATAGAAACTGTGTTCGGACCAAGCCGCAAAGATCACTTGTGAAAGCCTACAAAATTTAGGCCATCACTCGTCAATGTGCGTATTATCTCATACACAAATAAACTTCCATGCAGACGTTAGTTCTTATAATTAAGTGTTTACCTTAGCATAAATTATATGGAAAGCTCTATCACCTGCGTTGTGGTAGGAAGTGGTTAAAACTTCAGTCCTTCCTCTAGAACACTGATAGCTTGATGCAACCAGAAATATTTCTTCAACCCAATGATTATGTTCACTTCAGCAACAGCAGACTCCAGAGAGTAGTAGTAGATATTCATTACGGGGTTCAAATTTCTGGTGATCTTCATCTGATTTCAGTAGTTCCTTTCTTTCTCTCATTTTCTCAATCTTTTCCTGCAACTGCTTCGTGCAAGTGGTGCCTTGGTCGAGCAACTCAATTGTGGTCGATTGTTCCTTCACGAATGTAAGGTCAGTAATTTAATTCAATGCATAGGGAAGTATCTCTATGAGAAGAATACAGCCGCTAGATTGGAGTTTTGATTAGTGTGATAACGTGTCCATAAATTATAATATTAATTTTTAAATTTCCATCCCCGTCCCGTTTTAAATTTCGGGAACGGGGTGGGCCCCGCGAACTCCCGTCCCGGCAGAATATTTTGCCAACCCAACCCTGCCGATAGGTGAGAGAGCGGAGAGCCTAACCCAAATTCCACAACCTTTGTTAGCAGTGCAAACCAAATACGATGCCGTCTTGTTGTGTCCTTGAATGTCTTTCCCATGTACGTACTCCCGTTTATAATTCAAAATCATTACGACAAGACGCACCAACATATGACCGTTGCCGCAACGTTCAGAAATCTAAATTTAAATTAATGTTGGCCACTTTAGCGCCTACTTACCGTTGCCAACAGCTATTCAGTACAGGAACTAACCAGATATCCCTCTCTCTTTCAATCTTTGCTCTTTCAGGATTAGTCCAAGAAATCAAGAAGTGAAAATCCAGTCGTCCTTGAGGTGAATTTCTTGCCTTTTCTTTTGTGGGTTTCTTACAAATTTATGCTTGTTAGGAGCAGAATCATCGCCATTTGAGTTACAATTTGATCGTTGTTTTTGGAAATTCTTTGATTCTTGAAAAGCTATGGCGACACTAGCACCTGGAATTCTATTAAAGCTGCTAAATGGAATGAACACAGGGGTCAAGGCCACGAGCGAGCATCGGAGTTCACTTCTTCAAGTAACTGATATCGTCCCAGTTGATCTTGACGAGAAGAATCTCTGGCCTACACAAGGATTCTTTATTAAAGTCTCCGATTCTTCACATTCTATATACGTCAGTCTTCCTTCTGAACAAGATGATTTTGTTCTCAGCAACAAAATGCAGCTGGGCCAATTCATTTACGTTGATAGACTAGAGCCAGGATCTCCTGTTCCGGTTGTTAAAGGTGCAAAGCCCCTCCCCGGGAGGCACCCACTTGTGGGGACCCCTGAACCATTAATGGGTCTAAGAGAAAAAGGAGAGAAAAGTGGGCAAAAATCTAATTCAAAGGTTTCAGTTAATAGAAGAGGTTCTTGGGGACAAAATGGGTGCGACGGGGTCTCCTCTCCTTTGGTTTTGAAGCCTGTTCCTTTGGATTTTGACCAGTGTACACCGATGAAAGAGCGGCCTAGTTCTGTCAAAGCTATGTCACCAATGATCAGAGCAAAATCTATGAAGGATGGCAATATGAATGCTGGCATGAGGGGTTCTTTCGCCGGGGGGCTTTTGGCTAAAATGGTAGATACAAAGGGAGAAAGCCCTGCATTGCTAAGGAAAAGCTGTGTTGCACCTTCCGTTTCAAAGTTTCCGAGGAGTAAAAGTGTCTGTGAACGAGAGCCAAGAATCCCATTTAGTCCCTTCAAGTCAGCTGTAGGTACATTTTTCCTCTTTTTGCGTTTAAATTTACATTAACGATCAACTCTGTTTGTAAATGTATTGTTGCGGCTGTTCTTGTTGGAAATTTTTAACTTGACACGGTTATTAAATTTAGCAGATTAAATAATTTCATATAAACTGCAGATTTCGGTGCTCTTTAATTTTCCTGAGGGTAACTTATTGTTGTAGGATAAGAAAAGCTCGACCCCACCACCAAATATAAGGAATGGAAGAACCATAGCTTCTCTGAATACGAGTGAAGATTCAGAAAACTCAAAGTCGAGGGCAACTCGGCAGTCTAATTTTCAATCTGGTAATTTAGCCGCGGATAACAGTACCAGTTTGCCTATGAATTTACCAGGAAGGCTCAGTATACTAGGCAAGGTGAATTCAAGATTCCTACCTCATACCTTATATGTTTTGACCAAAGCGTGATCGTTTCTTTAGCCGATTATATTCTTTATCTGATACTATGCTTGAACAGGAAGCTGTGCAGCAGCGAGAAACAGCTCAGAAGATTGCCCTTCAAGCACTAAGAGATGCTTCAGCAACTGACACTTTAGTTCGCTCTCTCAAGTATTTAATTTATCCTTAATTTTCTATTTGCAGTGAAATTTGGAAAGTTGAGAATTGCTAACACCAATAATATGCCATCTTTGTAGATTGTTTTCCAACTTGAGCAAATTAGCAAGAGCAGATGCTCCAGCTGCCTGCTTTGAGAAGTTTTTGGAGTTCTATCAGCAGATTGTACAAGCTGTAACAGATATGGTATCCATTCAAGCGGCTACAGAAATGACTCAAAACGCGAAAGCTGAAGAAGAAGAGACACCAATCTTACACGAAATTCCACACAACTCACTAGACCAATGCCGGGACTCAGAACTGAATTCATCGAAAAGACGATCTGCATTGTACAAATCAGTTGCGGTATTTCCTGGAAGAGTAGAACAGAAAACAAACTTTGAAAAGCTCCTGAGATCAAACACTAACGTGAAGACAAATTCGGAGAGAAAAGGACTATCCACCCCACTAGGTAAACTTAACCTTGAAGCAATTGCAGAGAATGATGAAAACAAGAAACCAGTAGTATCTTGCAACTTAAGCAACACAATCAAATTGGGTAGGCAGATTGAAACTGAAGCAGGATGTTGGTTTATGGAGTTCCTAGAGAAAGCTTTGGAAACGGGTATGAAGAAATCGAAAGGCATAGCAGATGGAGATGTTAAAAAAGTTCCTCAGTCTCTCATACTCAAAGTTATTAACTGGGTGGAGGTAGAACAGTGTGACAATAGCAAGAGGCAGGTTCATCCCAAAGCTGGACAGATTGCCAGAAAGCTCAGAATTAAGATGAAGAACCCTTGAACTGGGGTGCAGAAATGGATATTGAGAGAGTGCTTTTATAACATTTGTAAGGTCTTTCTGGCTTGGTCTGTCTCTTCTTCTACTTCTTCTTCAACGATCACTTTGTGCCTCAGTATTAGTGTGTAATGTGTTAGATTGTATCCGATTAATGGAATTTAATCTATACAATTATATTTTAATGTAAACTCATATTTCATACAAGTCAAAATGCATACAATCTAAAATCAACTAATTTATTAAAAAAATTAAAATGGCTGTGGACGAGAAACAAGAATGTTAAGAAAAACGCGGTGGATGTCTAAGTGGAAAAAGTTTGAACCTTTGTTGGGGTATGTATGAATCCAACAGTCAAGCCATATCCAAGAAGCTTAGAAAGCTGTCGTTGCTCCTAAACGCACCGTTCCCTCAGTCGCGCCCTCGTTATGCAGAAGAAGACATTTTTGCTTCTGTAGTGACTCTGTAGCCGCCTGGGTCAGGGTTGAAAACGTTTTTAATTAGTTTTCATCTGCAAAACGTTTTTAGATTTCCCAAGTTTTGTGTGTCTGGGAGATGTTCGTTTCATTTTTAGGATTTGGAATAAGGATTGTAATGACCCTATTAAAGTAGCCCAGCCCAGCTCAGCTCAACTCTCGATTGAGGCCCAAATACCCTTCTTAGTAAATCTCTTCTGCAGTTCTAAATTCATACTACCTGAATAAATGAGTTGGGGGGCGGAACGACTGCTGGGTTTTTGGCCTACAGAAAAGTGAAAGCAGACGGAGGAAGAAACCCACCAAGGTGTTTAGAATCGGGTTGGATTTGGAACCACTGTGAGTTTTTTCAATTTCAAAATTTTTGCGCATTTGGGAGCGTTTGATTTTGGTATCTTATCAAATTTATTGAAGGAAATTTGACCATTTATTGTTATGTTGTTAAGACCGTCTTAGCATTCTTTTTACTATCTTGTTGCGTATTAAAGGAGCTAATATTTGAAAATTGGTAGTAAAGGTGTTGGATGTAGAGTTAGGTAATTCATATTGCTGTTATTTTCTTTTAGAAGGTGATTTTAAAGAGGAAGTACAATGGGTGGAAGGTTGGGATTGCCAATTGCTTGATCGAGGTTGTTATGTAATGTTCATTTGGGTGATTTTGGTGTTTTAAACTGAAGAGCAGGGTTTTATATTTTTAGTGTTTCTAATTTATTGTTAAAATGACTCCATGAAATGTTAGAATTTGTTTTAAGTTAGCACCTGCTGGTTTCTTTTAATTCTTTTATAAAATTGATTTCATTTGACGTTTTATATATTGCAATCTATTTGAAATAATTATATGAATCAGGACATGTTTTCACTTCAGAAGCATACGATTTATTTGAATTGTGGTTGATGTTATGCTTGTTTTTTTTATCTTGTTGCATTTATTTGACTAGATAGAACAAAGAAAAATAAGAAAAAAATGATTTGAGGCAGATTATGGATGATAAAATACCGATCGGTTTATTAAGGCTTTGTTTGGATTGTTCTGGTTCCACTTAAACTTTTAAAGCAAAGCTAACAGTGTGTTTGGAGACATCAATTTTTACATTAATAGTTGACATCTAGTACTTGCATTTCACACTTCTATACCAAGTGAAGCTTAAATTCTTTTCTAACTCTATCTATCACATGCCTAGGTTTTTTGAGGGTTACTAATAGCTTATGTTTTCATATGCGGGCACAGAGTTGTGTAATTATTAGCATTTGAAATAGCATTCCTTCATATTTGAGTTTCATTTTCCATCTCTTATTAATTTTCAAAACTAGATAATTATCTCAGTTTGTGTGTGGTGCCTATGTATAATTTTTACTTGGTCTTAGCTTTGAGGGAATCGGTGGCAAAATGTAATTATCTAGAAATTATTTTACACTCATGGATCTTTGGTCTGGAATATGTGCAGGTATATAAATGGCATCTTTGGTTATTAGTTCATCCCTCTGCAATCCCTAGCATCCGCACTTTTGCATAACAACCATTGGTTTTGAATTTCACATTGGACTGTTTGTATCTAGTTGCTCTGTCTCTCTTTTGTAAAAATTTTCATGGATCTTCTCCAGAGCTATGCAGATGAAAAAGAAGATGAGCTAAATGAAACAGAAGACCAAAATGACCAAAACACTGGTTCCTTGGCACCGGCATCACCAGATTCATCACCACCCCGCCTCCTCCCATCCAAATCCTCTGCACCTAAAGTTGATGATACTGCACTAGCTCTAACTGCCGCTCAAGCCCGTCTAACCCAATCCCTGCCCATTGATCCCACCCAACATGTTGTCACCTTCAACCCCACCTATGAACAGCTGTGGGCCCCAATATATGGTCCAGCTCATCCTTTTGCCTATGATGGCATTGCTCAAGGCATATGCAATCACAAACTAGGTTTTGTAGAGGATGCCTCCATTGATTCCTTTGTTTTTGATGAGCGATAAAACACTTTCCACAAGTATGGCTATGCTGCAGACCCCTCTGGAAGCAATTACATTGATGATTTGGATGCTTTGCAGAAAAATGATGGTGTGTGAGTGTATAACATCCCACAACACGAGCAAAAGAAGAGAAAGTTGGAGAAAAAAGAAACCGAGAAGGATGATGATATGAGTGTTAATTTGGATCCTGCAGTGGTTAACAATCCTGCAACTGACTCTTGGCTGATGAATAACCAGAAGAGCCCGTGGGCTGGTAAGAAGGAAGGAATACAAACAGAGTTGACCAAAGAGTCAGTCGGTTCCATTCCAAATTTTGTATTTATGGTAGGTGCAGATTTAAGACAAGGTAGTGGGAACATAATTAGTGGTGGCTATTTTGTAGAGTAACTGACAGTTATCCATCAGTTGCCCTATTAATATTATCAATCTGGTTTTGCATTTTGCTGTTCTGAAATAATTTTGAGCAACAGTGGTAGAGTTATTCTAGTCTATCTACTCTAAACATGGAGCTTTCAGATTATCTGTTATAATATGAGTTAAGCAAAATAAGGTTTTTAGTAATTTGTTATTCCTAATTTCTTTGTCCCAACAATATTCTTGTATGGAATGGGAGAGCAACTTCACAATGTTGAAAATGTCATTAAAGCGGCCAACATTATGGTACATGAGCAGTGCCTTCACTTCAGTCCTCACAAGGTCACTGTTTCTACAAGTGGGCTTGTTCCCCAGCTGAAGCATTTTCTCCACGTATGCAGTTGTGCCTTAGCTGTTATTTTGAATGCTACAACTGATGAGGTAGTTTCCTTCTAGCTTTTTGATTAACTCCAGGTGCTATGCAAGAGAGAGAGGATTAGCCTCCTTGGAAACCATGCAGTTCAGAAACTGGATCCTGGCAATTAACCGGAAATATAAACCAAGGCTTGCTTCTGGAGATGCTTCGATGTGAACTTTGCTTCAAACATAATTACAAAGTTCATTTTGAATATGTAATGCTTTCCGGAGTTAATGACAGGTTAGATTAAGCTTTTTTTCCTTTCGTCTATTAATATTAGAATTATTTTGCTGGTTGTCTGCATGTTAAAATTGCTGCAAGCTTGACTTTGACGTACTCTGTTATTTAGTTTAACAAGATCCTGTCTCTTTATTTATTTAAAACATTAGTCACTGAGTTGGTATCTATTTCTATCTGCAGCTTTGATGATGCAGAGAGGCTTATTGGTCTTGTTCAGGGCATTCCTTGCAAGATCAATCTCATTTCATTCAATCCCCATATTGGATCACAGTTTGAACCAACCGGTGAATAGAAAATGATTTGAGTATTGAAATATTTTAGCTGTGGCAGGGTGCACAATTTTCTTGCGACTAAGTAGAGGTGACGATAATATGGCTGCCTGTGGTCAGCGGTGAAATACAAGTCCCCTTACTCCATGTTCCATAGCAATTCCAGATGGCTGTTAATGCATAACTCTGCTTGTTACGTCAGATGGATTATTCAATGCCACCAGCTGATTGTTACAACTGGTCAAACACGAAACGCATGCATTTTTATATGATGACCATCTTACAAGTCCAAGTTTGTTTGAATAGCATTACGAATGTGTACAAAGTTTTTTAAAGTTTAAAATACAAGCAGCGCTCTAGTTGGATCTCATAAATTTGTAATAATTCTTGGCTCCAATGAGGACAGGTTTTGTATCATACCACCCTTGATGTAGATTGCGTAGCCAAATACGTTTCTTTTATGTTAGGATCAGCTTTGACATGCTAATGGCTGCGGAAATTGCTTACACCCAGAAGAGCTGGCGGATTATTAATCGGCTGGCTTCAGGCAATTTGAACAGCGGGTGAGTTCTCACGGACAATTCAGTTGCGGCAAAGAAACTCGCCGGTGAGAAGCCGTTTTGTGTTCTAAGAAATCTGCCTTCTTTATGACAAATCGGATTTTGTTCTGTTCTTGCCGAGTACTGGGGGCAAGAAGTGTTTGTTATTTGCCGTACCGTGCCTGGCAGAAATTCGCCAAAATCTTTGGATATAAAAAGGACAAGCGAGCGAAGCAAATTGGTCGGGCTGGTCAGTGCCGTGGGACAATTATTGAATGCAAGTTATATAATATCATATTTACTTTAATTAAAATTTAGATATTAAAAAAAAATTAAGAGATGATAATCCAAAATAAAGACACGTGCATCAATTGCGTTCGGCATAAGCGACGTGCTTTTTCGGCGAAAGGACAAGAATCATTATTACAAATTTACTGTTAGCTCTGGGACTGGGCCTCACACCTGTGTCTTTCCCGTGTATTTGTTGAACAGATAAGCCCACTTTTACACTGTATACGACTGATTTGTGGTGGTCAGTTGTGGATCAAAAGCCATCCACACTCTTCTCTTCTGCCTTGCCGTTCGTTTTCTAAACGCCGTTATATCTGTTCATATTTTACATAATTCTTCTTCCTTTCGGATTGCGATACCTTTTATCCCCGCGAAAAGTTTCGTCCCTGATTGGTTCGTGCTTTTCACGTACATAAGGTCGCGCGTGTTCTTGTCAAATCACTTTTTTGGCGGCATCGCTTCACCATTCCGTCTCCGGTCTTCCAATTTCCTAGCTTACAGTTTGAATTTGCTCAACTTGTTTTATTTTTTCTTCTCAAAGTTTTATTTTCTCTGTTTCTCAGTCTCTGTGTGTTTTCAGAGTTTTGGCCAGCTGACAATGAGAGCTTCTTCGAACGATGAGAAGTTGAGCATCTGCTCTTCTCGTGACCGCCGATACTGGAAGTACGTTCACGATAACGTTCACGGCGACATTTTTCTGGATCCGGTTTTTGCTCCGCTCATACACTTCAGTTTTCCTTTTTCTGTTCTTTTGGTTAACGTTGTTTTTTGAATTATTTGCAATTTGATTCCGAAATCTTTTTTTATGTCTTTGCCGTTTGGTTTGTTTACTTGAGTGGCATATACAACTTATTGATTAAAGTCTGTATAATTCGTTTTAGAATTTAAATAATTGTTTCTGAGTTTATTTGAGTTTGAATTTAGCGTAGTGGATTTGAATTGGATTTTATTTTTGAAGTTTGTTTTATCATTATGAATATGCACGGTTTGTTTGTAATTTATTAGGATGAAGAAAACTTAAAAACGAAGTATTTGGAAAACAGAGCAACATACAGAGATAATTTATCTTGTAAACACGATTTCATCGGTTGTCACATGGAATGAGAATCCTGAATATTTCATAATCGCCTCCAATCAGTTCTCAAGTTAGCGGTTTACTTGTTTGTTTCCTGTAAAGAGCTGAATTGTTACAATGTCTTCTACTTACCGTGAGATCTGGACTTCTCTTTTTGCATTCAATGATGGTATAATTAGGTTACGATTTGTGTGGAGATGTGAATAAAATAACTATACAATTGAATTTAACTAATTTTTCTGTGATTGCAGCTGTCTTTGAAATTCATTGACACTGAACAGTTTCAGAGGCAAGTTTTATGGATTTGATGAATCTGAAAGGATTTTTATAATTATTTTTCCATTGAGTAATTAAACTTTCCTTTGATGATTTGTTACATATTGCAGACTTCGTGATCTAAAGCAGCTTGGTGAGTGATGACCTCTTTGTATTTTAGTAAATATATTTAGACTTGTAATCATAGAAAAACTCTGATGCAATTATTGTAAGACTGTGATATATTGCCAAACTAAGAGCACTGGTCAAAATTTTTATTGGTTGTGGATGATTATGTGGAAGAGTACGTGACGGCAGTGTTATCCAAAGCTCTAGTGTAATTCTGCAATTTTTAGTTATTACTTCCAGCCATAGAAGATAAGTAATACAAGAATAAAAAAAATTATGCTAAATACAATATTTCGTGAATATGTTATGTTATCCTTACAGAAAACCTAAAATTTCCGTAGAAATTTATTAGAAGTAATTAACTTGCTGAAAAGACATTTATTAATCTAATTTGCCTTTTCTAATGACTGCTGGATTTGCTTTTTCCCTGCATTGGTGGAAGGCAGATTAGAGAATTTTGGTTTATATTTTGTATAGCCGGTAAATTTCTATATGATGATACATACGTTTATCTTTTTGACTACCACAATTATTACTTTTAAAATGAAGATTTTAACATCATTAGTTTAGTGGATTATTATCTGCCATGATAGAAGTAATTGTGGTTGTGCTTATTAAATACTTTGCTTGGATTCAGCAAACTGAAGTAATGTGCTAGTTGACCAATTATCTGAAAGGTGTTAGTGTTTAAGGGTACTCATTGAATTGGGAGGTCCAGAAAGGATGCTTAAATAAAACACTGTTTTATGTTAGCCACATACTTTTTATATGTGACGTATTCCTGATTCAATTTTCTTGGCTCAAAATTGCTTCTAAGCAGAAACTTTTTCTGACTTCCAGGTCTAGTGCACTTGGTGTATCCAGGGGCTGTACATTCTCGGTTTGAGCATTCACTAGGGGTTTATTCTCTGGCTGGCAAAGCCATTGATACAATTATGACTTACCAGGTAGGACTGTGTCATTACCATCAGTTTGTGGGGTATTATGAAGAGAATCTTTTCTTATATGTATCCAAACCTTGTAGGGTTCGGAGCTTGGTATTGACCACTCTGATATACAGATCGTGAAACTTGCTGGTAATGACTTGTGCTTGTCAGCATATATATATATATATTGGTCATATGCTTAGATCTTCCTCTCCTATTGTTTTTTTTATTTTGTAAACAGGACTGCTGCATGATGTTGGCCATGGGCCCTTCAGCCACCTGTTTGAGCGCAAGTTTCTTCCTTGGGTTCTTAGTGGCTCCAAATGGTGATTAACATTCTTCAATAGAATACAAATTGTTGTCCTGGGCAGAACACAGGACAACTGCATGACTTATTTTACATTCCTCATACTATCGATGGATCAGCTAGTAGAGACAACTCAACATGTTAAGAGTCATTTTCAAAATAATGGTGGTTCATTGATGAATAACTGAGTTTATCTACTGAAGTATTTATTTGGTGATTAAGTGAGCATATGTAACTTTTCTGCTTATAACTCCGTGGAAGGATGTACTTATGACACAATATTCCTACTAGATTATGACTTTGCTTTGCACTTTTGTGGAGGTGACTCCATGTGAATGTTATTTACGCATTCTTTATTTCAAATTGGAATAAATGATTACCAGTATTCCATTTCTCCAAAGTCCTTTCTACTGTAATTATTTATTTTTGGATGTTAGAGTTGTTCCAACATGTTTGACATAAGTTTTTAAAATTTTCTTTATTATTGAAAAGCAATTTATGAAACAACACGATTTAGTTTCCTTTGAATGTTAAAACTGTGTAGGTAGATGTTGATCATCTTCTGAAAATTGATCTTTATTTAGTAGATTTAATAAATTTAACTGTTTTCAGGTCTCATGAGGACATGTCCTTGAATATGATAGACTACATTGTTGAGGAGCACAATATTGAAATTGACTGTGAAACCCTCAAGAGAGTGAAGGTGAAGCTCTTCGGCCATCTTTTTTTATCTTTCAATTTTCTCTTTTAATAACCATGTGATCTTGAAGCACCATTTCTTGTCATTAGAGTGCCTCCACCATCTCTCAGAGTGATGAATTTTCGGTACTTTGTGTTTGCACTCATTGCTTTCACATGGGATGATTTTATTCTTTTCTTTATTGCACTGTGCCCCATCCTTCCTTGTGGATTAGCATATCATCTCCTTTTGCATCTTTTGGTTATTGATTTCTACGAGTACCTTGTGAACTCTTTCTATGTACATGTGGAAACTTGGGCCCTTATACATTTTGTTCTGCTGAACAGGAAATGATCATTGCAAGCCATGCATCATCACATAACGTAAGTTATCTCAATGTCCGTATTTCTGTTTGGCTTCTCTGAATACATGAGGAAATTCTGAAGCTAGTTAATACTTGTATCTCGAAATTCATTTCCATTGGTGTCTTATTTTCATAATCGGCATTTTTTCATTCTGTGAAAAGTAGAGCACAAAGGAAAAGCAATTTTTATATGACATTGTTGCAAATGGTAGAAATGGAATAGATGTAGACAAGTGAGTCAATTCATATCTTATCTTTTAATATATTATCTCTTGTACGATTGATCCATATGGTTTTGATAATAATGAGTTGTTGTACATTATTTATTTCATAGATTTGACTACCTTGTTCGTGATTCTCGGGCTTGTGGTTTAGGCTGCAATTTTCAGTTTGAAAGGTACGTATGAGTATCATCTTCAGGTGTCAGCTATAATGTTCACCCTTCAGTGTAAGTTACTTTAAAATTTTTGTGATTTTGGTAAATGTGAAGTTGGAGATAAGCTAGTTGATTTATTAACATGCACTTTATTCTTTGATTCTATTCCTTTCTCAATAAAGTAGCTGGTGATAGAAACATGTTTTTTTTGTTCAAAATGGCAGGTTGATGGACACTATGAGAGTTATGGGTGATGACATATGTTACCGAGCAAAGGATTGTTAGTATGAGTCAAAATTTTTTTCTTTGATTGCATGGGTGGCTATTATGTTTTTCAATTAATGCTTGAAATTTTGTTCAGTTCTTACTGTCCACAAGTTATTTTCCACACGTGCTGATTTGCATCGAACAGTTTATACACATGCAAAAGTAAAGGTAAATATTTTCAACTGATTTGACTCATCTGAACTTAAAATTGAGGAAGTGGAATAAATGTCCATTTTAATCTGGATTTGAATGCTAAGTTCATTGGACTTGACCATACTTCTTTTTACAGGCAATAGAACTTATGGTTGTAGATGCACTAGTAGAAGCAAATGAGTATCTTAACATATCATCCTCAATTCAACATCCAGCTGAATTTTGGAAGGTTTAGCATGAGATATCATCAATGAATTTTTAATATTTTATTTTGTTCTTTGCTTATAGCACTGACAGCATTCTTCCCAAAAGTGCAGCTAGATGACTCAATAATGAAAACCATTTTACTTGATCCCCGGCAAGAACTCAAGAAAGCAAGAGATATAATCCTTCGTATTCAGAGAAGGGATCTATACCAGGTATCCTAATATTTTTATCAGGAAGCTGAAGAGGTAACTTCATTTATAGTTGAACTTAACTAAATTTAGTCTGAAACATTTATAGCCTTTTAGATTCTGTTTTATGGCATTAAGGCAACATGATTACAGCTATTTCTCATGTTTTGCAGTACTGCAATGAGTTTTCAGTTCCAAAGGACAAGCTTGAGCACTTTAAAGACATCACTCCCCAAGATATAGTTTGTTCACAGGTCCAAAATATTTTTCTTATATTGATATAAACTTCACTCAGACAATAGACACATGGTATCTCAAAAAGTCATTTGTCAATCAGAAAGCTGGTGGTGTCACACTAAAGGAAGAAGATGTTGCTGTCAGCAATGTTAAGATTGATTTAACTTGTGGAAGGAATAATCCCCTTGAAAGGTAAATGAGAGAGAGTCAGATAATCCCCTTAATCTTTGATGTATATGCTGCTGCTAATAAATTCTGAATTTGATCTCTTCTTCACTGTGCATGTAAATTGAAGTACAGCATCCTATTTTTCAAGGTACGAAGATCACTTCCTCTGTGCAACATATTTTACTGTAATATGACAGACTACTTATGTTGTGAATGTAATTGCTGTAATAAGTGTTGCCTTCTCAACTTTAGCAGAGAATTAGTATATGGAGATTTGCTTATTTTTTACTTAGAAATTAGTAGCATGATGCTGCATTCCAACAATCTTGATTTTGAATCAGACTAGAAATATCTTTTCAGTTGGCCAAGGGTTTTCCATTTTTTAGCTTGTTAGGCAGAAGGTGAATTCAATAGACAAAGTATCCTTTGGCTGACAAAAATCCTTTAGCTAATGCTGTATAAAAAAAATGCTATGGTTAAATAAACTTCAAATGGGTAGGAAAAGCATTCAGCGTTTAAGATTTGCTAAATTTTAAAGGAACAAAAGAAAGTACCAAGATAAGACAAATCTACCACTGCCACTAAGTCAAAACATCAAAATAGTAAAAATTGTAGGGCTTCATACTTCCCCCGACTTAGCCTGAGGATGAGAAGCAATGAAGTCAACAGCCATGCTGATGGTATTGATCTTGTCTGCTTCATTGTCGGGGATCTCAAATCCAAATTCTTCTTCAAGTGCCACGACATCCTCCAGTGTCTAAACTATCTAACCCAAGATCATTCTGGAAATGGGCATTTGGTGTAACCTGTGAAACAGAAAAACAGACATTTCTTATGGTTTATCATACAGGTTCCATGAAACATTGTTAGCCTAGAACAAGACTTTATGATATCTGGCCTGCAAAGAGCGTTTTATATTCCACTCACCATCTAATATAAAAAAGGTTGGAGTTTGAGTTCAAACCCTTCAAGAAGCTGATTTTTTTTCTTTTATAAACTAGTTGAGTTTTGAAGTGATGGCTTCCCTTATAGAGGTCAATTTTACTTGCACAGTGAAGAATTTAACCACTTGTTTTTGTTAGGATTATGACTGCAATGAGAAGTTCACAATCCGGGATGATAGGATCAGTAACTTGCTGCCTGCATTTAGCCAAGACATGATTGTGAGGGTGTACTCCAAGAAGCCTGAATTGGTTTGTATAAAAAGGACTACAATCTCAATTGTTAAATCACAATCCACTTCGCATACTGATTGGAATGGATTGTATCATACAGGTGGCAGCAGTTTCTGAAGCCTTTGTGAATTTTCAGCTGAAGTCTTTTGGTAGGGAAGCACAGGTGCATGCCACTCCTGAGAAGAAGAAACTCCGAAGATAAATGCTGCAACCGCGCGCGCGCACACGCTGTTCGTGCTGAAGAAGCATTAAATGCTAAAGATAAAACCCACAGGTGTATAAATCCACGTCTCAAGTGACTGCCTGACCCCCTGCTCTCCAGCTTACTATTGGATCCCCAGCTTTAAGTATTCTATACTTGCCCAATGCACTGAACCGGTGGCTCTTGGTTTCGTTCTGGGAGTACAGGTTTCAAGAATGAAACTTGTAGAATGTTGGCGAATAAAGGGTCAATATTAGTCTTGAAATTTGTTGAATCAAAATGTTTTTTTTTAGATTTATATTAATTAAAAACGAAACGTGCAACAATCGTGTTGCTAATTGTTACATTTATTTACATAATAATGCTGATTGGACTAGAAACCGCCCGTACACTATCAGCACAACTGCAGTATTACAAAACCAAGAGCGGAACTACTGGTAGCTTCGGCTGCGGTTCGTTTTTCAGGCTGCTCTGTATACTCTCTTCCAACGGCACGCGTCCCTGACCTCAAGTAAAAAGGCAAGTGAAAATACCGACAAGTTCGCTCACGGGCATAGGGAGGAAAAACAAACCAAAACCGACACACAGTAACCTCACCGAATCCACTGTTCCGTTTCCCTTTTCTGGTAAAATGCAAATATTTGCCCGGTTTCCTTATTGCATTTTAGCAGGCCATTTTTGGTAGTTAGAAGGATACTTTCCCTTTCACGGGTTTATGAATTGCCAGCAGCAGAACATGTTAGCAACTGAGTGCTCGTTGGCCTTGTTCTTCTGAGGTATTGCAAATACTTTCTAGTCTCTCTTTCTCTTTCTTTGTTTTTATTTTTAAAAAAAAAGCTGCATATTCGGCTGCTAAAATACGAGGTCAGTTTAAATTGTCACATATCTAAGCAAGTTTTGTGTTAATAATTCATCTGCGTGCGTGAGATGCTGGGAATCTTTTATCATGCCATCTCAAATTTTTGCAACTGGTGCATGGGATATTTGAGAGTGCGCTACATTAAATGTGAGAATGCATAAGGTGAGTGTCTTAATATATCCATGATTATGAACTCAATGCCATTATCTCAATGTTTCCTTCAGGTTATCCGTTCAGCTGGTGATAGATGCTGTGCCATCTCTATTATGCTTTTAATGTGTGGTAACAGTATTTAATTTTGTTCTTTGAACTTTATTGCACATGCTTAGTGGCTAAGATAATAACTATGAATGTTGATTAGCTCGTAAACTTGCTCGTACGTGTTTGCATAGATGTTTGTTCTTTATTTATTCGAGACTTCCTCGATATCCTGATCCATATCCAGCAATGGTTCGGCCTGCATTTCCTCCATGTCCACTGGGATCTGTTGGAGCGCTCCAAGCGGTGGCACGTCCCCCTGTTCCAGGGATTTCTGGTGGTCGTTCAATTATGCCACCTATTTTTAGGCCAGTTGTGTTACCGTCCATTACACAGGCAGAGAAACCACAAACTAAAGTTTGCGTTGGCAAGACAGCACGAACTGCAGATGGTGATTTTATGCTTTCTGTTCTTCAGGTAGATTATCAACTTGTGCTATTTCAGATTATGTATGTTGACTTCACTCCTTGGGTTTTACGTGGTGCTTGAATTATTGTTTGAAGCCCTTTGAACTTCTGGGTTGGCAAATCTGATGTTTGTATGCTTTTGGCAGGTTTGTGGGCCTGTCAAGAGTTGGAAACGTGCTCAAGATCCTTATAATGGGAATCCTAAAGGCTTTGGGTTTTGTGAATTTGAGTTTGCTGAAGGGGTTCTTCGTGCTCAATAAATTTAACATTGACGACCAAGAATTGATGGTATGTTGGTTATCTAATTATTTTTCTTTGATCATTATTGTCTTAGTTTAGTGCTTTTACATGTTAGGTTTAAGAGTAAATCAACAAGCTTCAGTATGAGATGCCCTTCATACTTTCAACCATTCTCATTTGCGAGGATGATGACACCAATCATCCAGGTATGGAGGGATTTTGTACTTAGGCCTGTTTGGCAATGCTAATTAGCACTGCACAAGCATTAAATAAAAAATATAAATACTTATTTATATGTTTTGTTATTTATTTTACATAAATACTTATTAAATTTAATTAATATTAGAGTTAATTTTTAAATTAATATGGAATTATATACTAATTAAAATAACATTTAAAATACTTTACAGATAATATTAATCATTTCAATAACTTTTCTTGAAAGTATTAGAAAAAAAGCTAAAATGCATAAGCGCATTGACTTAAAATACTTTTTAAGGCTTGAGGTATACTTTCATGATTTGAAATGTAGTTTAGACTTTCAATGGAGATGTAGGAGGTCAAGCCAAAGGTGTGTTTGGGAATGTTTTTTTAGGAAGTTCTTTTGTGCCAATCACTTTCAACTAAAATGCTTTCTTTCTGTAAAGGCACATCAATTCTTCTCTAGAAGGCACTTTTCTGCAGATGGTTCTGGGATTTCTAACTCAGAATTTCAGCTAAAACAAGTGATGGAGACTCTGGTGCGGATATCATTAGAAATGGTATGTCTGTTGTCATTTCACTGTGTTGGTAACTTGTAAATAAGACTTATGACATTGACTATTTAATCATTGTTCTAGGATTAGAGGTTGTCTTTTGTTGCAGCTTCTTTTTAAATATTTACAGGTAACTTTGATTGTGGTGCTCTATTGAGTAGATGACGATCCGCGAAAAAGGTTACGTAGGAGTGTGTTAGAGGCAAAGAGGAAACGAGAAAAGGAGGATGATTTGGCTGACCAAGTAAACAAAGACGAAGAAATTGCTCAGGCCAAGAAGAGGGAGGAGGAGGAACAGCTGAAGCAGCAACAAAGTGATGCACTAAAGCTTTTATCTATCCATGTACCAAATGGAAGCGAAAAATCTTTGTTAGACAAAGAATCTGCTGTTGAAAGCAAAGATAAAGCTGTTGAGCATGATTATGTTGGTGAGTCCATTTGCGAAAATCAGACGGCAGGTAAGCTCTTTTTTCTCCTATTAAGATTTTTGTTACTTGTTGACCTTTACTTTTTGCTCTCTGTTTCTGCCTCCTACATTTGCAGTAAATGTTGTATGATTCTGTGTTGCAGCGGACGAGGGTTTACAAAAAGGTACCGGGGATGAATCAACTAATTCATTGATTGCTGCATCAGATATGTGACAGATTGAAAATGTCCTATCAAGAAAATTGGGGTTTGTTCTTGTTGGCTCGGGAAAACGAGCAGCTGTCCACGAGGAGGATGATGATGATGATGCTGACAAAGAGAAAAAGATGAGGCCCCTGTTCCCATTGATTACTTTATCGAGGAACCGGAGGCAGCCCAACCTATTGTCTCAGAAGCAAACCTGCTAAATTTGGCTGCTGCGTCAAGTGTATTTCAATGGAGAGAAGCCTGATGCAGAAAGAGAAAGAAGTAGATGCTCACACGATAGGTCAAGCCATTGGGCAAAAGACCGGAGTAATGATGATTATAATCTCGACAAAGATGAGAACAAAGAGAAGATTCTTAACCGGGACAAGAAACTTTTGGATGCAAAACAATTGATTGATATGATGCCTAAGTCCAAGGAGGATTTGTTCTCATGTGAGATAAATTAGGCTGTGTATGACAAGGTAAGCAACCATATTTATTAAGGCTTAATTTCTGGTTACTTTTCTTTTTAAGTTTCTGCAGATCATTCTATTCAGAAGAGATGACTTATGGTTAATTGGTATATGGATTCTTATAGTAGGGAAGTTAAGTGTTTTCTGTTCTCTTTTCTTTGCAATAATGATCTGTTGGGTTCCTAGTTCTGTGGCTTTTGTCCAAGATTAGATATTTTATTGCTTTGGTGGACAAGTGGAATACTTCATACTTCCATATCATGAAGATATGGCTCTAGGCATGGATTTATGCTCACCTAATGTTAGGGTATTATTGTGTATGATATTAACGGGCAACACATGTAATGCATGGTATGCTCATTCAATTTCTTCTATGACAGAAATGGAGAGATGCAAAAATGCTTGAAGCTAAATTAAATGAGCTTTTATTAGTGTAGTCATTAGGAACTGATTGTCAAATTGTGCTACATAAATAATTCTCATGTTTAACACTGGGCCTAATTTGGTATTTCTTGATTAGTGCAGCGTTGTGACTATGATATGGTCTTTGCAGTTCAAGGATTTCAAATTTTGTCATGTGGTTATGTTATGCATTTATGTCATGTTCAAATGCAGTGCATTTTATGTCCAATATTTTTCTTCTAATCTATTACTCTATTTGATGCGTTACTAGCATGAGCTGCATGAGAGAATGAGGCCATGAATTTCGAAAAAGATGAGAGAGTTGCTGGGAGGAGAAGAAACCACCTTGGTAGACTATACGGTATCCAGTACTTGAGAGCATGTGGAGGCATCCCAAATCCTGGGGTTGCTGCAAACTATTTTAGACGACGAAGCAGAGATATTTGTGCTCAAGATGTGGTGGATGCTCATCTTTGAAATCAAGAATGTAGAGACAGGTCTTGCATTGCCGCCAAAATCCTAAAGGGATCTTGTTTTTGTTTGTTCCAGATATAGCTGCAATGCTGACTCTTGTTATATCGTATTCATAATCAGTATCCCCATTTTTGTAGTCATCTCACCATTATTGCTGTAGAACAGAACGTGATTGCGATGAAGCTGCTGTATCCTTGTTTGTGAATATGCGTTGCTTCAAAATGCAATTTTTAACATCAAGAAGTGAATTGTTGTACTGAGAATGGAGGGCACTGCTTCCATCAAAAGCATCCTGAATGTCTACCCCAGTCGTAATTTGTCTATTATAAGCGGGAAGATTCTGTATATATTTACGTTGTCAATGTGCTTCTGCATTGAAGACGGATGTGTAGTATCAAACCATGAAACCCTCACCAGTTTTTAACCATATCTGTCATATGCTTGGTGGGTTACGAGATGATCCCTCATCAGTAGTCCCAAAGGAAAATAA
The DNA here is from genome assembly GCA_019650275.1 of Xylocarpus granatum. Lineage (NCBI taxonomy): Eukaryota > Viridiplantae > Streptophyta > Magnoliopsida > Sapindales > Meliaceae > Xylocarpus > Xylocarpus granatum. The sequence continues at coordinate 143,670 of BNST01003064.1, forward strand.
ATGCATGCATTTGAGGTGATTAAATCCTATTCTCAGAGACTTGCCTGATGAGCTGTTGCTATTGGAGCCGAACGGTCACCTGTAAAAGATGTAGATTGAAAATAGCGATATAAACAAGCATGTAAGAATTGATACAATATGTTTGTTAGATTACAACAGTGCAGCTTTATCTCCTTTCTATTCTTTCTCACATCAATTGACTTCAGTGCATGGATGTCAGTCACGCTCACCAGGAGATGACCACTATCCTCTTTCTGAGTTCCCAGAAGCAGGTCCCAGAGTGCAACTATACTGAAATTCAATTAACATCATCAGTCAGCATAGATTGGTAACTGCCAATTCAATCCAACATTACACACACACACACACACACACACCACAAGGCAGCAACGTACCACTTTAAACCACCCCTCCCCCAAACCCATCAAGAGCTGGGATACAGTAAAAGGTTAGACAGTGAATAATTCTAAACAGTAAGGCATGTTATCTACCATGTTGCTAAGATAGATCCTACTTAGGTTAGGTTTCTCAAAAATTAGGGATGCATTCCCCAAAATTTATCACCCTAAATCTTTCCTTTTCTTCCCAGATCTACTTCTCAACTTGGATAAGTCAGTTAGATCTGAACTTGGAGTTTTTGAGACTGGCTTGCCGAGTTTTGTGTTATTTGTGGAGTCTTTACAAGGTGAAATTTCTTTATCTGACTTGCCACTATGTTCTTGAGTATCTGTAGGAGAAGACTGCTTCTCATAAACAATAGCAGCATCCAGCGTGTATACACGAAGTGCTAGAGAGGAGAGTGTCGCAATATTGGCTGCAGCAGAGAGTGAAGACCAGTACCACCATCCATTCCGCAAATAATCAGTTTTGATCATGTCTTCAAATACAATGGTTGCTTGAACCATCTGAAAAATAAATGTGAAAATTTAACTTAATAGCTCAATTCCGTGGAACACAAAGGAGAACAAACACATAATTTAAGTAATGCAAGTCAGGTCACTAAATTGTCACTTCCACTTTCAATTCAGAAATTTCCACCAAATTATTCTATAGGTTTCTTCAATCAGAGTTTATATATATATATATATATATATTAATAATATGCTTCTAGATAACAAAAAAAAGATGAAGTGCTATGTTACCACATGCATATTCCAAGGAATATAAATAACATCATTGAAAGTTTACTCGTACCGTATTAAATTACTCATATTCAAAATGGACTGGTACAAAACATAATCCTACCAATTCATGTCAAACGTCACTAGTATGAAGTTTCACATAATGAGTATAGCATTACACATCACTGAAGAGCATACCAAAAAACCATATCAGTTTGACCACAGAAAGCATTGACAAAGCACAGAACGCATTTTATTGATGTCAGAACTAAGCACATGAATTTATTGTTATTACTTTTTGAAAGATACTTTCTGAGTTCCATTTTCAAGACATTCTTGGATCTCAATGAGAGATTCGGGATAATATATGATGTGTCACTGTCGTGTACAAATTTTGCAGCATTTGCAATGTATATTTGATCATATTATGCAATGTTCAGACTTCCAGCAATTAGAAAAAAGGGACAGCTTTGCAAATTATATTGCAATTGAGAATTACACTGTGAGAGTTTCTCTGGTATTTTTCATTTTCGGCATCTTCAAAAGGAGTGTGTTGATAAATACTTATATCATTTCAATCAAGCAGTTGACATGGTAAAGAGTATTTTTGAAGGGAAGTAAAATACACAGACCTCAAATATTGACTTGGCAGATTTGACAAATGCACGCCAGGCACATCGCTTTCCCATGCAAGCCTTTGAAGATCTCAGTGCTTCTTCTGGGACAGCAGCATCCATATCGAGCAAGTTGATTTTGAGCTGCTTAAGAATTTGAATACCCTGTCCCACAAGGGGTCTCAAAGAAGAATCACGAATAGTAGAGCAGCTACCAATCTTTGGTTTTGGACTTATAAATTTGAAAGATTGATCTCCTTTTTCATTCATGAAACCTGGGTTTAATCTTCTGCACTTTAGCACTTCCTCGTCATTGCGACTAAAAGTGAGTCTCTGGATTGAGTTGCTGGAAATATCAAGTTTCAAGCTGGAATTCACGTTCCCTTGTACTGAATATTGCAATTGATCTTCCACATTTGTGGACTTATCAACTTGATGCACGACATTTTCACCCAAATCCACTAATTTCAAAGTGGGGTCGTTGAGATACGGTGAAGGGCTTGGCACAAATGATGGAACACCATTTGAACCAATAAGTCCTATTTCCTGAACCAATTCCTTAATAGAGTTCTTAGTCACAAACTTGGCACTAATCTCTTCGATGTTAAATGGGCATGATAGCTCTTTTGAAATTTCCAATGATCCATTGACAGACTCATGCTTTAAACTCCCAGGTGTAGCTTTACCCGCTGTTTCCGTGAACTCTCCAAGTAAAGTTTCAGCCCTCATCATCCTTGCTCCTTTTCTTGCCTCATCATCTGCCTTGCTGCTCTGAGAGGAACTTGCACCCAAATTACACTTGCCACCATTATGTTCCTCAAATTCATACCCAGTGGAAAATGATAGGTGGCACCAGCGGCAATGGAATCTAGTAGACCATACAAGTTCTAGGCAGTCACAATGGTACATTCTCTCCTTACAAGCCAATTCTGCATTTTGACCCTGTTTCAATGAGATTTTAGAGGCTTCTGGCCCCAAGCAAGGACCATGCTTTTTCTCCAGAGAAATCAAGGCCTTAGTCACAAGACCATTACAATTCACACTTGCTTGAGTTTTTGTGCACTTTGAAGAACTAGGTAGGTTTTCATCCTGAACATGATTTCCAGCTCTATTGGAGTCTTTATATCCAATCTTTTGCCATCGTAATATGGAATCAGCCAGTTCCTTATCTCTTGGGTCACCATCTGTCAACCATTTAATAAGTTCTTCAATTTCTGTATCAGACTGATAAGAAACCCATGAAGAAGCTGTTGAAATTCCATTATACTCTGTTTCAAATAGAGAAGAACATCCCAAAGTCGAATTATTAGCCAATGAGTCTCCATTCTCCATGCTTTCCCACTCTAATGTTGTAGTGCCTTCGACAAGCAGCCACAAAGATGTATTTGGCCTAAAGAAGGCCCAATATAATCGTCCAGCAGAATCTCTCCCCAACAATTCTTTCCGCAGAGATACTGCCAATAGTTGTGATTCTAGACGAGCAATTGCATCCTGCATAACAGCAGTCTCATTCTTAAGTAGGTTCCCTTTGAGGCCATGTGTGTGTGACTCATTCATATCATGTTGAACAATATTATGATGGCCAGGAACAATATTTTCAGGATTCATAGGCATAGCAAGTATATTCTCAGCCACATGGCTTCTATTTGTGTCTGATGTAACATGGTCTTGTGTAACCTCACAGCTAGGCTGCGTAGGACCATTTTTACAACCATTTTCTAAATCAGGCCCATTTTTACTCCTGCCAGCACACTCTCGTGCTGAGTCTTGATTTTGTGGTTGAGAAGCAGAAAGAGGCAGATCATACTGTGGACTATCAATTCTTGAGCCATCACACTTATCAGAATGTTGATGTACTTGAAACTCATTATAAACAGCCTTTCCAATTTGATTCCTACTGCAACTAGGCTGTGTCATTGAAATGCCTTTTGAATAAAGCCCACAAGGCTGTTTCCTAAAATCATTTTCCCTGTACAACTGCACACCATCCTCTGAAATTACCAGATCACTGGTTAAGGATGACAAATAGCTACTTGCACTAGGAGGCTGCCTCATCAATTTACCATGATGTGTATGTGGAGTGGCAACTCCTTCTATTCCACATTTTCCTGTGCCACCCAGGACACTTCCATTTGCTCTTGCCATTTTGCCAGCAAATATTTCCTCTCTGGATTTCAAGTTTCTCCATTCTACGGACAATGACTGAAGTTTTTGCTGCAAATCAGCAGATACAGAGGCACAGTGTTCTAGGTGCTGACGAATGTTGGCAGAGTTCAGCAACTCATCACACAAAAACTTTAGCAGGAATATCCTCTGCATAAAAGGAAGAAAGAAAGAACAACAGAAAAGCAAACTCGGGTAAATTTGACGAGTCAAGACAAACTAATAGTTTTGTAAATCCAATGCCTATAATGATTGTACTTACCCTGTAACACTATAACCAATAGATTGAAATCCAAGGATTTTGTTCCTAAACAAGAAGTGAACTTGGTTTCCTAAAACTATGACATATATATTCACTATGTGCAAACATGAGACAATAAATAATGATTCATGGAAATAGTGCTGAGATATTTAGTTATTACTGAAAGTGAGGCATAATATTGTTGTTTTTTATATTTTAACACGAATGATAGACAAACTTAAATGTATTGTGCAAACTAAAGCCCAAAACAATTTTGAGAGTGCCATTAACATCCAAACTGTCAATAGACTGCAATGCACAAATTTTACACAGTAAGGTTCTACTAAATCAATATAACACTCACAATGCAAATGGCGAAAAAAAAGGAATTGAATAGGACTGTTGACAAACCTCCTTTGCACTGTACTCCCAGTAGTCTCTCATTTCCATTGTGACAGCCAAATGGGACAGTGCCTCCAATATCCAATGAGTGAACTTGCCATGGTCTTTCCTTTTTTGGCTTCGGCTAGTGACCTGAGTAACTTGCGAAGTATACTGAATTTTACTAGTGAGACAAAGAGGACAATACCAGTTTCCTTCAGGAACTGTTGCAAGTGGGGGGTTTAAACAATAAGTGTGATACCCAGCATCACATTTATCGCACAATAAAACATTATCATCATCTTTATCTATACCACACACTTTACAGACACCTTCATCCCAAGGAGCTTTGGGAATTTCACTTGCAGACTCAAGAATATTTTCCATCACTTTTTTGGCATCAGAATTTAAGCTCTCCAAGTTCGGATAATCCTTAAATTTCTCGACAAGGGTGAGAACCTGCACCATTCATTGGCAGTGTTAAAGCTCAAACCACATCAAATGTGCTAAGATTGCGTGAGGAAAAAGGTTTGCAAAGTACATATTTCATTTATAGGCCTTACGGCTGTCAAAGCTCAAACCACATCAAATGTGCTAAGATTGCGTGAAGGAAAAGGTTTGCAAAGTACATATTTCATTTATAGGCCTTACAGTTTCAGAACTTCATGTCAAGTCAATGAGGCAGGTGAAGCTGATCATGGGGAGTTTCAGAGACTAAATTGCTAGACGGAATATTTAGTTGCCAGAGGCATTTACTTAACCTAAAGACAATCTATTGCCATCGACATGCAATGCAAGACTGTATGGATGAGAGAAAATGGAGCCCAGGAAATTATTCTCCAGTGATCAAAAAAGAGAATCAATCTGCTTTGTTAAATGAAGCACATAGTAAAGCCACATAGACTTCAACCCATATTTTACCGCAATGGTTGCTTATTTGGCCGCCCTTAGTAATGCAGTATTGTTAAGAGGGAGATAGAAAAATGCTTGCATCAGAATGTTTTTCGCAATACAAGAAACTTATGAAAGGAATGGATGCTAAAAGATGAACAATATTGAGTTCACTAATGATAGTTGCATCTTAACTGCAACAACAATTAAAAGAGCTCTCTCATGCACTTTCAAATTCCTAGGCACCTCATCATTTATGTCACTTTATACATCATCAAACCTAAATTGTGCGTAAGTTAAAATATTCTACTTCCTCAAGCAGCTTCCAATCAGAATATGATTGAAGATTCAACAATTAATGCTTTCCAACACAAAAATTCTAAATTTTAAAGAAAGAAAGGTTTACAACCAATGCAAGTGTAATCCACTTTCTCTCTCTCCACCAAAAGCTATCTCTTGCAATTCCTGACATTATATACCTCCTAACAATGATTTCAACTAATATGGAAGCAATAATAGAGATTTCTTATGAGTTGCAACATTGATGGACCATTATGGCGAAAGTACTCGTAAAAATTATGAAAGGGAAGAAGAATGTACCAACCAACCTCTTTTTCATACAGTGCTTCAAATTTTTGAGATAATTTTTCAGCCAACTTCAATAAATCAGACTGATCGCTATATGCAGTGCGAATGTGATGCCAAACCTGCCAAAAGAAAATAATGCACAGTTGATCTTCACGCACAAGACACCATCAATAACATGCTGTCTTAAGCCATCCGTCAAACTGATGAAGCAATAGATGAAGTCTGACAAGTATCATAAGAGGAAAATCAAAGAATTTTAACTGTCTGAATCTCCCTCAATTACAAGTCATGTCCTCGCACCAAATATCACTCAATCGTAAGTAATGTTTACATGAATGCAAGTGAACTGTACTGAAAAACCTATATAACAAATAGGGCCAAGTAGGTCAAACAAATTAGGTAACACAATGCCTACCTCACGAACATCCTCTAGAAAAGCTTCATGCGATCCACCATAGGCCCCAAAAGCCAATCTGAGATCAATGGTTCTGAAGTCTAAGGGACGAGACACCATTGCAGGAAATCCAAGAAGTCCCTCATCATCATTATCAGAAGTATTAAGAAGTGTTCTTCCCAACAAATTACAGAATACCTTTTCTTCATCAGCAACAGCAGCACAACGAAGGACTTTTTGGCATTGTTTCATGACCACATCAGACACAGAAGTAACACACTTATTTTTTCTCTTCCTATTAGGTTTCTGCTGCTGATCTTCACCACACACATCTGCCAACACTGCTAGAACAGCTTTCTGTAATAAATCAAGAGCAAGCTTAGCAAAATTGCTTATACAAGAGGATGGGAGGATGTTATGACAGCCATGAAATATTAATGAAGAAAGCAACTCTTCATTAAATGAAGATGCAATTTTGAAGTTATTTTGTTATAGCTCAAAATGAAAAAGCAAGTAATTAAGATCTGACTAACGATTCTTTTTTGGTATACAACAGAGAATCCAAAAAACGCGTATACATTATTTTGGTCGCAAGACCTACTTGAATGGCAGAACATTCATAAGCATCACATTGGTAGCAACAAACAACTTATCTTCCAATTTCCAAAATTTCAAAGGACAAAACTACTTTGAAAATCAATGAGCCACAGAAATAGAAAGTTCAATGAATCATTAAAGAAAAATTTTCAATGATGGGGGAAGATTTAGAATCTGTTTTAAAAAAATTTTCTACAAAGCAATAGACTGAATAAAGAACACAAATTGCTGAGCCGACTCTAGCACAAGGCCAAACACAAAGATTTTCATAATCCAACTAAGTGTGCTATTTTCTTTTTAAACATTCTCAAAATGGTAGCTTAGTAAAGCAAACAACTCAGACACAAGATTTAAATCTATTAACTTGTCTTACTATTCACAATTACGTAACGCTAGAGATAAATACATAGTTCTGAATAAATTGGAAACATATACTCCCACCTTAATGTATTAACTAAAATTATTAAAGCACATTTATATTTTGCCTGTCTTAACAAAAATGATATTGCTGATAAGCACCTTAGTGGGCCCTGAAGCATTTCCTTTGTAGACTTCCTTACTGATTGAGTGCTCCAATCTTTTTCGGGCCCATTCTGGTGGATCTTTATCTAAAGCATCATAGATACACTTTCTGATTCTAGCTCCCACATTAGTGGGAAGCTTTCTTACAGGTTCAAGGACTTGTGCCCACTCAGGAATTCCACAATCATCCACCTTGGCTGTTTCATGAGCACCAACTGTATCCAAGTCACTGTACCGCACAGTTGAAACATCATTTGTACTCTTCAATGAACCAAAGATTTGCTTTGTAGCCTCTGCAAGCAGCTGATAATTACAAAAATTAGTGGACCAAATTGAACTAGTCATAGGAAATTGCACCAGAAACCAAATTGAAATACCGATTTCACAGAAGTTATGGGATCAAAGAATAGTAAACTGCCCCAGAAACGTTACTACTTTAACAGCTTTTTCATACAGCCAATGAGTGATGAAAATAACAGGGGCACAGACACTGAATCAAGTTTACAAAGCATGTCCAAACAAAAGAAATTTAATGTTATACAGAAACTATTGGTAACACAGATCCATCATGATACAACAGCAATATCAGCTCCAGAAAAACAAAATTCAATAAGATAAGAAAAAATGAAAAAGTCCTCTTTCATTTCAGAGAAACAGGCAAGCACCAAATCTAGGAGAACTAATTTGGCGGTTGGCAAAATTACTAAGAGTAAACAACCTAAGTTTGGCTTGTCAAGTCAACTTAAGTCAAGGTTGATAATCAGCTAAGCTGATCTATGCTGAAGCACAAGTTTCAAGTTTGATTGCCTAAATAGAGTCAACAATGCAAATAATGTAACCTAGAACTTGAGAGACTCTTAACACAGATAAAATAAAGAAGGCAACCATGTGGTTTATTCAGAGGTAAAAGGGGAAATATGTTAACATATTTGAATACTTAACACATGAATCGCATGATAATTAGTTCACTTTCCATACAAAATCCAAAGGTTGCTTTTATTCCAATATTGACATCCAAACCATGTATCTGAATTCATACCAGTATGATGTAACCGATTTTATTACAAATTGTTTAAATACTTCAGAAAGTTACAATAAATTTCCATTACAATCAAGATTGACACTCAATATTGATCTCATTTCCTCCATCAATATCTCTGCAATTGAAAACTTCTCATCTTGAAGAGATAGGATAGTAAATGTGGTTTGCTTATGCATATGCAATTAAAGATTTCATTACAGAACAATGAATGTTAAGCGTTCAGATGGCCTAGAATAAAGCACAGTGATTGAACCAATGAGCATTAATATCAAGCCACTCAAATTTACAAAAAATTAAGAATTATTGATGTCATAAAACTCAAGAAATTATAGCATTTTCACAGGATAGATAAAGATATGAAAGTCAATCTACCAGTGCATCTGCTTCCATTCCAGCAATTCCGGGCCGAGAACCACAACTTGTTCCAGTATTGCTTTGGAAACAGCGAAATGCTTTGCAACTCTCATGGTTCAGAAAATCCACAGAATCAAGGCTGCTTTCCATGGAAGAGACAGTTAAAACAAATCTGCGAGCTACTTCGGACCAAGTAAGAACATTCATTGGGAGCAAATCAAGCATTATTTTCTTTGTAGACATCAAGTTGTCAGCATCCTTCTTCCTCCTCCTCCTTGACTTGGACTCTGTGCTGTCAAAGTTAGAATCTACAAAAACTGCAACCTTAGACTGCAGTTCACCAAGCAAAATTTTCAGCAGTGAGCACAGAACATTTGCTAAGCCAACACTGGTGCATCCACTGTTAGCATTAAATGCTAGTCTGGCATTGGGAGCCTCCCCTGAAGACTCTGTTTCCACTGCGATAAATACATCTTTATTTTCTTTGGGAACAGTTGAAGTTGAAGAACTACTAAGAGTAAAGGAAGAGCCATTTATTAGCTCTTCTTCAAGTTCCTTAAAAGATAAAGGTTCCTTCAGTCCCAAAACTTCAGAGAAACGCCACAGGATCTCCCAAGACTAAGCAAATAAAAGAAAAATGGTAAGAGCCCATATTTTGAAAAGAGAATATTCCACTAGATAGCCAGAGGTTTCATTATAGTAATTCCCATACCTGAAGAACATCACCTATTAATTCTGTTGGAAGCTTTGAGCTTAATGGCTTTCCAGGAGGAAAGCAAGACTTCACGACAGGGTTTTCAACCACCACCTGCTCCCTTGGTCTTTTACAGCCTTTGAAAACATTAATATCTGCTTCTTTCTCATGTGCATCACTCTTCCTTTTAGCCCGAAGAAACCCACCTCCAACAGTTTGTGATGTCAATCTGTCCCTTCTTTTGTCCAGGAATATATATTCTTCACATACGTCAACCCGAGGAAGCTTTTCTACAATCTCTTGCACAAAGTCAACATCTAGTCCAAATCTGTCATGCTCTAACCACTTCACCAGTGCTTTGCAAGAAGTCTCAAGTTCATCATTGCTTCTGATGTGACGTTGCATGTTCACAGGACCAGACAAATAGCAAAACTTTGCTAAAGAATCAGGAGATTCTTTTGCTTCCTCATTCATTGAGACGAAGCATGATGACCATATTCTAAAAACATCATGCCTGCAAAAAAGTTTGCATACACCAGTTTGCTTGAATATCTTGCGGCAAGCATGTACCAAAGTTTGAGATACCATTCTCCATACTGAAGATGGCGATCTTCCTTCCACTAAAAATTCACCAATGTCATCATCCAGCACTATATAATCAGTTGTAGGTCTTCCAGAACTTTGAGAAAACCAGGACTCAGTTAGTGAAACACCCCTTGTTTGAGAATTACAAACCTCCTCAAGGTCATTCTCAAAATCGGACGAAATATTATGTTCTAAATGAGGAGGGTTATCATCTGAGAGTATCATCTGAATATTTGTGCCCTCATCATCGTGCAGACCAATTGTACCATAGGTTCCTTCTTGGGTCCTACCATCATGTGGGTCAAAACTTGGCCTCAAGAGGACTGTTGAACCAATAGGGATTGGTTGAGCACAGCAAGGATATCGTTTAACTTTAAAAAGAGGACCAAAATCACCACCATCAGAGACATCACAAACAAAAAGAGACCCAGTAATCTTATCATGCCAGCTGGACCTGTAACCTACAGGCCAGATCTGGCTAGTGTTATGATACGAGGGTCTTGGATCAACCTCACCAACAGCTAAAAGACAGAAGTCTTCAAATTCAATTGGAAGTCCCACCTGGAATAGCAGTTAAATAATATATCAAGTCTTAAAGCACGCTGAAAACAATTGATTGCAAAATTAAGCAAACGAATGTATAACCCAGATGATCAGAAATAATATGATCAAAGACAAATGAATGGGGAGAAAAGTTCAAATATATCAAACTTACTTCGACTTGCAAGGACACACAACCACCATTTCCCTCCATGTTGGCTTGTGTGACTCTCAAATTACTCTTCAAATTGCGGGCCTGAGTTTCTGCAGGCCAACCGCCTAAGGACTGTGCAACAAAATTGCTTTTCAAATTCTCCTGACATTCTGTGAAGTTCGTGACTCTGGAGAATATCAAGGACTCCTTTCTTCTTTGGTTTAAATGCAATCCTTTCTGCACCAAAGCAAATCCATCACTTCTATCCTGAGATTTCACAGAATGGTAATTTGATACCAACCCCAGATCGCAGGCAACATCAAACATTGAATCAAACCTATTTCCGTCCAGAGGATAGTAATTCTGATATGATGTTCCGTGGAGTGAAGTATCACTAGCCCAAACCCTTTCTCTAACTACAGAGCTCTGATCTGTTTCTTTCAAATTTCTGCCAAAATTCAGACTATGTTGGAATATACCTTCAAAGCCTGATTTAACTAAACCTGTTACACCGCCACAAGCCTTTGGCAGATCTGCTTGACTCCCCACATATAGCAAATTTGAATGTGATGCTCGGGCATTATTTGAGTTCCGAATAAAAGAAGTATCATGTAGTGCATGCACTCTACAAACCATAAGCCACGTAAGCATCAATTGTTATAGAATTCACATACTAAACAAGTAGGCAGTATGCTTAAACCAAATGGTTATGAACAATACAGACAGTTTATCATAATAAAGCAATCAAAAACCCCATCACAGAAAAAGAAAAATTTAGTCAAACCTAATTAAGTGTTTTTCCCCTCAATTCATCAAGGTCTCTATACCAGTACATGAGTCTCATGTTTCTAGCGATTCACATGGCATCATCAAATGATACAAGTCTTGGATAAGAATCTACAACGCACTGTGAAATTAAAAAATAGAGGTACAAATAAAAACATGGAAGAATAGCTAATTGGCATTTGACTTGCCGCTAATTGGCATTTGACTTGCCACATTTATGCGAATCAAGAATAAAGAAATTGCCATCCACTACCCAGCGCGAGTTGCAGTATAATGCCAGCATGTCAGCTAAAATTTTCCACAGCGTTACAGCTTTCTGATAAATTTTAACTGCCTACTATAAACAAATTGGCCTTTTAAAATAACAGCACCGAAAGAACTACACCGTTATCCATTTCCACAGCTTTGCTTGCTCTGAAAAATAACCAGAATTTTGAATTTCACGTTATAACCAATGAGAACTAGGGGATAATGATTATGTAACAGAATCTAATTTTCCGACATCTTCTAAGCAACCAAAGAAAGAATAATTCAAATGCGCCAAAGAGAAGGAAAGAAAAAGTGCATTGATAATAACGTGAACGAGAACTTCAACATTACAAATAAAAATTAAAACTCGAAGTTATAAGACCAAAACTATTCAAAATTTAAATATCATACCCAGAGCTTATAAATTCGTTACTTTCCTCTTCGCATGGCGGCAGCGCATTGATGTCCAAAAGTGCAGAACCTCCGCCGCCGGCTCGACTTCCCTCTCCGGAGTTGCACGCCGGAGCTGGAGCCGAGGCGACGTCACAGGCCGCCCCTGCAACACAGGTTTCGCGGGGAGAAGAGAGTGGAATCTCGTTAAGATCGATATCAAATGGCTTCGAACGGCTCTCCTGAGGCTTCGTGCTGGAGCCGTTACCGTTGAGCTCCATGGCCGTTACTTTTCGAACTGGGGAACTAACGGAGTCTTAATTGAGTGCTCTCTGGCGCATTATAGAAGCGTAAAACGGTCTCCAATTTGTAGCTAAATTGAAGTGAAGAACGCGATAGAAATCGAAGATCGAAGGCTGGACCGAGAGAAAAGAAGACAGTGAGGTAACGAGCAAAGGAGGAACGGACCGGAAAGGTACTTTGATTCTCTGTGCGTACTAGTGTAAAACCGAAGCTGAGACATTTGGGTTCTTCTCGGGACTGTCGAAAGTCGAGATCGATCGATCGATCGATCGAGAGAGAGAGAGAGAGAGAGAGGAGGGGGGGATAGAGCGTGATGTACGCAAGTATGCATTTGTTGGAGTCAAATGACGGAAACGACCTCTACGAGAAGGAGAGATGGTGGAAAAAACGAGGTCGTATTTGGTGTTTACAACGGTAGTTAACGATGATGACATCATTTGACTGTTGATTCCGTTGCCGTGGCAAAATTATCTCTCGTTGTTTGTCGATGATGACAGGGAACAGAACACGCTTCTCAAGTAAAAAAAAGTCTTTTTCTCTTTCTTCTCTCTCTCCCTCTCCTCGTGACTGACTGGTATGCTACTACATGCCCACCTCCATGTCCCTGCACCTGCATCATGATGCTATCATGATGCTTTACGGATCTTTTCACGCCATTCATTCCCAGTTAAAGCCAAACCATAAGGTATCCAATATTTGCCAAATCCTGTTAAGTTGCAGAGAGAAAAGTCCATGTTACTGGAGAATTACTGAAAAGGGTTTCACCAGAGGAAGCAATTACAGTTTAACAATTAAGTTTACAAAGCTTTACAGATTGGACATCACAGTGATGAAACCCAAACCAACGTTGGTCGGGGATCTCAGCGACAATCAATAGAGGACGCTAGAGTTCCATTTACGTACAAATAGCTTTAAAGATCAGATAACCCAGCTACAACTGACCCAACAGCTAGACCAACACCTAGCAGTAATACCATCACAATCCCTGCAGTCTCTGCATGTTGTAATTGAACAGCTTTGGGAGCCAAAATCATCAATACACTTATTAAGTAGCCATTCGTTAGCCCTAAAAGGCAAGTTAATAGTGACACCGGAATTTCTGTTCTGAAGAATTTGGGACCATGCAAGCATCCCCAGAATAGAGGGAAAAATAACAATCTTGCAACACAACCTCCAATTGCAACCTTTTCGTTCTGAAGGAGGTAGACTGCGGTCAATGATTTACCAACTAGGTAAAACACGGAGTGCACATCTTCCGTTAGATACCCTGGAAATATTGATAATGTTAACGATGTTAATGATGGCGATCCCAAATCCATACAACTTAGACTCTTCCAATTATATGCGACAAGGTTGATCTCGAAACAGACCCAGTCAGGGAACCTTTCTCTTCTTTCTCCTCATTTACTGCCTGAACCTTCAGACCTTGACTGTACTTGATAGCTCGAAGTCCTTGTGCCACATTGTAAAGGACAATGCATATGGCCACATCCACAATCGCGACAGCAAAGTTGAGGTTCGCACTTTTTCCAACTCCATGCCCATCTTGTGGATATAAAAGCTTTGGTTAAGATTCGTAGAACTGAAACAAGCACACCTAGACAGAACACTGTTAACTGTTAGAATCGTTACTGTAACAAGTATCTGCAACTCACACAATACGACCATTAATGGTACTCCCGTTTGTTAGATTGGAAGGACACCATACTTTGCATATATAAAATCTAGCAATCCTATAAAGGATCTGACATATCAATAGCAACACAATTATTCAACTCATACCAAGCTCCCGAGATTTACAAAACACTCGCAGTTAAGTTCATGCTTGCAGCTATTCTAGCAACACATATATAGCTTCATAATTTGGTCATGAAACTAACCCCTGAGATCTTTTAAGAGCAGAAGATACTTGAAAATGGAACAATATTCATCAAGTTCTAGTTTGCTTAAAAAAATTCTATCCTCATTTTTCTTGGCTCGGTTAACTACCAAGTATTCGAATTTAAGCAGCCATGTGCACAATGCACGAACCGCAGAATCCAGTTCATCACACATATACATGAACTGTGATGTTAAACAATTTGATTTTCGATCTACTGGCATCTTCAGTAAATTACATGTAACATAAAGTTAAAGAGGAAAAAACAAAATATAAGAAGAAGCATTGGGTAATTCACTTCCAAAAACAAACGCTTAATAACAAAAAGATCAACCCAGATAACATAACAAATTGCAGTGAAAATGATCTCACCTCTAATTTAAATAACAAACAACAAAACCAAAAATTACTGACGATGGTATAAAAATTTACTAGAACCAGCATTGCCAGCGACAACAGTCTGCATGTATCTCTCAGGCATCTCCCCTGCCGCCCCAATCACCCACCTTGGACCAACGCATCCGCTAGACCCGAAAGAGCAACCGTCCCGACAGTTACATAAAACCCATCGTATAACCCCACCCGACCCTTTATATAAACGGCATCCATAACGGGCACCACCACAAAGAGGCCCAGACCCACGTTGATTCTGACGTAAGCGTCAGATTTGTGTGCGTATAACACAATTACTAGAAGGCAAGAGAGGCCAACAAGAACGTAAGCGATAGCGAAGAAGCGGTCCACAGCAGCTTCGGGGTAAAGGTAGGCGAAGTAACCAACAGCTGTGATGAAGACGTTCCATGGGAGCAGGAAGCCTAGGCCTAGTGTAAAGTAGATTATGTAGGCTAAGTGGAATGTGTCTTGTGGTGGTTTCTGATGTGAGACTGTTGAGCTCCCGAGGAGCAGACACGATTCGCACTCGGATTCGGATGTACCGGAGTGGCTCAAGTTAGTTGATCTCTCGTGTTCGTTGCGGGAAATTTATTGGTTTGATTTCACGTGTTTGTTATGGGATATTTGTGGAAGATTGTTTGGTTTCGTTGTCAAAAGAGAATTAGGAAAGATCCGGGGAAGGAAAAAATAATGTCGTTGCATTAACAGATATTATATATTATATTAACACTTGAGGCATGAGCGCTGCATATTTAATGAAAAATTAATCAAAGGTCTTATGACAACCACTTGATCTTATAACTGCATCAGAAGCCGTTAATCATAGTCAAAGACTAGGATTATTAGATCAGGATGAAAAACCGCGTTTGCCTTCTCTTGGATTTGCCTGCAACAGACTCCCAGATTAATCAGCCATGCAAACGGCAACATTCATTTGAGTTTGATGCTCTGTTTGTCCTCTACCTTTTACTGCACGTGCTAATCAGAAACTTACAATGTCAATCAGTTAGTGTAAATTCCTTTGAGATCGGCTATCAATTTATTTTTCAAAACTAGTCAAAATCTGCTTGCTAAACAGTAAGATCCCTCTCCCTCCACAGATTTTCTTCTGCTGGGAATTACATGAATTGCTAATTGGCATTTGACTTGTTGCATTTAGATGAATCAAGAATAACGAAATCGTCAGTCCACTACCCAGCACGATCTGCAGTATAATGCCAGAATGCCAGCTGAATTTCCATACCATTGCAGCTTTCTGATAAATTTTAAACTGCCTGTTCTAGCTAAAATTGGCCTTTTGCAAATATCAGTTCCGAAAGAACTACAGCATTATACTTTCAACTCGTCACAGCTTTACTTGCTGTAAAAAATGACCAGAATTTTGAGTTTCACATCATAACTAACAACAATCTAATTTTCCTACATTTTCGTCTGCGCACGGCGGCAGAGCGTTGATGTCCAAAAGTACAAAACCTCCGCCACCGGCTCGACCCCCCTCTCCGGAGTTGCACGACGGAGCCGAGGAGACATCATCGGCGGCCCCTGCAACGCAGGCTTCGCGGGGAGAAGAGAGCGGAATCTCGTAAAGATCGATGTCTAATTGCTTCGAACGACTATCCCGAGGCTTCGTGTTGGAGCCGTTACTGCGGAGCACCGTGGCCGTTAATTTTTCGAGCTGGAGAACTAACGGTCTCTGGCGCAGTATAGAAGCGTAAAACGGTGGGCAATTTTTAGCTAAATTGAAGTGAAGAAAGCGATAGAAATCGAAGATCGAGGGCTGGACAGAGAGAAAAAAAAGATAGTGAGATAAGGAGCGTACAAAAAAGGTACTTTGATTCTCCGCGCGAAGCAAAGACATTTGGGTTCTTCTCGGGACTGTCGAAAGAGACAGAGAGAGAGTCGTTTGACTGTTGATTCCACTGTCGCGGCAAAATTATCTCTCTTTGTTGATGCCAGGGAACACGCTTCTGCAAGTAAAAGTGGACTCTCTTGTCTTCTCTCCTCGTGACTGGTGTGTCTGTGGTCACAAATAGATGCCCATGCCCATGCCCACGTCCACGTTCCTGCACCTAGATCATCATACTATCATGATGCTTCGTGTACCATTTCACGTTTATTTATACCAAGTAATGGCCACAGCATAAGGTCTTCAATGCTTGCCAAAGACAAGTATTATCCTGTTAATTTAAGAAACATTTAATTACAGGAGAATTACTGAAAACTCGCCTAATACCATTTCAATTACAGAAAATAAAAAAATAAGACTGGAAAGTTTTCAACCGAGGGATTCACCAAGATATGGGAGGAAACAGATGTAGTTGACATTAAGTTTACAACGCTTTACAGAGTGAACACACAGTGACTTTATCCAAACCAACCATGGTCGGGGATTTCAGCAACAGTAGCAGATCCTCAAGTTCCATTTATATACTAGTAGGTTTAAAGATCAGATAACCCAGAACCATGCTACAATTGACCCAACAGCTAGACCAACAACTAGGAATAATACAATCACAATCCCTGCAGTCTCTGCATGTTGTAATTGAACAACTTTAGGAGCCAAAATCATCAATACACTTGTTAAGTAGCCATTAGTCAGCCCTAAAAGGCAAGTTAATATTGACACCGGAATTTCTGTTCTGAAGAATTTGGGACCATGCAAGCATCCCCAGAATAGAGGGAAAAATAACAATCTTGCAACAC
The DNA here is from genome assembly GCA_019650275.1 of Xylocarpus granatum. Taxonomy (NCBI): domain Eukaryota; kingdom Viridiplantae; phylum Streptophyta; class Magnoliopsida; order Sapindales; family Meliaceae; genus Xylocarpus; species Xylocarpus granatum. The sequence continues at coordinate 161,254 of BNST01003064.1, forward strand.
AACCTCCAATTGCAACCCTTTCGTTCTGAAGGAGGTAGACTGCAGTCAATGATTTACCAACCAGGTCAAACACGTTGTATCCTGTAATCAGGATGATCCCGTACCAGTCCTTGAGAATCTCAGAGTGCACATCCTCCGTAATATATCCTGGAAATATTGACAATGTTACAATATAAATGAGAACAATCCCAAATCCATACCACTTGACTCTTCCAATTATATGTAGCACTGTTGATCTCCAAACAGACCCAGTCAGGGAACCTTTCTCTTCTTTCTCCTCATTTACAGCCTGAATCTTCAGGTCTTGATGGTACTTGATAACTGGAAGTCTGTGTGCCACATTGTAAAAGACAATGCATGTAGCCATAACCACAATCCCAACAGCAAAGTAGAGGTTCGCACTTTTTCTGAGACCATGGGCATCTTGTGGGTACACTGCTTTGGTTAAGATTCGTAGAACTGAAACAAGCACACCTACTCGCAGCAATGATAACAGTTAGAATCATTACTGAAACAAGTGTCTGCAACTCACACAATACAGCAATTAATGGTACTCCACATTTGTAGATTAGAACACCATACTTTGCACATATAAAATCTACAATACCTACAAGGATCATAAATATCAATAGCAACACAATTATTCAACTCATAACAAACTCCCGAGATATACTATACACTTACAGTTAAGCTCATGTATGTAGCTATTCTAGCAATGCACATAGCTTCATAATTTGGCCACGCAACTGACCAGGCTCTTGAGCTCTTTCAGCACAAATGACTAGAAAAATAAGCAAAAAAGTTTTTGACATAGAGTTTGCTTAACTCTAATAAATGAACTTCCTTAAAAGTTGACCAGCTATCCAACTCCTAAGCTCTTTTAAGTGCAGAAGATGCTTGACAATGAATGAGTATTCATTAAGTTCAAGTTTGCTTAAAGAAATTCTAACTGTATTTTTCCCGAGTTAGTTTACCACCAAGAATCCGAATTTAAGCAGCCCTGTGTACCACGCACAATCCGCAAAATCCAGTACATTACACTTATACATGATCTATGATGTTAAGCAATTTTGATTTTTTGATCTACTGTCATCTTCAGTACATAACATTCATCAATAAGTACATGTAAAACAAAATTAAAGAGGAAAAAGCAAAACAAAAAATATCAACCCATAAAACATAACAAATTGCAGTGAAAATGATCTCACCCTCTAATTTAAATAACAAATAACAAAACCAAAAAACACCAACGATGGTATAAAAATATACCAGAACCAGCAGTGCCAGCGACAACAGCCTGCATATATCTCTCCGGCATCTCGCCCGCCGCCCCAATCATCCCACCTTGGACCAACGCATCCGCCAGACCCGAAAGAGCAACCGTCCCGACAGTTACATAAAACCCATCGTATAACCCCACCCGACCCTTTATATAAACGGCATCCATGACAGGCACCACAAGCATAGCCACCACAAAGAGGCCCAGACCCACGTTGATTCTGACGTAAGCATCAGATTTGTGCGCGTAGAACACAATTATTAGAAGGCAGGAGAGGCCAACAAGCATGTAAACGATGGCGAATATTCGGTCCACAGAGACTTCGGGGTAGAGGTAGGAGAAGTAATCGACAGCGGTAATGAAGGCGTTCCATGGGAGCAGGAAGCCTAGGCCCAGTGTGAAGTAGATTATGTACGCTAAGTGGAATGTGTCTTGTGGTGGTTTCTGATGAGAGACTGCGGAGCTTCCGAGAAGCCGAGACGATTCAGATTCGGGCGCCCCGGAGAGACCCATCGAAGAGACCGGTTGGCTAGGTTAGTTGATTTCACGTGTTTGTTGTGGGATGGAAGTGGGAGATTGTTTTGTTTGGTCGGCAGGAGAGATTTGGGAGGAGATTCGGAGAAGAAAGAAACGACGTCGTTGCTTTAACACACCATCCACGTCAAAAGAAACAACTAGCAGATATTATTATATTAACAGTTGAGGCACGTGCACTGCACTCATAATAAAATTAACCTCATCAGGAGCCGTTAATCATAATCAAATAGTAGGATTATTAGATGATGATAAAAGACACTAACAGGATTTGCATGCAACTCCCGGGTGAATCAGACATACTAACGATACCATTCATTTGAATTTGATGATCTGTTTGTCCTCTACCTTTGACTGCATAAATTAATCAGAGGCATACAATGCTAATCAGTTATTGGCAGATTGCATGTCCGGCTATCAATTTATCTTTAAATGCAAGACAAAATCAGCCTGCTAAATTGTCAAGAGTTGGCATTTGGTAATGCTATATCCTCCACGTATTTCTTCTGTTGAAAATTCATTGTCTTACTGCCTGCATCCATTTGTCTTACATACATCTGGAGTTGGGAAGTGGCATCTTGTCTCTACTGCTACAACTTAATCTCCATGACAGGAACAATGAAAGATCCTCCTCATCATTCTCTTTCTATATTTTATAATAATTCCAGATTCCAAGTTCACTTTTATACGTCCTTGGCTTAAAAGAGAAAGAGGGGTGCAAGACTTGGTCTTCACCGGTGAAACAGTTTCAAGTGTTCTGAGTTTCTACAAATTTCTCACCATTCTTGATTCCAATATGTCTATAGGAATTAAGTATCAGGACTTACCGATAGTGTACATCCTCATCTGCCTGATCACCCAGAATTGTTCAGCGTCACAAGCTTACAACAGCAACTGCGGTCTTGACATCCAGTTATCTCATAACAATAACTCAAATTGTGTGTCAGACAATTGGGGTGGTTTTATCAGAAACAATTGCTGTGGAGTAAGTTTTGATGAGTACCTGTATGCACTGGGCCGGCAGGCCAACCTAACTGGGGACATTTTCTTAAATTACACACAACAGATGAGCTGCTTAACATCAATGAAGGAATTTGACAAGAATATTTTAGGCTGTGGCCTTGAGAAGCTAACTAGTGGAGGAGGTGGCTGCTCTGACTACAAGACTCTGGATATTGTAAATAAGCTAGGAAACAGGTTGAAAAAATTAGCTGAAGACTGTAAGGATTTAAGCTCAGATGGCAGATTAGATCAGGCCTGCAGGGCATGTTTGAGAAGGTGGGAAGAGATTGGTGGATCATCAGACAATGAAATAAAACCAGGGAATGAAGCGGACGTGTGTAGATTTGCAGTTTTGGTGACATTAACGGCAAACCAGATCAAGGACATGAGGTGGGTACAGGCAGTTTTCAAATGCCTGGGGGAGCAGCCGCTGGCCATAGGTAATGTAGTTCGAAATTGCAAAATTCACTCTTGCTATCCGTTGATTTCTTTGTTCATCATAATTGCATCTGTATATTTTTACCTTTTCTTTGTTAATTCTTTGATGCACCATTATTCTAACGTGAACCTCGATAAACTTTGACTAATCTTTTCCTAGGACACGCGGCAGATGAAAAAGAGGAAAGAGCTAATAGTAATACGAAGACAAGCGTAGGTAACCACATCTACAACGATCACCATTCTGCCTGAATGATGAATCTTAAGCAGTTCATTCAAAGTTCTGTTCCTCTCTTATTTCTTGGATTTCATTTTGAATTGATTTGAGACACTTTGTTGGTAACAACAGGTATCTGGATCGTAATTGGGGGTTTAGTGGGAATTGCAGCAATAGTAGCTATTGCAACATGGATTTTATCTGGACAGACTAAAAATGGTCTCTTAACAGGAAAGGATGGTAAATTCATAATTATAATATGAAACTAGCTCAGAGCTTTATCAAAGTTTTATATAGCTTACGTTCTTGTTTTACTTGACAGTATCAGATGAAACACTCTCCGAGGAATCCAGCTGTCTTAAGATACCAATTGAGAAAGTTTATTCAGCAACAAACAATCTCAGTGCATCAAACTTCATCGGTCAAGGAGTAGCTGGTGAGAACTTACCTGAAACTGTATCTGCTAATTAGTGAACGGGAATTAGTTTGCAGTTCTTCATGGATGATAGACTAGAAATGATAAGCTCTTAGTTTGAAAATTTAAACACCCGACAAACAAATGGAACTCATGAGTTCAGAAAAGAACCTACTTGGTGGCCAACAATTTTTATAAGATTTATCCGGAGACAAAGATTTGATAAGAAAAGAACCTCGCATTCTTGAACACGGATGCCTGTAGAGTGTACTCTATAAGAGCTATAAAGGCCACATACTTTTTCTATCTGTGATTTCCTGGGTTGTAGCGCCAGCGAAAATATGAAGAGCACCACTGAGAATTAGATTTGTTAATCCTGTAAGAGAAATAATCAGTGTCCTAGTCCTTAGTGGATTACTCAATTGCGGTTGATGAGCAAGGTCCATCATCATCATGTCTACCCATGCAAACCTTATATAGTGACAGAGGAAACAAGAAGAGCATCGTAAATTTGGAAATAATCTTCATTTCTTTTTCTTCTGTGAAAAAGTTGGTTTCTCACGTCTCATATCTTTCTGTTATCACCAGGAAAAGTGTATAAAGGTGTACTCTCAAACGGTCAACAAGTTGCAGTTAAGCACATTATCAATGATGGATATATAGAGACATTTATCAGGGAAGTTAGGAGTCTATCCCATGTCCAACATCCAAACCTTGTGGCATTGCTTGGCTGTTGTGAGGACAACGATGAATGTTTTCTGGTGTATGAACTGTGCAGCAATGGGAATCTCTCAGAATGGTTGTATGGTACATATTTTTATTTCCATTGTCAATGAAATAAAGTTTTTTTACCATTCCCCTAGTTTGGAGAGTCAACTGATAAATCTTAAGAGCAACAGGAAAAGATAGAGGTCTTTCATGGATCCAAAGACTCAAGATTGCAGTTGACAGCGCAACAGGCCTCTTGTTTCTCCACACTTATCCAGAAGGCCGCATAGTTCACAGAGACATCAAGGTAAACTTTTTTTCTCGGAAACTGTCATCATCTCTTTTCCTTTCAATCACTACTCTTTATTTGATTTTGTTGTCATATCTCTGTCATGTAGCCCACAAACATTCTTATCAATGCTGACTTTCAAGCAAAACTCAGTGATTTTGGGTTATCAAAAGTTATGGACATTGGTCAGTCCTATGTGAGCTCAGAAGTGAGAGGAACCTTTGGTTATGTTGATCCAGAGTATAGAAGGAACCACCAAGTAAGTGCTTCAGGTGATGTTTACAGCTTTGGAGTTGTTCTATTGCAACTCCTATCAGGGCAGAGGGTCCTTAATCTGGATATCAACAGACCAATGCCTCTAGATAAAATGGTGAGGCAACCTTGCTACATATCTCTGAAAGCTAATCTCCAATCTTGATTTCCACAATTCGTAATGCTTATCTTACTTGCTGTTCAGGCAAAATTCTTCATGAGAGGTGGCAAAATAGCTGATTTTGCTGATCCAAAACTAAATGGGAAGTACTCAGTGGAAGCATTCGACCTCGTACTCAAGCTAGCTTTGTGCTGCACAGGGCTTAAGCCGCAAAGACCATCCATGGAGCAAGTGGTATTAAGACTAGAAAAGGCCCTTGATATCTCCAACACAAGTATCTTCTCTTAAGAGTTCATCATCTCGCATCATTAGTGTATTGAAATTGAGGAAGTAGTTGGTAAAACAAACATTCTTCTTTTATTTAGTAAATAACAATGAATGACCTTACATCGGTGTAAGACAATCTGGGAAAAGAATCACATGACATAACGTGTTTATTTTTGTACATAGCTTCACCCAAAAAACAAAAGCAAGCACTGTTCATAATTGTGTATATTTGTTAAGAACTAAGATATAACCACCAAGATTCAGAATCAACCAAGCAATCTCAAAATCAAAAATCAAAGAAGAATGAGGAAGAAGATGATGTAATTGAAGAGCAAAAGTTTTTCTTTTTTATTTCTTTGATATCTCAAAACTTGAATTTTATTTTAATATAAACTATAAACTTTTAAAAATAATTAATAATAAATTACAATTTTCACGTATTACCTTTAACAATTTTTATTAAAATTAAACAAATTCAATAATTTAAGTTAGATACTCAACTATCCTTGATCAATTTAAGATTTTGAATCCCATTCATGATAATTTACATGGACTGATAGGCAGACTTTTGGAAAATACAAATATCGAAAGATTGCCCATAAAATTTGGATAACCATACGTGAACAAAGCAGTCCTGTGGAAGAACTGGAGTTATTGAATCAGATGAGGTGCTTTCATAAAATTCATGAAGGATTGACATGTGCTTTCGTTGAGTAGGGAATACAGTGATCCCATTAGAGAAGGATTATTATAACTTAATATTATTGTTTGGACCCATATTCATAAGCTTAAGCTTTTGAATTAAGTGTTAGTTTGTGCTTCTGTTTTCCATTTTTGGCTTTTGAATGATGTGCTTTTGAATGGGGAATACATTGTGCATTTGAATGATGTGAGAACTAGTTGGCCAAGTGATCATCTGTTTGAGTCTCTGCATTTTCTTTTTCTTCTGAATTCGTTTGTGCTTCTTTCTGTATTCCATTTTTGTTCGACTTGGCAGAAGCGCAGAGCTGAATTGCTATCGTCCCATCAATCTTCTCCGCTAGTTTAGCTAAAACTGCCAGAGAATCTGCTACTAGTTCTTCTGTGTCAGATGAATTTGAAAGATCAAGCAGCAAGGATCTGCCCCAGCTGCAAGCACCCCTCCAATGGTTGTCAGAGTGCATTAGCAGCCCAAATATCGCCACCAATGCATTCTCTTTGCCACGGTCTGCTCCATCCCGGATATTGTCCACTAAGGCTGGTATGGCCCCCGGGATTTCACCAATCAGTTTCCTGTACAAGCAATGTAAAACAAGGTTGCAGCAGCGGCATGCTGCTTACCTTCTGCTTTCAGTTCCTTCTTTGCCCTTGCTTCTGGATCGTCTAACAAAAGACAAACCTAAGAGAGCTTGATTCTGACTTTTGTTTGGAGAATCAAAAAGTTTCGTGTTCAGTTCTTTTGTATAATTTTAATTTTGGCTTGCAGAGGAAATGGATGTCAGTGGACCGGAACCCTATATGATGTCATGGGAATCTAAGATCTTACGTTCTGTACAGTGAACTGATTGGGTGGTGGATTCCTGACACGTACAGCATCCTATGCTTGCTTTTGTTTACTAATTTCCTCAATTTTATTTCTAAACTATTTTATATAAGAACTGTATTTAGATCAGTTATGGCAGACAAGACACTGAACGTCACAGGAAATCATACCCATTGCCCAACTTGGAAACTCTCACCCACCATAACCAGAACAAGCTGGCCCAATTTGCAATGTCTGCTCCATCTCTTTTACCTTAATTTTCTTCTGTATCTCTAACAGAAGATAATACAGCTGCCATGCACAATCAATCTCCTGCAATGGCCTGGCCTGCTCCTGTCTTCCTCAAACAGTCATATCAATCCCACATCAGAGCCAGCTACAACACTTCTGGCAACGTTTGCTCATTAATATTTTAGGTAAAAAGAAAATAGACAATTATAATCACGGCCTAACTATATTCATTATTTTCTGTTCAAGACAGTTATCAAAGATCACAGGAAAAAACCCACGTGGATCTACTTCTTGTTTTCTTTAACCAATGGCGAAGCGCTCTATAATTATCTGCTCTGTTAAAATCAGCTATCTGCATTTACTAATCAAAAGGGCGACAGTATAACGACAGAAGAGGACTGAAAAGTGAAAGAAATGTCCCCACGAGAATCTGTAAACAGAGGATCCAGAACTCAAGAGATCGAGAAAAGGAAACAGCCCAGTCGATATTATCATTGCATTAAGACAAGTAAATGTCAAATTGATAATGGTCCAAAAATTAGGACAGGCCCACGATCCCACATGAAAATTCATATCATTGGCTTTCATGATCTGTGAAATAAACACCAAAAGGGGTACTAGGAAAAGAAATTGATGGACAGCTAGTAACAACTAAGCAAGATTACAATCTTCATTCTCAGCACTGCATATATAAACTCATGTCCCATCTTATACTTTTGTCAAATATCCTGCATTAGTAAATAAGCAAAATGGCTCTCTTACTAGAATATCTACTTTCAGCTGCAGGTATCTTGTTTTTTTGTATGACAACAGAGGTTTCTTCACACAGCAGGCGTTACACAACGCCTCCCACAGTTGCACGCTTGACAGATCTCTTTGGTCACGTCTCCATTGATGAGAGTTGTTCTACATTTTTCGGGGGCTCAAACATCAAGCAAATTAATAATGGTTCCATGGTCACTCTTGCTCTCGACAAATCCTCGGGTTAATTTACAAGTTGCTTATAAGTTATAACAAGGGCTTTCTGTGAATAATTGAATAATGAGAATTATGCAATTGCTGATATTTTCTTTGATTAACAGGCTCTGGATTGGTCTCAAGGAATAAATATCACTATGGGTTCTTCAGTGCTGCAATAAAGTTGCCGTCTGGTCTCTCTTCAGGGGTTGTACTAGCCTTCTATGTAAGATCATTGTCATCTTTTCTGCAACACCGCATACGTAACTAGCTTCTAACAATTATAATGGCATCTATATGTGCAGTTGTCTAATGCAGATAGTTATCCTCACAACCACGATGAGATTGATATTGAACTGCTTGGTCACGATAAGGGAAATGACTGGGTTCTGCAAACAAATATATATGCCAGTGGAAGTGTTAGCACAGGAAGAGAAGAGAAATTCTACTTCTGGTTTGACCCAACAGCAAAACCCCACTATTACAGCATCATCTGGAACCCCCATCACACAGTGTAAGTCATATATCAAATACTCGAAAGAAGTACTTAGTTAATGAATTGCTGGTGGTCGATTACAAGATTCTGATCAATCGACACGACTAAATGAGTGCAGCTTCCTTGTCGACAATATACCGGTGAGAGAGTTTCCCAACACAGGCGCCTTCTCTGCTTCTTACCCATCAAAGCCAATGTCAGTTTATATGACAATATGGGATGGATCAGAGTGGGCAACTCACGGAGGAAAATACCCCGTCAATTACAAGTATGCTCCGTTTGTAGTTTCATTAACTGAACTAGAAATGGCAGGAGATTGCAGTCCAGTTAATTCTACACAGCAAGTTTCATCTTCATGTTTCAAGGGAAGAACTACAAGCTTGGATCCAGTTGATGGACAACAGTTTACTACGCTGTCTAAGCAGCAGATTACGGCATTGGACTGGGCGAGAACAAAACTCATGTTTTACTCATACTGTAAGGATACATCAAGGTTTAAAGTGATGCCACTAGAGTGCAAATAAACACTGCAACTCCAATTATTTTTCTTACATTTATTAATTTCTTATACCATGGGGGAGGAAATGAATAGCAGAGATTCAACGGGAGCAAAATTTATGTTTATGGCATTTTTCTTTCAAAGATAGGCATTATTTTCTGTGAAAAACCAATAGAAATGAATCAGCTTTGATATGAGACGTGGGTGTTAGTTTAATTGTTGAAGGAAACAACCAAAGTAAATAGATAGACATGATCTGTGGATGGTTTGGTTTGGTTTGGTCTGTGACAGAGAGTGAAGACAGAAATCTTATGCGTGCCAGTTGTATGTTCATTAAGAAAGCGGAACATGCACCCACCAGATGTAACCTGTAGCCTCAAATTGCAGAGAAGTAGTTTCCCTGGAGCGGTCAACACGCATGCAGACTGCATTGCAGTCGCCACAGGTCAGAGCCAAGGTTGTGCCCATAAAAACAAATGAAATGATTTTGCAGCTAGATGGAAATGGAAGAAAACGAAAACTAAATTTTGTCCAAACAAAAGAATCGTGATTTAACCGTCACCGTCATCATCGAGGACTGGTTTAACAACATAAATTATCAAAAACCAAGAATTAACCAAAACTGAGGAATTACAAGAGGGGAGGTCTGCGGCAGCAGCCAGGCTGTGTTCTTCACTTGCAGGCAGCTGTTAAGACTGTAAATACCCTCATCTCTTCTCTTCTCATCCGGATAATTGAACCGAGACATTATTACATTGAATTCATATCATATTAGTATAATTACCAGCTTATAAATTCACAATAAATGTCACTGTAACTTGTATCTGATAATTATATTTAAAAGCACCGTCTACCATCTATGGGTGTCCTGTAAATTCAAACCATCTACATATTCTATGGGGTATGTAAACTAAAGTACAAATGGCTTTAGAAATTGGGCAATGTTGTAGTACTAAATAAAATTTGATAGTACTATAAAACTGTCCAGACAGTTTATACAATAGCAAAAACTTGAGAATATATTAAAACACAAACTCGCGCAAACCAAGCATAGCTATTGGAAAGGCCGTAAAATTCAGTCCTATGAACCACAACTTGCAGTGTATTTATATTCGTGATGTCTACGGACCAATGTCATTCAATTTTGCCAAGGCTTCAAACTGAGCACAAGGCTCCCAAGAAATCTGAGCACAAGTTTATGTTCGACTTAGGTCCTCTTGATCTTCGAAAATGTTCCCGTCTCTGAGAAGTAAGTACTTTGAGTTCCACTGCCAAGCTGGTGTGCATGAGCTTGTGGATTTGAAAGCTCAATTCCCTGAAGAAGGCAGAAAATAGCAACAGTTCTCATTCCAACAAAAAATACAGAAAGAGCAAAAATAAAATTTGAACACACACAAATTTGTGTTTTAAAATGAGTGGAGGATAAAGATAATTCAAAATACAAGCATATAGATATAATTCTGCAATAAAATAAGCTTTCTACATCAGATAGAGAAGAAACAAACAGCGCATAAGTTCTGCTATGAGGTAGGTTGTGGCTTTGACTTCTTGGCCAAGACTAAACACTATTAGGAAAAATGTGATAAAACCATTGTACCTAACTAACTACTCATTAGACAGCACCAAACTCCAGATGGTGTAATCCCCAACTGAGAATAATGGACTTGCAGAACCATGTTATCAAAGTAACTAAAATAAATACAACCTCACATAGGACAAACTTTTCAAAGAGAACTTTTAAGGGATTAACTCATCCACAACTCTGTCAACACCTGCACTATGATTTTGAAGAATGAAAAAATCAACATATATTAATATTTGTTTTCAGGGTTCACTCAACTGGCTTGACAAAGAGATACTATGTTTAATTCCCCAAGCATGATTACATTTGTATTTGTAATTGCATTTGCATCCACTTTGTTTAAGCTTGGCCTTGATCCACATTGAAAGTGAATTGATAAAATCACATCAGAAGATCTGTTAGTGGCCTTGAGCTTAAATACTATTGTTGGGCCCTTACTAGCTTCAGTTCTTGGGTAAAGCGTTAACAAGCAACATTGCTTGGAAGTTGCCATACATACCAAACGGCATAATATTAGCATCCCTATAAAAAAGACAATACCTGCACAGGTGTAAAAGCCAGACTTGATGTCAGTCCAGAAGTAGCACCACTGCTACCATACTGCTTTTCCTTGAACCTGAAAACAACATTGCACTCAAAAATCACGACAAGGTCCAAAATTTGTTCAATAAATCAGATGATTAAAACATAAACAAGAAAACTATGAAGCAAGTAAGTTTTATGCTCTCAAATTACAGGTTGAACAAGAACAGAAACAGGACCCAAAAAGAGAGAGAAAAGGGGGGGTGTTTGAAGAACATACCTCTTGGCAACTTTTGCAGCAAGTTTGCTCTGACCAACTGATACACGGAGTTTACCATTCCCAGCCTGACCAAGCATCCCATAACCCTCTCCCAACCCATCACCTGTAGCCAGAAAACAAATAATTAGTCAGAAGGTGAAGTTAAAATAATCCTAAATTCATCAACCCGACTCACTTAAAAGAAAAAAGCTAATAACTCAAACTTCCCCCCTGGAAGTTCTAAAACACGTCCAGAAAGATGTTAGAATTACATCAGTCTCTTAATAAGCTGAAGAAACAACAATTTACCTAAGGAACTCTCTTCAGGTACACCAAATAACATTCTGTTAGCCAGCTTTCTCATATCCGTAACAGCATATCTGAAAAAGAAAAAAAAAGAAGTATAACATAAATGAACAGATCAAGAAATCTCCAAAGAATAACACATTTATAATAAACAATAGTGAAAGTGTGGTACCTTTCTTTCATCTTCCTCAACCGGCGACCACCTCTCTTCTTTTTAGGCTCAGAATCAGGAACAGGAAGTGGTTTAGGTTGCTTTGCAGGAGGAGGCTCCTGCCACTTTTCAATCTTCTTGTGGATCTCTTCTCTGAATGCTCTTCCAGCAGTCCCGGAAGGATCCCCTCTAGTAGAATCCACGCGTGCTGCCAGTGTAGATTTTGCAGCCAAGAGTCGGCACGCACGCATCCTCAGAGATGGGGGAGTAGTTTGAAATATCTCTGTCTGCTCAAGATAACCAACACGAAATTGCGAAGTTGCGGTAGAAAACCCCACAAGATTCTTCCTCTTGGCCCCAAGGAGCTGCACATTACATGCAGGCATCTTAGCTAATGCTGAGAGACCACCAGCTGTTCCCATAAGTTTTGCTGCGACAGCACTGCCAACAATTGCAGATAGATTTGGGGCAATATATCCCATTCTGCTTTCTACAAAATCAAGGACCTTCTTCTTTGACTCATCAAGTGCAAGAGCCCTGTCACATGCATCAATTGTCTTTTGAAGGACATCTTCTGGAAGCGGTTTGCCACTTGTAGTGGATGCTGTGACTGAAACAACCATAATAATAGCTGAGGGCAAAAGCCCCTCCAAATCAACAAGAGTTAAATCCACCTCATTGCCAATCTTTTTCACAACACGAGCATAATCAATTGGGTGATGAACAAGTGATTCAAGCTCTGGAAATTTCAACCGGTACTTGTCACGAATGAAATTGTGAATGATTACAATTTCATTTTCAATGTCAACTGACAATGCATTACAATCGACAATCAGCTGGTATTCAGGATCGTCTTCCAGTACCATCCCATGGTCTGATTTATCAGAACCACTCTGAAGTGCAGTTTCAACTTTCTGCCATGTAAACAACATAAAACCATTACAAAATGCCAACATGCACACTAAAGGAAACTTAAACCTAAAACCTGTCAAAGGAGACCATTTCTCCCCATAATCATAATAATATATCTAAAAGAAATGAACAAAGTGAAATATCATGCCCAGACAGCATAAAATACGAAAATAATACAAGATATCAGAACATCAACCAAAAGAAAGCACAACTACACAATGATTTTTAAATTTATCTATGAACACACAAAAACTTCTGACAGTAAAAATAAAAGCAAGTATGAGATATTAACCAACCTGCATTATATCAGCATATCTCTGAGATTTCTGCAATTTTGAAACATTGTCCAGGTCATCATAGTTCAGAGCTTCTATATCAGCCATGTCACCGTCAATATCTTCTTCCATGTTTTCAGCATCAATACCTTCCTCCTCCTATACTAAAAACAGATGAATGTGAACAAGTGAAATGTGAACAAGTGACATGTTCTTAGTTGAAACTTAACAAAAATCAATAGAATTATAGCATCACCAGAAAAAGGAAAAGCACAAAAAAGAAATATCTACTGACATTGATATCAGCTTCATTGTCTGATAACTCTTCCAGGTCTGCGAGGAAAGAATCGGCAAGAGTTGCCTGAAAATACCCCAAAAGAGACAAAAAGTAAGCGGCTACAGAAAATTTTCTCGCATATATCTCACTCAAAATCAATGACTGGATTCAGTCTCTATGAAAATATGGATATACAACATAATAACACACTAGGCATAAATTTATGGCCATGTCGGCGTACCGCATCGAAAAAACAACGAAGAGGATAACAGATAAACCATGGAACACCAAAACTAACTAAAAATAAAGCAATTAACAATAATTACAATGTTTAAAAAAAAATGAAGAAGAAGAAGAATTAACGAAACTGACCATCGTCTCGAGTTTAGGCGAAACTCCGAAGACTTCTCTTCTAGGGTTTTTTCCTGACAACGTTAATAGATAACGCGCAAATCAGTAGATGAACAAATATTTAGATATTAAAATCTCAATTTTGATAATTGATTGGATGACAACAAACCCGAATCGAAGAAAAACCTACAGAGTAATTGATTAATACCTTGGCAAGCGAACCGACCTGAGGCACCGCGGGTGTGTGTTCCTTGCGCTTTGGAAGATAGATTTAGGACTAGATTTGGGCTTGATGACTTAACCCAAGACCAGTTGGGCCCAATTGTAGTCTACCGGTTCGGCCAGGTAGGGCCGAATGAGATTAAGCCCATACTACTACAGACCAGGCTGGACTTGGCTAAGACCTAGTGCTTAGGTAATCCCGGCCATCAGTTTGGTGACTTTTTCGATAAGCAGAAGCACGGCCGTGCGCGTCGGGTCATGGGATTTGGAAGCTGGAATGGGAAAAGCGTCTCAACCACGGAAGGCTTGCCCTCTTAACTCTTGCTCAAGTTCGTCTGGTTTTGTGATAATTATTATGAAATGAAAGTAACCGTCCATAATTGCACTCCAACTCACTGTCAATTCAAGAATTGCTTTTGTACGCTAAAAGACAATGATTCCTCCAAGTTGCTTTTACATGATGCATTATTTTCCCCGAAATCTCTGTCGGCCGCCAGGTGTTCGAGGAAATTTCTTGCAATGCACTTGGATATTTTCATTATTTTAGACCCACTCCCCATGTCTCCTCTCCTGTCTCTGTCTGCCACACCGCATACGCCGAACCTTTCAATTTTGCCATCGGATTCACACTCCCCGGAACTGGGCAGTAAGTATTAATGGGTTAAAACAGGAACGAGTAATAAACAGCAATAAAGCGAAGCTGGCAAGTATAAAAATATAAAGCATATGCCTTTGAATTTTTCTAATAACGTGGCTCGTTATCTAAAAGCATGGCGGAGCGAGGGAGCTCTATGGCAAATGAGTAAAATAGGACAAAAGGCAAGGGCTTTAATCCACTTACCGGCATAGACATTCTAAAAAACTCTTTTAATTTTTATTATTTTATTTTATCATCTCAAATTCCGAACCCTAATTGAGAACCTTATCATTTCCACCGTACTGTAAGGAGGATGAGAATATCATAATAGTGTTGTTGTAAATAGGGAAGGTACGGTCATTGCTTGACCCAAGAAAAAGAAACATACACACACAAGCCGCGTCCTTTGTAAGCCGGGTTACACTGTTTATATATTCTCCCACTTGCTGATGCGCTTTTATTTTTTGCTACATGTACAGGGGTACAAAGATTGTGTGGCATCTGTTGAGTGCTCTTTTTCGTAGAAAGTAGTAAATTCTGGGTTTTGGGTATTTTAAAGTAGAGAGAATCTATGGCGGAAACTGGGTCTGTTGCTGCTAATGATTTGCCGGCGAAGAGGCCGAGAGATGATGGAGAGGTCAATAATGGTGTGTCCACTGACGGGAGTGTGTCAATGGAGACGGACTCTAACAAACAGCCTGATTGCATATCATCTGTTATCCCTGGGTGGTTCTCTGAAATCAGCCCAATGTGGCCCGGTCTGTTTTTCCATTTATTATCTCGTTATGCCCATGTTCTTTTGATATCTTCCCTTTCATAGGTTTGTTATCGTTATTATTATTATGCATACACACTGCAGTTGTTTGGCTTGTGATCTAAACAAACTCATGGATTTGGTTAACATCAGTTTGAATTTTGTGTCTTGAGGTTTGAATGTATTATTATGCTACGAGATATTGTGTTATGTTTCTATTTGTTTTCTGTTATTATTATTATTATTCTTGTCTGAGAGTACATTTGGCTTTGGGGATTATTTGGATATATTCATGTTTATTATGTTTGAGTTGAAGTGATTTACCGAAGGATTGATTTTAATATGTTAAAATTGAAACAAGTAATGCGTTCTCTTTCGTTTTTTCATTAGCTGTCCACAAATGGTTGCTTGTTATTACAGTTTCTTGTTGCTACCTTAGCTGGTTATTTTTGGTTTTCGATCTTAGATATTAAAGTTTTTGTTTCCCATCTATTTTCATTTGAAAATTCATTTGTTAATCATCACGCACCTTTTGTGTTGTTTTCAATTTTAGTCCCTTAACTTCAGTTGTATACTTTGAAGTAAGGATTGTGTTTTGATTGTTAAGGTTGCTGACCTTGGACATTTTGCGAGAACAGAAGTGTGAATGCATAAGCACAGGATTCATCTTAGTCTTAGATAATTTAACTCCCATTTTGACTACGAGTAAACTGCATTTTTCTGGCAATATGTCTGAGTAGACTCAGATAAAATATCTCAAGGAAATGTAGTGTTGAACCTTTTTTTGTCTCTTTCAACAATTCATCTAGGTCTTTGTTTATTTATTTTTTTATGTATTGATAATTTTTATGGAATTGTTATGAGTTGAAGTTTTATTATTTCCACCTGATATACTTTTTTTCATTAGTGTGACAGTGTTAATCTTCAAAATCTCTTATTTTGTGTATTTGAAATTATGCAGGAGAGGCACATTCCTTAAAGGTTGAGAAGATCTTATTTCAGGGGAAGTCTGAATACCAAAATGTCATGGTCTTTCAGGTATTTGATGTTCCCCTCCTCCCCCCCAACCCCCCCCCTCCTTCATACTTCTCTGATTTTCTTCTTAACTTTATGTTGAAACATAAATTATTCTCTATAATGTCTTTTTGCAGTCATCAACATATGGGAAGGTTCTTGTTTTGGATGGGGTGATTCAGCTCACAGAGAGGGATGAATGTGCATATCAAGAAATGATTACTCACCTTCCACTCTGCTCAATTCCAAACCCGAAAAAGGTTTTATGTTCTCAAAACACTAACAAGTTACGAATTGTTTAAATTTCAAACAGTATATTGAGAGTCGGTAATTCTCACTAAAATATGGCAAGTCATTTATAACTCAGCTTTTTATTAATGGTGGATTGTAAATGTCTTTACACTATTGATGTCATCAATTCACATCACAATACTATTAACAAAAGAGTAATTCTCACAATGTGTATATTTTACCTTGACTTGCATGTCAAAGTGTTCCAAACACGTAGTTTTTGTTCTTTTGTGGGGGAGCCTGAAAAAATGTTGATGGGATATCTTTTTTGTATATGGTGTGAGAAGATTGCATAGAGGATTAACAAGATCTATTTGAGGCCCATTTGTTAGCAAACTGTTACCTGGTTCTATTTGCATGAACCTATAATTGCTGTCTAGTACTTGATTCTCACCCTTCCTTTGGAAAAAGAAAAACTCACACAACTGAAAAGTGCATATTTTAGGTCAAAGAACATTTGATCAGATGGATAGCCAATTGTCAACTTAGGGGTTCTCAGAACCAGTGACAGAATTCACCCCAAAACTAAAAATAAGAAATAGAGAGATCAAAGATGGAAGATGAGAATGCTGTGACAAAAGAGAAAGAAAGAAAATTATGAAGCTAAGAGATGTTTATATACTTACAATGGAAGTTCTTTCAGCTTTGTGGATCTTTTATGAAATTTAAACATTTAATGCTGATTGAAATGAGTCATTTTGATTCATGTTAATTTTTTCTCCCTTCCTCAGGTTCTGGTTATTGGTGGAGGAGATGGTGGGGTCTTACGGGAAGTGGCTCGCCATTCTTCTGTTGAGAAGATTGATATCTGTGAAATTGATAAAATGGTAGTTGATGTAAGTAGTAATGAAGTAACTCCTTTTTATGCTTTCAGCTTTGACCATCTGTTGTGATTGCCTTTTTATTTCATTTTACTTAATTTATTTTAGATCTGCATTATGTTCTTATTACATGAAGGAAACTGGTTGATTGTCTTGTTCTTCCCAAAATGAAATGGGTGCCACTTGTTGGGGTTTGTGCAAGTTTATTGTGTTTACTGTTTTTCAATTGAAAACAACTTCCACATTTAACATATGTCTTCTATTTGCTGTCCAGGTATCAAAACAGTTTTTCCCTCATTTGGCTGTTGGGTTTGAGGATCCCCGTGTCACTTTTCATATTGGTGATGGTATGATCAGCTTCTTCAGATATTTACATTATTTTCTGTGTCTTCTGTGAATTCATTAATTGCTTGGTCTTCTCTTTATATTGCAGGAGTTGCCTTTTTGAAGGCTGTTCCTGAAGGAACTTATGATGCAATCATAGTAGACTCTTCTGACCCGATAGGTAATCACATCTTCTGCAAGGGGTAGAATCCTTGTGGTTATCAATAGAAATTTTATAAATTTTTTTTCAAATATATTGACTACAGAAAATAAAGAAAAGAAAGAGACAAGCATCTTAACAACTAATTAGGAGGATTATTGTATTTGTTCTCACAGGTCCTGCACAAGAGCTCTTTGAGAAGCCATTTTTTCAGTCTGTTGCGAAAGCTCTTCGTCCAGGAGGAGTTGTGAGTACCCAGGCAGAAAGCATCTGGCTCCACATGCACATTATAGAGGACATTGTTTCAAACTGCCACCATATCTTCAAAGGCTCAGTCAGTTATGCTTGGACTACAGTTCCCACATACCCAAGGTATATACATACATTCTTATCATCCTGATTCAACTATTCCTCTCTTCTCCCCCTGCATATATGTGCACATGACAAGGGTCTATAGTGGCAGTTGTGTTCGCTGGCAGGAGAAGAGTTGCTATATTTTCAGAAACAATGTTCAACTGATATCCTCTTCTTAAGAATCCTTACTTTCAACAAAACAGCATTTTTGAGAAACTAGCCCTTCCCCTGCTTCAGCTTAAATAGAGTTTCATCTTGTTAAGTATAAGAGTTGCTGTGTTCTGTAGTTTCATCATATCCATTGTTGTTTACAAATGCTCTTGAGATACTAGTCTTTTGTCTTGCCTTGTGGTGTCACAAAGGATGATTAACTGGATATGATATTTTCTTCCCAGTGGGGTGATTGGTTTCATGCTTTGCTCAACTGAGGGACCTCCTGTTGATTTCAAGCATCCAGTGAATCCTATTGATGCCAATGATAGTCAGTGCAAATCAAAAGGACCCTTGAAATTCTACAACTCTGAGGTAAGATTTTGCTAAATCCAACACCCAACCAGTCCTCCCTTTTGTTTTCTGGTTGCTTGGAGCAATGCATCTGATTTTTCAAATTCACTAGTTTGAAACACATTTTTTGTTGTTTCTCGATATAAATTCCAGATTCACACAGCAGCATTTTGTTTGCCAACATTTGCAAAGAAAGTCATCGAGTCAAAATGATGAAGTTTTGAAAAGCATTGGAGGAGCAGGAATCAAGTTTTATGGACTATCCAGCTTCTTTCCCCTCAGAAATTTTCCATTTAGCTGTGAGCAATGGAATAAACTGAGGTTTAAATTTCTGTCCTCGGTATTTCTTGGCAAGAGAGACTATAATTAGTGCTGGTGATCTTAATTGTCAAAATTTGGAATTCTTATTCCGACATTTATTAAATCTGTCAGTGTGTTAAATTTCCTGAAATTTTGGAGTTTTGGGATTTTTACACCCTTTAGTTGAACTTAGAAACTGATAGTAATAAAAGAGAAAATCAGGGTTTGCAATCTTGCCCATTCTAATTTCTTGTCAAACTTGGAGTTGCTGCTTTTTGGTCCATTTGTATTAAAAAGAGATGATGTGCATTTGTTGTGCACCCTATTGGTTATCCCTTTTGGGGTGTATACATATGCTGCAGGATGATTTGATGCCACTGTTTATTCTAACATGAAGAAGCGAGGATCATCCATCTTCTCTTCTTCAATATACAGAATCTCTCCTCATTGATGAGAAATGAAGAGAATTCTCCGTAATAACTCAACAATTAACTTCCTTCCCTTCAGTTTAATTCGATGAAGACAGCTTCTTTTCATCTTCCAAAAGAAATAAAAACATGGTACCTGTTTTATCTCACTTGACTCTTTAGCCTCACTACATGGCTCACCTACATGAAGGCTGCAGATGTTACACTTATTGTCAATGCATCAAACAGGGAATAATTCGACAACAGTGAACAGAATTTTATTAGTACATGCCGCCTCAAGAGCTTACAATCAATATTGACAAACAGATTCTACTTAAGGGGTTCCACGTACGGTAGTTTGGTTTAACTTCTCAACCTGCCTTGCATTTGCAAATTTCTGTTTTTCTGTAAACATATGCTTCTGCAGGCTGGATTTATCCATCAGCTGCTTCAACCACAATCCCTGATTCCTTATCGACTTTCTTCTCCAAAATCCTCCGCTTGCAATCATAGTAATAAACCATAAGAGCCACCCATTTGATCACATTTCCCAAACAATACAAGAGGACCTGCACAACAATTCTATAATTTATATTCCCTCCATCGTCATGGTACCCAAACAAGAGGCAAGGCAACCTTAAACCAAGTCCCCAGAAAAAGAAAACGATCATCAAAACCAGCCCACGCTTCTCACTGCAGTAGTAACCCGAAAGCGTAAGTGCGTCTACCCCATGTACTTCCTCCAAAATTGAAATCACAACACTCGTATTCCATTGAGCGGTCCATTCCAAGTACTTCACTAATAGTGCTAGAAAAGCCGCCCCGTAAACTGCTGCAAAGAATACCTCACAAAAGAAGTTATTCCAATACACAAAGTAATTCATTGGCAACCATATCAGTCCAAGGAGAGTGGAAGTTGACAGCAGGAGGGCACATACAGAAGTGATTAAAGCGCTTCTCAGCTTTGCTTTGCAAACGGGATTGTGAAGCATCTCGTCGAGAGTCATTCTTCTCTCTTCTGTATATGCCTTTGATGCCAAGTCAACGGTGAAAAGCGTAGTGAAGAACTCTAAGAGATGAAGAGGGAGCAAATAAAGGAGAGCAAGTTGAATCAATCTAAAAGCAAACGCTCTGTTCAAAGTTCGGGGAATGAGACGATTGAGTAGTCCCAGTGGCCAATAATGGAAGTAGTCGAAGTAATAATCGCTGCGGGGCAATGTTCGAACGGCTGCAGAGACGTCGACCAGAACATCGAGGAGGAAACTTTCGTAGTAAATCAAGAAGAAAAAAAGAGGGAGGGAGATGATTAACGAGAAGAAGATGAAGTTGGTATTGGTGCTGGGAATAGCTAATGCTTCCTTAAGAACACCCAACACCCCCAGCTTCTGCTTCTGCTTCTGCCTCTTGAGAAGATTAGTATCCATGTCTGCCTTCTTCCACTTCACTCTTCAAAGCAAGCTCTGGATGAGAATATCATTCCATCCACTCCATTCTTAAGCCAGGAAAATTATTTGATCGAATTGATGGGCATCAACTTGACTTTCAAAAAGACTCTCCAGTTTTCCAAATCTAATTAATTGCAGCTTGACCAGTGAGATCTGAACTGAAAGACTACTTTTTCCAATGAACCCACCGACGAAGACGTTAATATACAGTGATGATGATCAGAGGGCATACCATATTTGCAGATGCTAGATTAAAATTAAACATTTGATTCAATAATTGCTTGTGTAAATCTAAGATACAGTTTTAACATCATGCAAGAAATTAAATATTTTTTACCACTTATTCAAATGCAACGAAATTAATAATAAAATCTTATAACAATTAAAAATAAAAAATATTAAATAAAATAATCATACTACATCAACATAAATAATATAATTAACAATTTATTTATTAATTATAAACAAAATTTATAAATTTTTTATTATATTAATTAAATAATTCTTTTACATTAATAATATTAACATAATAAAATTATTTCACTTAGAAACTTTTCTAACACAAGTTCTCCCACATCATACCTTACTTACTCTAGAATTAATTGACAAGGAGAAACTTTTTTATTTAGTGTGTTCCCCACGAGAACATTTTTAACAGTTTGAACTAAGCCATTCAAGAGACCATCAACATTATTTTATTACCATGAACCATTCATTAACTTGCCAACAATTTGAGTGCTACGATCCCCTTTCAACAGCATGCAGAAAAGCTAGACACTGGGATCACTATATTTGCCTTACCCAGAATCCAGATTATTAGTTCAACCGCTTAACCAGCAAGCAGAAAAAATAAAGGTCTTAAGCAGGCCGGCAAATATGCCCCGCCAAAGCAAATGAGATGGGTGGCAACCAAACAGGTTGTCTGGGAAATTGGAAGCTCAACATCCATTTCAAGCCAAACAAGCATATAACGCGACCAGTAGCCAATGTAATGCACAAAAGCAGGAATGAGGTGCGCAATTAACAGCTTCAGACGCATTTGTTGCAGAAGAACAAAATTTCTGAAGATAACCATTTTCAACAGGCGACTCAAATCTGAACAAATATGTAGGGGCGACGACCAGGGGATGATGTAGTGCAGAGAAGCAGAGCAGAGATGGGAAAAAACTGTGCGCACTAAAAATGCAGAAATGTGGCGAAACGGTGCCGTTTTGGCCGAAAATCAACCTCAAAACAAAAAACGTAAAACGTTTTAGAATATCTACCTAAAAGCATGAACATGTACAGACATAAGGCAACTTAAAAATATATAAACAACCATAAGAAGGCATTTTCAAGTAGGAACAAAACCTCAAAGTATGAAGATTGCAGCCAGCACAAAACGGTGTCCAAAGCACCCCTTTTGGCAGCTGAAACACTTTGTAGAAGCCATCCAAAACCAAGATTCTAACAAACCTCATAGTCATGAAGTGAACATAGCTAATGTAAATCCTGTTTGTTCAACTGATTCTATAATCACTAAAATACTGCAGATATGTGCTCTGATTCATCACGCATTTGCTTCAGTCCACGTTACAGCCTTAGTCCCTGCAAAGTCAAGCACATGTTTAGCTGAAGATGCACAAACAGTAATGACAAGTATGAACATAAATATAAACTCCTCTGAACCCCTCAGTCATGAAATGTTAGATTTATTTGTCTAGTGGGGATGGCTGGGTGCGAGAAAACATATGTATCTAGATGAGAACTTGAGAAAGAGGCAGCCCTTAATAGAGAAACAAGTCCAGCCTCATAATTATTCAAGAAACAAATAATCAAGCAGCTATCAGAATTCTATGGTTCCTTCTACAATTGTTTCTTAGAGTTATGAGTAGATCAATGTCATTTAGTAACTGCACCATCCTGAGGGCCTTGGCTACTCGTCTTAAAAACACAATGCATATTTACTATGATCCAGCTAAAAAAATTCAACACCACGAACTGTGACATACCCATTAGCATATGGTGAATATTGGCGAGAATGGCGATAAGGGAGGGGACCTGCTATAACTGCGACCATGTTTAGGTGATATGCTGCGGCGACGGGGAGATCTCCTTCCACGGGGGCTATAACTCCTGCCAAAAGACAAGAGTAACTAGGTAACCTCACAAATTATAAATCAAAATAAATACATCTTAACAAATTGAAAAGCCAGCAAACTTAGAAAAAAAAACTAAAATCATGACAATATAAGACACCAATTTAGGAAACATTACAAACACATCTCCAAAAAATGATTGAGAATATACGCAATTGGATATCAGTACAAAAGTTAGAATGCAAAGATAACAATACTGAAGCTCATGATATAGACTGTCCAAAAAGTGAGGGCAATTGCAAATGAAAAGAGAGTGCAGGAAGTTGCTGCCTAGGTTTCTACAAATGTATGATTTATAAGCATACAATCCATAAACTATACAGTAAAACACACAGCCCTTAAACCACACCTGCGTGCATACCCATAACTTGGACTTCTACGGCGACGAGGGCTTGGGCTACGACGGCGTCCACTCCCCAAGCCACGTGAACCAATGCGCAAGCGACACTCACGAGCAAAATGACCAGGCTCACCACACTCATAACACTTCAAGTCCTCACCTCCACCACGCCCATGTCCACCACCGCGGCCTCCACCACCCTTAGAGCTATGAGAAAGCTCTACACGCCAGCCATTCTTTCCTGAAAAATGAACTTGTTTCTTAGTTAAACTTGAAAGCCCAAAATATGATGGAGAAAAGCTTCACCCTTCAAATAAATTGAACAAAAAAAGGCTCATCAAGATCTACAATTAAGAACTAATGAAGTAATGATGACAGAGAGAAACGTGTAAAAGATCAAAGCAACCAAAACTATATAAACTATCAGAACTAGGCAAGGGCCAAAATCCTGCAAATCATGATCTTACAACAAAGAAAAATTTCAAATTTGTTAGATTCCAATAAGCTTAACTTTCAATCCATAATCACAGAATCCAGTACAGAATGGGAAAATGAATTTATTTTTTTAAAAAAAGATACTGACCATCCAATTCACGAATAGCATCTACAGCATCCCTGCGATCATCAAACTCAACAAATGCATATCCTGGTGGCCTTCGAGCAACCCAGACACTGCATATTTTTGCGTCAATATCATGAATTAACTAACCAAACAAAGAAACAAAATTCAAATTCTAAGTAGCACGGTAACTGCAGTGTAGCCATTGAAAGAAATATATACCAAAATTACAACCAGGAAACGATCTACCACAGAGTATTGTTACCGATGAAATTACACAAGACACGCATTTCGCCGTAAGAAACCATCAATCATGCAAAATCTACTACACAAGGACCCTAATTTCGTTCACATGCGGTATAAAAAATCATTAGCGCAATACATTCACTCGATCTAGACCTCATTTGAGACGCCAATTCCAGCCAGATCGTTGATTTAATGCATTAATTACAACAATTTACCCACAATTAAATGAGAGATTGGATAACAAGAAACACAATTAACAGATATTCCTGATAAAACCACGAAATCCGTTGAAGATTATAAAATTGACCCAAAATTTTATTTATCAGAGAGAACAAAAGAAGTGGAAACAACAAATATACCTGCGAAGCACACCAAATATGCGAAATTCATCTTCAAGCTCCCTTTCAGAGATTCGAGGATCCAAATTCCCAACATAAACCCTAGACATTCTCGCAAGCCACCTTCAACCTTAACGAAAAAAAAAGGAGAGAGGTGTCAGTTACAAGCTGTTCGCCGTCGAACCAAAGAGAAATCCGATGTTTTAAAAAACATCAGAGATAAATAGGTTTTGATAACACGAATCAGATCGTGACAAGGAGAGTTTGATAGTTGGTATCACCTAGGAGAAATTTCTGGAAGAAAGCGTGCAGCAGTCGCAGAGCTCTACAAAAACTATCAAAGCGCTCGCCTTCTGCCTGTGTCTTACCCTGTGGGCATAAGAAGGACGACGACATGATTGGGCTTCATGTTGGGCCTTCCTTGGTAGCCATGATCCAGGAAAACAAAAGAAAAAGGTGTAATTAGAATAAGACTGGGGTCCAGTTAGATTTCGAATAGCCTGGCTATGCAGTCTCTCCTGTATTTTACATGGGATATTATTTATACGCTTGTCCTTGGAAAGTCAGACGATGTTTAGACAGGAGGCAGTCAATGGTAAGCAAGAAATGGCGTCAAAATGACACTCTGTACATGTTTAGACAAATGAATGGAGCAGAACTGCTTAACGGGAAAATGATAATGTCTAAAAGGTGCCAAAGGGATATGGGGTGGCGCAGAAACACTGCTGTTTGTCCCTATTTCATTGCTATTTATTCTTGGAAATGGCAGTTGAATAGCGTTAAGATATGCTGAATAATTGAATCTTTCGTCATCAGAAATTATTGTTTTTCTCTTATTTCACAGGTCTAGTTTGTCTGTAATTACGTCTAAATGGAAGTAATTGTGTAAATCAGATAGCGCCACTGTTGAGACAAAGCGTTGTTTAGAAAATAATAGGAAGAAGATAAGAAGTTGTCTGTCTCGTAATTCAGCGCTTTATCCTCGCAACTGTACTCCCTGTCCTGCCGGTATGATTGCTGTCGTCATTTTCTCGTGACAAATCTCAGTTCTGCAGTGAAGCTCACTTCAATCCTTCACCACTGAACCAAAAAGATTAGATTCTTTCCGACACCAGGATTATCTCTTCTTTACTTTAGAACGATTGAAGTTGAAAAACAAGTGCTTGGAACAAAAAAAAGGAAGTTCCCTGCAGTCGGGTCTGGAAGGAGAAATGGAGGAAGAAGATAAGATTGAAGAGAGCAGTGTGAGATTGTTGGGTAGTCATGGTAGTAGTGGTGGTGGTGAGATGAGATGGGTTGACGGAAGCGAATTAGACTCAGAGACGCCGCCGGGGTCTTTGCTTGAAGAAAATGGAGTAAGAGATGGGTATAGATCCATGAGGAGGCGGCTCGTGAAGAGGCCCAAACATGATTCTTTAGATGTTGAAGCAATGGAGATTGCCGGCGCATTTGGTCACCACTCTAAGGTAATACACAATTTTTAGTTATCACTTCTTTTGTATCTTGACAACCTTTTCAGGATTACCCTTTTTCAGTTTCCTTGATTAAGTGCAAATTTTGCCTTGTTATTCTGATGGATTTTGTGAAACTGGGGCTATTTACATCTGGGATTTGATACCAAAGTTTTTTATTGGAAAGCCTGAGTTGTTATCTTTTACCTTAATATTTTCGCTTTTGAACTTCAAAGGATGTCGAGATGGAGTAGGCCCGAATATAATACTGGAAAGACAGTGGATTGATTCGAGTTGTATCATCTTATTTTCAGTTTTCTGGAATTTAAATAGTTTATGTTCGATGTGTATAATGTGGTGTGCGTATTTGGTGTTTAAGAGTTCCCAGACGCGTGCTAGTGGGCAAGACACTTAATCTGGCCCGGCATATCCCAGCTAGTTGAGTTAACAACTGTGTGTAATGCTTAAAGTTCTAGGTATTGATCAACTGTTGAACAACTGAAACAGTAGTGAACCATTGGTAGGAAGGACCATTAACGATCCAAAAGCATGAATGGTTGAAGTTTGTATACAAGCAAAACCAGGATGTAGCAAACAAGTGCTACTTTCACATTATCAAAAATAAAAACTTTTAGTATCATATATGGTGATGTATGCATAAACTGTAGGAGATCTTTGCAATTGCATTCCTTGTCAAGAATGCATGACTTGGCTGTTGAAAAAGTGAAAAGCTATTCTTGTATTCAATGCTCCTAGGTACAGTTTATTTGATTTTCTTTGACTCAGCCCTAACAAAAGAATTTGAATGTGAAATAAATGTTTTATTTTTTCGATTACTAAACTATGTTATTTTAATGAGTCAGGATGTTTCTGTTTGGCACACTCTTGCTTTAGCATTTCAAACACTTGGTGTGGTGTATGGTGACATGGGCACAAGCCCTTTATATGTCTTCAGTGATGTGTTCAGCAAAGTTCCTATTGAGTCAGAAGTTGATGTCTTGGGGGCCTTGTCACTTGTGATGTACACAATTACTCTTATTCCTTTAGCCAAATATGTTTTCGTAGTCCTCAAAGCCAATGATAGTGGAGAAGGTAAGAATTTGTTATCATAGTCATCTTTTCTTCCCTACCTTATTTGCGAATTATCTCGTTGAAATTTTTGTTAATGTGTTAGTAATTCAATTTCAGGTGGAACATTTGCGTTGTACTCTCTGATTAGCAGGTATGCAAAAGTTAATATGTTGCCAAATCGACAGCCAGCTGATGAACAGATCTCAAGTTTTAAGCTTAAACTGCCCACCCCAGAGCTGGAAAGGGCTTTAAATATAAAAGAGACTTTGGAAAGAAGATCATCCTTGAAAACCATTCTCCTGCTTTTGGTTCTAATGGGAACTTCCATGATTATAGGAGATGGAATACTTACTCCAGCAATATCAGGTACAGAGATGAACATCTTGTTGCTTATTAACTTGTTGCATAATGCAAATATTTCTGGATTGCAGTTGTAATGAATATCTAAGGTCTACTAGATGCAAAGACTCAATGTTAAATTTGGTATAATAACAATAGTGCGTGGTGTTATTACCGAATAAACTTATATTATTGACTGTCCGTTTGGAGCATATGATTGCTCAAGTGTTCAGATTGAAACCATTTCATGTAGGTATGACAATTCTCAGCAGCACAGAATCAAGAAGATGGCTACACCAATTGTTATTGTAATTAGTGGGAGAGTGATGAAGACAAGACCTTAAATCTTTGTAGTTAATCCTGACAGTAGTTAACTGGCATAATTGCATGCATTATGCCCAACACCATAGGTTTGGAGATTTAAATATCTGTTTTAGGGAAGATGAATCACTAATGTCTCCACTCTTCATCTGAGAAGACTGCGTACACTTTAAAAAGAGTGCATGTCACCTGTAAGAGTGTGGAACCATACTTGAGGAAAATCCATCTTCATTGGTGTAACAATTTTGCTGATAGGGCCTGCTGCCAGAGCCAATACTTAGTAGTTCCAAAAGAGATTTCTTGATGTAGGCATCTAGAAATTTTGTCCTCTACTGTTTCTTTTTGGAAGTAACTCCTGGACTTCCTACAATGTGCACTGGCATTTAGATTTTGGATATGCAGCGATTTAACATAACTTGTCTGAGATTACGCTGATGTATGGTTATTCCTTCTTGCAGTGATGTCTGCTGTGAGCGGTCTGCAGGGTGAAATACCAGGATTTGGTACAAGTGGGCTATCTTTCTTTCTTTGTACTCATTTAGGGCTGATTGTTTTTCATTTCCTAGATCACTTAGGAAGGAACCATAGAGTGCTTAGCCAGCCCCTCGACCAAAATAATTAAATGATAGAAATTAATAAACTGAGAGCTGGTATAATTACAAGAGTTGGGATGGGGCAGCTACTGTAAGATTTTGGTGTTTGTTTTCTTTATATAGGAAGTCATGTTGAATAAGTATAGACCCGCCAAGATTCATTTGATGAGTCACTTTCTGCAAGTATTCTGTTGAGTTCTACTACAATGGAGACGTGCTATCCTTCCTGCTGTCACGGACTGATTTCAAGGCCTAGGCATGGCACTGCACATCCCTATGGTTGGGATACTTGCAGTTCTATTATTATGAATCTACTGAATAGTCTTGTTTTCTAATTTCACCTTATATTCTGACAGAATTATTTAATAAGTATCCAGTTGATGAATTTTTTAGCCACAGGACAGTAGCAACATCCATGGACTACATTTTAAACAAGATGACTTTTGATCAGATGGATTTATTTGCAGGTGCTCTGGTTATTGTTTCAATCATACTCCTTGTGGGATTGTTCAGCATACAGCGGTTTGGGACTGGTAAAGTGGGTTTCATGTTTGCTCCTGTACTTGCTTTGTGGTTCTTCTCATTGGGATCTATTGGAATCTACAATCTAGTTAAGCATGACATTTCTGTTGTAAGGGCATTCAATCCAACTTATATCTATCGTTTCTTCAAGAAGAACAGCAAAGACGCATGGTCAGCGCTTGGTGGCTGTGTCCTGTGTGTTACAGGTATGCTTCCACTTTAAAGCATGTGTGGTTCCAGTGAACTAACAATATTTGCTGGATTTATTCTTGTACTAGTTTGCCAATATTATTCCCTTTCTTGTCAAGATGAAGATAATCTTCTAGATACAATTTCAAGTAGGCTAGACCACTTATCTTTCTAATAGTTCTTACTACCGACTTCACTTCCTGTGATCCTCTTGGGTGTTATTGAAACACCGTAGCTGCAAATGTGACAAGGGGGATAATGTGATCCTTTTATTGCATAAAGTGTTCAAAAGTTTTGTTTAATCTATGATTGTTGACAGAGCCTGAGTTAATTAGCTTGAGGTGTTTCCTGAGTGCTTGCTGACAAGTATTTCTTTCTATAATAAAAATAAATTATGGTTTCCCTATATAATTGAAGAAAAGGCCCCAGTTTAGTTATCTGCAAGTCTTATATGCGTTTCAGGGGCTGAAGCAATGTTTGCTGATCTAGGCCATTTCTCTGTACAAGCCATACAGGTTTGCTTCTACATTACTTTAACTCTTCATGGATATTCTTTATTAAAAGCCTAACTCTTTATGGATATTCTTGATTAAAAGCCTCTTGAAATATTCTTCACCTCTCTTGCAGATTGCTTTCACCTGTGTTGTGTTCCCCTGTCTTCTCTTGGCTTATATGGGCCAAGCGGCTTATCTGATGAAATATCCTCAATCTGCAGAAAAAATATTCTATCAATCTGTGCCAGGTGACATTTGCCAACCTTTTGACTGCTTAAAATTCTCACTATTTCAAATCTTAATCTAGACAAATATATATTAAATTAAGAGCGTTTTTGACTCTTTGAGTTCCTAAATTTTGAACAAACAGAGAGTCTTTTTTGGCCGGTCTTCGTAATAGCCACCCTTGCTGCCATGATAGCCAGCCAAGCTATGATATCTGCTACATTTTCTTGCGTCAAGCAATCTATGGCTCTTGGATGCTTCCCAAGGTTGAAGATAGTTCACACCTCAAAGAAGCTAATGGGCCAAATTTACATCCCTGTCATCAATTGGTTTTTAATGATCATGTGCATCATTGTAGTTTCCATCTTTCAGAGCACTACAGATATTGCCAATGCATATGGTTAAGTATCCTTCTCTTATTATTTATCATTTTATTATTATTTTTTCTTCTTTTTTGGTGCTTTCAGAGATACAGGTTTTTAATGAGTTTGGCATATTCTTTTAGCACCTAGGACTTCATATTGAGAACTTTCACAAATATAATGAATATTGCAAATAAGTTGTCTATAACGTCTAAAATTTTGGAACCTCCTAATGCTTTTAGAAAATAGGGGATATTCAAAATTTCTCAATCAACGGTTAACAGTTTTTCTAGGGAAATTTGAACGCTTTACCTATTCTTTATTTTTATTTTTAATCCAAATACATATTGAAGTCTATGGTGGTGGTGGTGTTACTCTTCACACTTTGTAATGTTGCTGGGAAAAATAGTTTCCCTAGTGCCAGTACTTTTGCTGTGACATTGAGCGAGGCAAGTGACATTTGAGTTCTTCACCATGAAGCATTCTAATTTTTTTTATGAGTTTGACAAGCTAACAATTACTGGCACTCACACTATTATGATAACTTCTTGCTGGTGTAATTTAAATTGTTCTTGCAGGCATAGCTGAAGTTGGTGTGATGTTAGTGAGCACCACCTTGGTGACAATTGTGATGCTACTAATCTGGCAGACCAACTTATTACTGGTATTATGTTTCCCACTAGTTTTTGGATCAGTTGAGATTATCTATATGTCTGCAGTTCTATCAAAAATTGCAGATGGTGGTTGGCTTCCACTTGCTTTTGCTACTTTCTTTCTATGTGTGATGTACACTTGGAACTATGGGAGTGTGTTGAAGTACCAGAGTGAGGTGAGGGAGAAGATATCCATGGACTTCATGCTTGATCTTGGCTCCACCCTTGGGACTGTAAGAGTCCCAGGAATTGGATTGTTATATAATGAACTTGTCCAAGGTATTCCCTCAATTTTTGGGCAGTTCCTGCTTAGCCTTCCAGCAATCCAGTCCACAATAGTTTTTGTTTGCATCAAATATGTCCCTGTTCCAGTGGTCCCTCACGAAGAGAGGTTTCTGTTTCGTAGAGTTGGCCCAAAAGACTACCATATGTTCCGGTGTGTTGCTCGATATGGTTACAAAGATGTCCGGAAGGAAGATCATCATGCATTTGAGCAACTTTTAGTTGGAAGTCTTGAGAAGTTTCTGAGAGTGGAGGCTCAAGAACTTGCTCTGGAAAGAAATTTATTTGAGCCAGATTTTGATAGTGTTTCAGTGAGTTTGAGGGATCCTGAAGCTCTAGGTAGTTATGGGACTGAGGAGCTTAAAATTCCACTCGTACATGATAGGAGATTTGAAGATTCAGGAACATCTGCCTCAGAAGAAACTGTATCAGCATTACCGTCCAGCATCATGGCTGTGGATGAAGACCCAAGTCTAGAATACGAGCTTTCAGCTCTTCAAGAAGCAATGGAATCTGGGTTTACATATTTGCTTGCACATGGGGACGTGAGGGCAAAAAAGAATTCTTTTTTCCTCAAGAAACTGGTTATAAACTACTTCTATGCATTCTTAAGGAGGAACTGTAGAGCAGGTGCTGCAAATATGAGTGTACCTCACATGAACATCCTGCAAGTTGGGATGACATATATGGTCTGATTTGTTTGTCACCTGTTGGATTCTGGCAATTTTATGATATACTGGCAGGCCGCTTGGGGCCTATGTTGAAACCTTGATAATATTTATAGAAAAAAAAAGACAATACTAACATTGGTGATTAACATTTTATCGATTGACATTTTTTTCTCCTGTGATCATTTGATGGTCTGCATCATGTTATACCAAATCACCTGCAACCTGAGAACATTAAGAAACTGAATTGGACAATTTTTGCAATTAAAATCCTCATTTCTTAGCATTTGCCTTGCAGCATTGACTAAGATGTTATTTTCTATGCTTCTCTCATCAAGTTTGAAACTTCGTGCTAAAACCGGGCCACGGCTTAATGTTTGTGTGAAATGGATGGTGAACAGATGATTACTTTTCTTACAAGGACCACTGTCTCTGAACTACTCTTTGAAACTGATGATGTGGAGACAGATAGACACGGATTGGGCCATTTTTTGTTGTCAGGCCTTGGAAAGCAAGCGCAAAAGCAGGCATCATATTCATGGTTTCCTTCTTTTTCCCTTTCCTCTCTGCCTGTTAGTGGTAAGTCTTATCCGCACTGCTCATTTCTCACCATAGTCCACTTGTCAAAGCTGATTGCCGAGTCAAATTCCATTATGGTAATTGAAAATTGAAAGCAAGCAAGTGCCAAAAGCAGCAACATTCATTGGGCTTCCTTATCCCTGAACTCTCTTTTTACGTATCAGCATCAATGTGCTGCCATTCCTTATGAAATGTGTGGATAACTATGCAACTAGGAAGAGCTTAGATGCCACCAATAATACTAGGGATAAGAATATTCGGGTCTCTGAATTTTATATTTTTATAAATAAAGACATAGTTTATTCATTATGTAAAATAAGTCCCTGATTCCTGTTGAAATGACTATTACATTGTCAGTTCAACATGTTAAATGATAATTTGATTACTCCATCAAGAATTGAGGACGTATTTGTTAAAAACAGAAGAATAATGCTTTTATTTGTAAAAATACAATAAATAAGTAGCTCTAAGTTATTATTCCACCACTGACATATTTCACTTGAAACCCAATATTCCTTGTAATTTTCCCATGAGAGGTTTATTTATACGATTGATTCGTTGGGTATTCAAAATGGGGCGGTGATTATAAACTGTCATTATTCAAGAATTATCAAATTTTGAAATGGAGGATGGCTTTATAAACATGCTTTCAGTGCTCGAAAAGGAATGAAGCAGCGGATGGAGGCATCAGCATCACCAAAAACTGGGGCCAGGAAAGGTATTGTATTGAGCATTGGTTCAAATCCAATCCACTAAACGCCGCTACTTAAAGATTAAAGAATAATTAAACAGGGACTGAAAGATGCAATGAAATGGGGACGGCACAAGCACAGCCAAAGCTGCTGACTCCATCCCTCAGCAAAAGCACCGCAACCATCGGAAGCCGCTACGCAACGCATACGCAATGCTTAAGTTGTTTTTTTTTATTGCAAAGACGGAAGTCGTTTTCTCTTAGAGAGATAACCACCCTCGGCATGTTGTGGGTGGTTGGCATCCGCGTTTGGCCTGACCAGTGAAAGAAGAGCCAGCCACGGTCTACTGTTTAAAATTAGGTTAAGCGGCTGCCTCAAGCACACGATGGATTAATATATTAATCGGATGGCAAGTGTAGTTTAATTGACTAGGAATGACGAGGACTGGACAATTCATTAATGGTTGGCTTCTTTACTTGATAATGGGAGTTGGGTCATCCTGAAGCACTCACACCACACTTGACATGACATGACGACTGCAACTGCATCTGCGTCTGGATGACTGCATATGCATCCTCCTTAATTAATAGATCGATTGATTTATTTATTTAATTTGAGATTAGGGTTTTAATCCCCACCTTAGGATGCGAGTTGACTGATGTTTCCAAGTTACTGCCATGTTTTCTTCAACTGGTTTGAGCTCGAAGAAGATCCGTCGTCTTACCCTTGCATGCATGGAAAGCAAGTTTATGCATTTCCATACACGTCAAGTTGAAATACTTCTGCAGCTTTTCAAGAAAAAAATATATTTTGGACCAAAAATAAAAGAAAAGTTGAGAGGTGGGTAGTGGGGGTGGCTGGCACCTGGAAGTCTCTAGATTTTCTCGATGATGTCGTGTGAGCAAATAAATGAAAGATAGTGACAGATTTTTGCTGTAAATTTTCTCCAGATTTTTCCTTCCTCCTCTTGCATTTGCATTGCATATCAACCGCCTTTATTCTAATGACAAAATGTTAGGCAGTCACCATCATCAGTTGCGTTAGTACAGAAAAATAATTTGCTTGATTGCCATAGTTGCTTCCATTCAATATAACTTGTGTTACTTGGCAAAAACGGCATCCAGACCCTTCCAAACGAAACAAGGAATGATTCTATTACGATTTCAATATAGCCAACGAAGGTAGAAAGACAGTGAAAGACTGAAATATTCCAATGAAAATAGGAACAAGAAGGAGAAAAGCATGGACAGCTAGTTTAGATACTGTGACAATCAAAATAATTATAAAGAGACAGGATAGGGTTTTCTGGGCAAGTATGTTATTTTATGGTAATGAGTCATGACATCCCGCTACACAATTCACATTTCAGAACAAATAAGAGTCAACTCAACTCAGCTAACTCGTTCATCATTCCAAGGAAGAGCTACCAGAAGTTTGACTAAATAATTAGGTAATTAATCAGCTGGAAGAAGTTGGTTATACAGTACTGTTTTCGTATTATTATCACTTTACATAGACGCTTCTTATATGAACCGACAATGCTCTTATCAAGGGTTGCCATCCTTCTTTTCTCTCGTCTTATTTGGTCAAGATTATCATACAATGGGAAGGGACGGAAAGTTAAATTGACAAGCTTTTATGAGATTTAATTTTACCCAAGTTGAAAATCCAACCATCGATTCATTTCTCTTTTTCATGGGTGGAATTGGGGGGGAAAAAAACAAAACGGGGGAGTAATGAAGTAGTTAGGGTTGGTGAAATTTTTAAAGGAAAAGGTCGCAGACAGACAGCAAGATCTGTCAGTTTCAGCGACTCAATCCAGAGAGTTAGATGGAAGCTGGT
This sequence comes from Xylocarpus granatum, assembly GCA_019650275.1. Taxonomy (NCBI): domain Eukaryota; kingdom Viridiplantae; phylum Streptophyta; class Magnoliopsida; order Sapindales; family Meliaceae; genus Xylocarpus; species Xylocarpus granatum. The sequence continues at coordinate 196,253 of BNST01003064.1, forward strand.
ATAAGGCCAACTTGATCTTACGCTTGCCCGGTAAATTCCGGGGCAAAATTTGCGACTTCAGGGCCAAGTGGGGAAGATCTCTCTTCAATTAAAAACTATCACTTGTTTGGAAATAATAAAAAGAAAAACCCTCAGCATCAACTACAAAACAAAACCGAGTCAGTAATTCTCTCTCTCTAAAAACCTCGGGCAAAATATTCCGACGATATAGTGTTTTTAATGCTCTGATTTTAAGTCTAGGTCCTCGTCGTCAGTGAGTTTTCATTTTCTTGCTGTCTCCACGGAACGTTCTACATTGACTCATTAAACAAACAATAATGCAATCGTTTTTGTTTCATCCATATAAAAATCATTTCTTTGGAGTTTCTCATCTAAGTTACTAACTGGAGATGGTCTTTTGGCAACTGGGGAAGGTCTTTCGGCATCTGGGTTCGCCTTGAATCTCTTCATTTCTCAGCAGAAGTGGATGTTTCGAGCTTTTGAGAGTGTCCGCGATGGATCTGGAAACTGGTGTCAATCAAAAACTTAGTAAGGTGAGATGTTATGTATTAATTGGTTCGCTTTTAGAACAAAGTGCGTTTCAGTTTTATTATCAAATTCTAGTCTTTGTTGCTGATGCATTTGTAATTTTATATCGCATTCAAAGTAAACTCATTTCAGTCATAATCATAGTCTTATTCTTTCCTTGTGATGGAATGAATCACTTATGTGACTATGTTCACAAACAAGAGTAAATTTTATACTTTTCTTTTTGAGGAAAAACTATTTCAATTGTATGATTATTTTGTTCTCTTCGTAGCAAATATGCGTTGATTTTTTTTTGTTTATGGTATAAAGCCAATTCTTTTTTCTAATCAGAATGTTGTTTTTATTGCAGAAAGAATCATGGAGAACAGTGTTAACTTTAGCATATCAAAGTCTTGGTGTTGTCTATGGAGATTTAAGCACCTCACCGCTATATGTTTTCAAAAGCACATTCGATGAAGATATTGAACACTCAGAGACAAACGAAGAGATTTATGGAGTAGTATCTTTCATCTTTTGGACTTTGACTTTGGTTCCTTTGCTTAAATATGTGTTTATAGTGCTTAGAGCTGATGATAATGGTGAAGGAGGGACATTTGCTTTGTACTCGTTGCTGTGTAGACACGCCCGAGTCAACTCACTGCCTAGTGGCCAGTTGGCTGATGAGGAACTCAGTGAATACAAGAAGGATATTAGTAGTGTGGCACCAAAAACTAGTTTTGGCTCAAAGTTGAAATCAACTTTAGAAAAGCATAGGGTCTTGCAGCGACTTTTGCTTTTATTGGCTTTGATTGGGACTTGTATGGTGATTGGTGATGGTGTGCTCACGCCAGCAATTTCTGGTAATCATAGGGTTTGATTGTTGGACTTTATGTTAGTGTTTTTAGCCTCAGAAGACTGTACTGATTGTTTGATATTTGGGATTGTGGACAGTCTTTTCTGCAGTATCAGGGCTTGAGCTTTCCATGGCTAAGGAGCACCACAAATGTAAGATTCTTACCTTTGTCCTTGTTTCTACCTGATAAATGAATAGACAAATCATCCCTTGATAGTTTAAGGCTTGTTATGACAGTCTTCTAAGGTAATTTATCTTTATAAATTACTGGGAGTACTGTTTTAACCAGAATCCCCTTTATGTGGAACTTCTGGATTTTAGAATGGAGTCCATTTTTGTTTTTCATTTTTGGTCTAGTGTAGTACAATTTACCAACTTTCATGTTCTCTTGCCTTCTGTGCTGTCAAGGTTTTTCCACAATTTTAATGCATTTTATAGATCATCTCATTATTGGTTTGGTGCCTTCCTCTAAATCTTATGGAGAGTGCATATATTCATCTCCTGAAGGGGGTAGGATGATAAACTGCATTGGAAGTTTAGATAGCTGTGGTAATTTTTTAAACAACCTCGACGTTATAACGAGTAAAGGGCAGTGAAGAGAAGGTGACTAAACCTGTTAAAGACTGTCATTACTGATGTCTAATCTACAGATCTCTATAAGCTTTCATTGTTTCACGAAGTTGTTTGGTGGAGATACAATTGTGGCAGGTAAGACATTATTGCAATGGGCTTGGTTGGTGTGTGGTGGGGTGAAAGTTGCTGCATAATATAGGAGGCATCTATAAGTCAAAGCCCAACACCCAATAATATCCACTAGTTTAAGATCTGAGCTCATTTAGACATTGCGACGCTGGTATTAGCCAGGAAGAAACACAAACGCATTCTCATCGAAGTTTGATAATTTTGCAGATGTAGAAGTTCCAGTTGCTTGCGTCATACTGACAGCCCTGTTTGCCCTTCAACATTATGGCACACACAGGGTTGGTTTCTTGTTCGCACCTGTGGTTTTGACATGGCTTCTATGCATTAGTTCTATTGGCTTATATAATATCCTGCACTGGAATCCTCATGTATATCAAGCTCTTTCTCCCTATTACATGTACAAATTTTTGAAGAAAACTCAGAAAGGAGGTTGGATGTCCTTGGGTGGAATTTTATTGTGTATAACAGGTTTGCATGACATGAGTTGTTTTAATTTTATTTTGAAGCAATTTATAAGCAAAGTGGTTTCTACAATCTGTAATCCACTTATTTGTTTCCAGGCTCTGAAGCTATGTTTGCTGATCTTGGACACTTTTCACAGTTGTCAATCAAGGTATGAACATTCTTAACAACTCAAAACTACATTGATAGTTTCTCTTACTAAATTAAGTCGACATTCTTTTACATAACAAGTGTCCCTGACAAAGTAACCTCTTAGCAGCATCTGATTGATGAATCCTTGCAAACCTCACACGCAGACACCTTGGTTGTCATATCATGCATATAGTTAAATCTTGTACCTTCTTTTCTTGTAGTTGGCCTAACTATATATCAAGAACATACTGGAAACATCTTTTTTCACTTCCAAAGTTAATACCCTCTTGCTGCTAAGCATGTCTATGTCAATAACTACAGCATAGTTTTGCATAGTTCTCTCTTCCCCTGCAATAGTGATCACAATTAGATACAGTCCAGACAGTTTTGGTTCAATCATTCAAGTATGACAAGAATCATGTTTAACTAAGATATGTAGCACATGCTCTTTTCTTGTTCAAGTACCATATGTGAAATAATAATTCAATTTACACACATTTCTGCAGATTGCTTTCACCTCTTTGGTTTATCCATCTTTGATTCTTGCCTATATGGGTCAAGCTGCCTACCTATCACACCATCATAATCTTGACAATCATTATCGAGTTGGATTTTATGTCTCTGTACCAGGTAGGTACTTGAGACATTGTCTATGGTAATTATATATTTTGGATAATAGGCAAGTTTAAAGCTCATGGCTAACATCTCACATTATTGATACAGAGAAACTGAGATGGCCAGTTCTGGTTATAGCCATTCTTGCTGCAGTTGTGGGAAGCCAGGCCATCATCACTGGCACTTTCTCAATTATCAAGCAATGCTCTTCTCTGGGTTGCTTCCCCCGAGTCAAAATAGTGCACACATCATCAAAATTCCATGGTCAGATCTACATTCCGGAGATCAATTGGATACTGATGGTGTTATGCTTGGCTGTTACCATTGGCTTTAGAGACACAAAGCGGATGGGCAATGCATCAGGTACAAGACCATTTATGTTATGTCTTTCAGAGTGTTTATATGCTAAAAAGTGTTTGACTAGATGATTTTCTAGGTTTCATGGATAACAAAACGGTTCACATATATGTTAAATTGAATATCTTTCATAAAATATCATGAATATTAACTTCAGCCTGAAACATGTTCTTTGTGAACCATTATGGATGCACGGGAGATCTGTAGTTGTGTTATGAACTCATCTACATTAGGAGATTATCGTGCTGAAATCCACCATAGCCCACTTCAGTTTGGATCTTACGAGTTGATGATCTTCTGTAGATTTATTTAAAAAAATGAAAAACCAAAAGTCACTATTTTAACAAATTATTATTTTAAGATATCATGACATGTAATAGATTGCATATTGAGTAAAATTTTTCTCATCAGTTAAGAGAAATTCGACTAGTTCAAGTGATCAAGAGTTTGGAGGTCAATTGAACCGTTATCATCCCCATAATACCGTAAGAAAGAATCCATCCTCCCCGAGATTGTCCATTTCATGCTGCATGTCTTTGTGTACGAGCTGGTGTGTGCTTGACATTCTCTAAATTTCCACCTAAGTTTTACAAATACATGCTGCAATGAGCCCATTCCTGAATTTCCCGCGCCCCGCCACACCCCCTCCCCCAACTATCCCAGATTGGCAGGGTGTCCAGATAGAAAGCTTGAATGCCAAATGACAGTAAAAATCAAAATAAAAGAAAATTTTGCATAAGAAGCTCATACAAATTATGATTGTTTAATTCTTTATCATTATATGTATATATGCATATGTTATCATTGTATGTATATACGCATATGTAAGTGTGTTCAGGCCATACCAAGCAAATACAAAAAATACCAGAATACCTCTGACGACTAAACTAAAGAACTTGAACAACTTAAATGTCTAAATAACAAAAATAAACATGAAGATATAATAACAAATAGCCGATAGTATGGAGGATCTAAACCAGAGTTCTGGATTTATATCTTCCTTAATATTGCCTTCTGTGAACTACATGTTGTCTCTATCAAACTTTGATAATGAGATGTTTTTCTGACAGGAGTTTCAGCATTATGTACTCTTCTGTGATGCTTCTAAAACACTATAGTGTGCAATTAGTTTCTCTATCTGTGAAGGAGCTTCCTAATCTCAATATCAACCAAAGCCTCGTGGCTTCCCTGTTTCTGTACTTTATTCACTATAATTTGCTATTTGTTGAACAGGTTTGGCTGTCATAACAGTAATGCTGGTGACTACCTGCCTAATGTCTCTAGTAATCGTGCTATGCTGGCAGAAGAATGTCTTTCTTGCAATATGTTTTGTTGTCTTCTTTGGCACAATTGAAGCTCTTTTCTTCTCAGCCTCTCTCATCAAGTTCCTTGAAGGTGCCTGGGTCCCGATTGCCCTTGCTTTTATCTTTCTGATTGTCATGGTCGTGTGGCGCTATGGCACGCTTAAAAAATACGAGTTTGATGTGCAAAACAAGGTCTCCATCAACTGGCTACTTACCTTGGGTCCTAGCCTAGGCATTGTACGGGTCCGTGGCATTGGTCTCGTACACACTGAGCTTGTATCTGGAATCCCCGCAATCTTCTCCCACTTTGTCACCAACCTTCCAGCCTTCCACCAAGTTCTAGTTTTTCTCTGCATTAAATCTGTTCCAGTTCCCCATGTTAAGCCTGAGGAAAGGTTTCTAGTTGGTCGTATTGGTCCAAGAGAGTTTAGGATCTATAGGTGCATTGTACGGTATGGATATCGTGATGTTCACAAGGATGACATGGAATTTGAGAAGGATCTTGTATGTAGTATAGCAGAGTTTATACGCTCAGGAAATGTTGGAGTCGATGGTGCAACTGAGGAATCGATCAAGGACGACTGCAAAATGACAGTTGTCGGTACATGCTCTACACATAGAGAAGGTGTTCAAATGAGCGAAGATTATGCAATTGTAAGCACAGATTCCCCTGGGACATCAGAAGGAAGAGAGATACAGTCACCACCCCCAATCAAACCGAAGAAAATAGTGCGGTTTATTGTACCTGAAAGCCCAAAAATCGACAGGGAGACCATAGAGGAACTCCAGGAACTTACGGAAGCAAGGGAAGCAGGGATAGCTTACATATTAGGACACTCGTATGTGAAAGCAAAGCAAGGATCGAGCACGCTAAAGAAGCTAGTAATAAACATAGGTTATGAGTTCTTGAGGAGGAATAGCAGGTTACCAGCGTACACACTAAGTTTACCGCATGCATCCACGCTGGAGGTGGGGATGCTTTACCATGTATGATTTTGGTTTGTACAGAAAGTATAACTTATTATACACGCTGTAACGTTGTGCAATAGATAGATCACCGCCATGATAAATTGGTGGATGAAAAGAGTTTCCAAGTTGTTTAGTCACTGTTTGTGCAGGCCATGGCCATCACTCTTCCTGCGCCTTTCGCCTTTTGTTTGTAATTTCCGGAGGATTCCTGGAAAAAAGTTCCAGGTCTATTCAAAAAAGACAGCCAGGGAGAAAGAAGCAATAAACACTCCATGAGTAAACAGGAAACAGGTTTTCCCAGTAGAGCATAATCGCATAGCTGTTGGTTCGGACAAGATTTATCAGACATGCCTCCCAAAACACAAGTAAAATAAAATTGACCCTGCAATGAAGTAGAAGAAAATTGGAGAATGTTACAGAAGTTTCTGAGGGTCTTATTTTATAATTACGTACACATGGGCCAAGTATAATAAAGCAGGGCTACCGACTACTGTGTTTTATAAACAACTATAGTGCTTGCCATTACCAAAAGTTAGACGGAGCAAGTATAAAGATAATCCCAAGTATCTCAAAATCATACGAAGTATGGTCCCACAAATCTTCCATCGAAAGTTGTAAGATTCAGCGCAACTGCAGAACCCTTGATTCATTAATCTGCCCACTTTCTTGATTGGCATCCCAATCCAGTGACCCGTATCAGAAGTCATTGGCTAAAGAACCGGAAGTTTGACTATACTTCGTTCAGTTTTGACGCGGACACCTTCTCCTACATTCCACCAACTAAAAAGTGACATGATTGACGATTCCGCAAAATCAAATGGCCCGACTTCTTAGATTGTTGCTATCTCGTTCAACAATCTCAGCATATGCATAGATCCATGACCCTTTTCTCCTTTTGCTTGTTTAAACAGACCCACACACGAGAGAATCATAACTTCGAAGTCAAATAGATGGGCCGGCGAATAAATAGTAGTAATGAAAATTAACGTTTCATAACTTCAAGTCAAGCAGACAATTGATTGCCTGTTTCTTCTTGTGCTAAAATTATGGCAACCCATTTGAGACCATGGGAGATGGGGTTGGAATGGATAAGACGTTACCAATTTTGGGGTTGTGTGGACAAGGGAAGAAGCAAGTAAGGAAGTAAAAGCATAAATGACAAATTCCTGGCGGGAAAAGGCAGGCAAACAAAAACCAGCTCATGGCACAAACGTGCAAGTATTCACCAGTAGCCCAATCACTCTTCGCTCGTTAGGAAAGGGTAGCAATCAGTCTCCACTCAATGCATTCCCGCATATGCCTACCCTGCCCAAACCTCCTTCCCGTCAACTCGAACTTTTCCTACCATGGCAAATTTCATTGGTCCACCTGCCGAGTACCTCCTCCATCAAAACATCGTTTTTCTAAACTCATATAGATGTTAAATAACAAATAAAGACATACTTTTATAATTTTTTAACAAATAAGTATTTAATATTGTTCAAATGTCTCAATATGAGTTTAGTAATGGTGAGGACCTATTAGAAAATATTAATAAATTATGTTTTAATTTATTATTTTATCAACATTTGAGGACCTATCGGTTAATATCTCAAACTTTTTCCAAACACGGTGCGTGAAAGATACGTTTGGAACATTCCGTTGGTGTGGTGGGTCCCGTTTTCGAGAGTTTTGGATAGGGCCGAAGACCAAGACATTAAACCTTAACACGGCATCGCGAGAAAAGCGGCAACCACGGGCCCACACTGCACGTTAGATCATTAGATAAAGTTCTTGACTCTCACGTGGTAGTCACGTGTTGAGATGGATCAGGATCACCTTCGGTTTTCAATTTTTGATGACGTTGGACGAATGTAATGGCGGTGATGTCCGCGCTGTGACCAGATGGGTCACGCTCCGAGTGTGGTTGTTGTGGGGATAGGCGAGTGTTACACGTGTTATGATGTCCGTGCGGGGAAACGGGACGAGGAAAATTGTAGTTGAGGAGCGAGGAGGGAGGAAAAACCGAAAAAGTGCTCGGAATACTTGTACGTATCCGCTTCGAGCAACGTTAATAAAATCAGGTCCCAAATTCAACGTAAATTACAATTCTACCATTATGATAATACATGTTTTTTCCCTCGTCATATGTCCTTTCCTTTTTCGGACAAAACAAAACCAGCCTATTTGTTTGAATTTTCAATTTATTATTTTTTTATAATTAATTTTTAATTCTTTATTATTAAATACAAAAAATATCGGTCCATATACTCTGTCAATTATCACAACCACACAATTAAGTGACACTAATTACATAAAAAAAACAAATAAAATTAAAATTTTTTATTTATTTAATAAAAATATATAAATTTAATTTAACGATATTCATAATTAACTAATAATTTACATAAATTTAGTGTTAAAAAGATAATAATTATTCAGTATATTTATTAAATAAATTGTTCTTTAAATAATTATAATTAATTAAAATAAAAAATACGTGATTGGTTAAAAAAAATCTAAATCATTACGAGAGAGCAACATTTTTCTAATAAATCAATTTCTCTTCTTCAAGAGGGGAGAATTTGGAGGCACCAACACTTGTCCTTGGCACCGCCTAATGCTTGACTACCGCGCAAAGAAAAGAAAAAGTAATCATAGGGGTATATAAATAATTTGCGTTGCCACGCGGTCGTGTTGTGGGTATTAATATGTACGGTCGTTTTCATATCAGGCACGTGTGAAACGTGAAACCGTAAAGTATTCCTCTGAAACTCTACACCAAACCAATTGACTGACCCACGTACCAAACGCTAGGTAAAGGATAAAAATGTAAATGCGCATTAAACATGTGATTAATTTTACAATCGTGACAACATGCTCGCGTATATCCGATGGCAACTGGCTGCGCGTGTTGTGAGTCGGTTGCCAGGCTCGCTCGCTCGCGGAGTCAAATCTCGTCGCATTGTAGTAATAATAACATGCTTTTAATATTTTTCCTTTTGGGAAGCGAGCGCGAATCTTTGCCCAGCTGTCAATTACGAGCGCACAGCTCATCTCATCCGGTTCAAAAATTATAACTCCCTGTGGGCCCCATCCTATGCGCTTAATTTTACCGAAGTAACCCTGTCCCCTTCAATGCTTACGTTCTTTTTGGGAGGTGGAGTGCCTTGAATTTAATAGTACCGACCGAGCTTCCCATGGTGGCATATAAAACAAATGGTCTTAAATAGTGTGCCATAAATCTAAACTTGGTCGTGCCACGGCTAATAATATTATAATACAATAGGATAATTTTTTTATTTGTTTATATATTTGGGTAATTTCGTCCATGAATTTACTGAAATAATTTGTAATAATGTATTGAGAAAATTCCGAACCTAGCATTTGGCAAATTCCTTGTAGTTGGGAAGAGAGTGGTCAATTGGTCAAAACCGTAGACGGCAAACTTGGATATGGGTTGGAAAAGTAGAAGGCGAAATTAAGTACAAAATTGGAGGATATTTAAGTAATTTGACATAACAAAGTGAAAACTCCAACCACTAGAGTTAAAATGTAACCGCGGTTAGTTTCATCGAAGTCTATCCATTACAGATAATTATCCTCCTATATAAATCATTTTTTCCACATTCTTGGCTTTTGTTCGTTCTTTGGTATGTTCGTTGGTTCATTTCATTTGGTCGCACGTTATCTCTTTGAAAAATCGACAAGCGTTAATGGCCTTTTTAAATCGTTAACGGCACTAGCTTGTGGTCATCGCTTGCAGCCGTCTCCGATAATGCAGTGTCAACGGCAGTAGTAATGGTAAGAGTAGTACTGGTTGATTTCTTGACCTTAGATGTTTGTGTTGTCCTGAATCGTGATCTATTTTATACGCGATAATTATTTTCGGTTTTGCTATTTTCTATTTGGTTGCCGGGACACGGCGAGAAAATATCAGAAGTTCAAGTTCTGATCTCACGGTTGTCTTTGCTGAGGATAATTAAACTGTTTAGGTTCTTTTTGGTTTCGAAACAAAGTGTGATTTTAGAGTGTAGTTTTGTATTTTTCTCGGTAACCAAACAGTGGATTTAACTTTCTTAATGGTTTTATTTATTTTTATTATTTTGTTACTTCTTCTGACGTGTTTAGGTGTGATTTTGACTCATTTTGTAGGAAATACGTGATTTTAGTTGTTTCATTGAAGTTGTGTGATCTGACCATTGAATTGAATTGGCTTTTTGGTTTTTCAGGTAAAATCTTATTTCTTTTGAAAATGCTTTATGTTCATTTTTTTAAAAATTTTCTTTTCGTAGATCTAACAGTTTTGGATTGTCATTTATAGCTTCTTGATAAGCTTCTTTTATTTGTTGTTCGTTCGACCAGTTTTATTTTATTTCAGTCGCATGGTTCTGTGCGTAGGCATAAGCTGTGGTCTTAAATGCACCGTTATCGCACAAAAATGGAAGCATTATTCTTAAAAGCACGGTTGGTGTGCTTGAAGACAAGACAGGACAGCCATAACGCACTCTCTCTCTCTCTCTCTCTCTCTCTCTCTCTATATATATATATATATATATATATATATACACACACACACACACACACACACACATATCTATACAAGATGAAGTTTTCCGCATTCGCAATTTGTCTACTCTTCAAATTAGGGGCCTCCAAGGCGCAGATTGCTTGTGTCTTGGCCGCAGGTACTAGCCTGGCAAGCGATCACCTCTTGGTGGAAGGAACCTTAAGTACACCGCTACTGGCACTATAAAACATTACCATCAATCGTAAAGTGATCACCTGTTGCACCTCGATTACTGTTAATGACCTATGTGTGTGCCATCACTCTGGGAATATTGCATATAGTTTAATGCAGCTCAATACCTAGGGACAGCCTACAGATAACAGAAGAATGGCCACTTAGATTGATTTATGTTTAGTTTATAAGAAACATTTTAATATGTGCTTGATGCTTGTGTGATTTATTTGGATTAGAGCTCGCTTGTAATTTGCACAAAATATGGATATGTGCACTGCCAGCAATGAATTGTTATTGATGCACTATTGTTTGCCTGTAGGTTTGTGGATCTCCGTATCCAATATTTTCCTGTTTGGCTTTGCATTACTTGGAAGAAAAAGTATCTTTCTACCAGTAATGTTGTCC
>BNST01003065.1:0-50000 GCA_019650275.1 Xylocarpus granatum
TAAGTCAACAAGGCTTTCTAAGACAACTAAAACATTATCAAGATAGACCTTATCCCAATGTTTCCTAATCCTACTAGGATTCTTGGTTTTTCTTCAATTTCTACTTAGACTAGAATTCCTACTTTGACTAAACCTTTTTGTCCTTATCTTATCTCCTCTCCTACAGCTGCTGATCTTCATCTTGTTGTTTTCTTCTAGGATTAGGACTTCCATATAGCATCTCCTTCCATTCCAAGACTTCTTCTTGATGTGATCATCTAGTTGAAGCTAAACCTTCCATGATGTCCTACTGCTGCTGGAGTTCTTCATGCCGTCCATGTCCTTCTCCTGCTCGGATTGCACCATGCATATCCTGCTAATGCTGGGGTCTTTCTCAGCTTGGTTGTCCGTGGTGAATGAGGACAGAGTGAGAACCTGGCTGTGCTTCACTGCATGCCGCTTTCATGCTTGTTGCACGCACTTTCTTGCCTGTTGCTGCCTCTCTTGCTGCTTGGCACCTCTCGTGCATTCACTCACGCTCCCTTTGCCTCCTAAGGTCCTCAACACAAACATGCCCAACGCTGCTGCCACCCCTGGGGGATGTTACTGTCGCTCCTGGAGGTTTGTCTCCGTGTGCGGCAAACTGTGCCCGACGACTTCTGCCGCATCTGTGGGGATGTTCCGGTTGCTCCCGGAAGCTCATATCATGAACTGTCAAACGCACTTGATGCCTCTGCCGCACCTGCAAGGATGTTCCAGTCGTTCCCAGAAGTTCATCCTGCACACTACCATATGGGCTCGACCCCGCTGTCACATCTGTGGGGACGTTCCATGCACTCCCCAAAGTTCATCCCGAGCACTACCGATTGCTCCGGGAAGTTCATGACGTGCACTGTCAAATCCACTCAATGCCTCTGCCATGCCACAGGGAAGTTACGGTAGCCCCTGGAAGTTCATCCTGCACACTGCCGAATGCCCCCATGGGGATGTTCCAGTTGATCCTGGAAGTTCATCCCATGCACTGCAGAAAATGTTTGATGCCGCTGAGGCACCCGTGGGGATGTTCCGATTGCTCCCAGAAGCTTGTCCCTATCACTGCCAAATGCGTCCGACACCTCCGCCAAGCCTGTAGGGATTTTCTGATCGCTCTCAAAAGTTCATCCTGTGCACTGCCAATCTGTTTGGGTCCCAATTTCTTGTCCCAACTTTTCTACACCTTAAGGGTTAGCACGACTTCTAAACTTCTCCTAACTTGATGTTCCGTTTAATCCTTGACTTCTTTTCTTTGATTCATGGCCCTTAAGCTGTCCTTTGGGATTAATTAATAATAAATAGATATGTTGGATAGGCAAGACAACTCTTAAACCTATCACAACTTGCCTTCGTTGAAGAAGACAACTCTTGACTTCAACCTAAGCTCTTAAGCAAGGAAGCCAACTTTTCACCTTGTCTTAAGCCCAAGTTATCTCAAGACAACTCTTAAAAGATAACCGACATATAATAAACAAGAATGGCTGAATGCCTTTGATCTTGTATTATTGAATAATAACTTTAAAATTTGGAACACGTGTTCTTGGCTACAAATAATGGGCTGTATTTATAGATTTGGACAAACTTATCCTAATTTAACTATTGACTTAGGACAAGTTTTCCTAAGTCAATAGGGTTTTCTAAGACAACTAGAATGTTATCAAGATTGACCTTATCCAAAGGTATCTTAATCCTTCTAGGATTCTTGGACTTTCTTGATTGTTGAACTCTACTTAAACTAGAATTCCTATCCTATCTTGTTTCCTACAGCTGCTGGACTTTCCCTTTGCATGTCCTTCTAGGACTAGGACTCTCAATGTATATCCTTCTTCCCTTAGAATTCTTCTTGGCAATGTCCTTGTTTAACTTGGACAAGGTCAGATTCTGGCTGGGCTTCACTGCTGGGCTGGCTACTTGCAGTTGCCATGCTTGTTGTGAACATTTTCTGGCCCATGCTCTCCTTTGCTGCCCCATTTTCTAACCATTGCCTTTCCTGTATCCTTAGGTTCTCAACACGAATGCGCTCAACACTGCTGCTATGCCTGCGAGAATGTTTTGGTCACTCTTCGAAGTTCATCCTAGGCATGTCCAACCACTCCTAATGCCTATGCTGTACCCATGCTGTACCCACGGGGATGTTCCAGTCACTCCAGGAATTTTGTCCCATGCACTGCCCAACACGCCAAAAGCCTCTGTCGTGCCCGCGGGGATGTTCTAGTCACTCCGAGAAGTTCATCTTTCCAGCACCCAATGTGTTCAATGCCATTACCATGCCCACAAGGATGTTCTAGTCGCTCCAGGAAGTTCGTCCAGCGCACTGCCAAACACTCCCGACGCCTCTTCCACGCCCGTGGGGATGTTCCCATCACTTTTGGAAGTTCATACCGAGCACTGCCAAATGCATCTGATGCCTCTATTAAGCCTGCAGGCATTTTCTGGTTGCTCCCGAAAGTTCATCCCGCGCACTGCCGAACTGTTGGGATCCCAATTTTTTCCCAACTTTTCTACACCTTAAGGGTTAGCATGACTTTTAAAACCTCTCCTAACTTGCTGTCCCATTTGATCCTTGAATTCTTTTCTTCAATTCTTGTCCCCTAAGCTGTCCTTCGGGATTAACTAATGAATAAAAGATGTGTTGGATAGGCAAGACAACTCTTAAACCTATCACAACTTGCCTTGGTTGAAGAAGACAATTCTTAACTTCAACCTAAGCTCTTAAGCAAGGAAGACAACTCTTCACCTTGTCTTAAGCCCAAGTTATCTCAAGACAACTCTTAAAAGATAAATGAAATATAAACAAGAATATTAGCAAGAATGCTAACCTTGATTCTTGATTAATGAATGAAAACATACAAATTCGGAGCATATCCCCCTGCTAACAAATAATGGGCTGTATTTATAGTATAGGACAGCCTTTTCCTAATTTAACTTGGACTTAAGTTCCTTATCCACTGTGTACAAGTTTTCCTAAGTCAACAAGGTTTCCTAAGACAACTCGAATCTTATCAAGATTGACCTTATCCAAATGTTTCCTAATTCTACTAGGATTCTTGGCCTTTCTTGAATTTCTAGCTAGACTAGAATTCCTACTTATCTTGTATTCTATAGTGGCTGGACTTTCTCTTGGCTTATCCTTCTAGGACTAGGACTCTTAATGAGTACCCTTCTGCCCTTAGAATTCTTCTTGTCATGACTATCCTATTGGTACTGGAATTCATCTTGCATGTCCTGTTGCTGATAAAACTCTTCTTAGCATAGATGTCTTGCTACTGCTGGAACTCTGCTTGGCGTAGATGTCCTCCTACTGCTGGAACTCTTCTTGACATGGACATCCTGCTGCTGCTGGAGTTCTTCTTGATGCGATTATCCTTCTTCTGCTGGAACTCCTATTGATGTGAATGTCCTTCATTAATTAGGATTAAGTCAACTACTGCCCGGGCTTCACTGCTGGGCTGCATACTTGCTGTTGCCATGCTTGTTGTGCACATTTTCTGGCCCATGCTCTCCTTTGCTGCCTCATTTTCTGCTTGTTGCATTTCCTGCATACTTAGGTTCTCAACACGAAACGCGCCCAACGCCGCTTCTGTGCCCATGGGGATGTTCTGGTTGCTCCTAGAAGTTCATCCCATGAATGGCCGAACACGCCTGATGCCTCTGCCATGCCCGCATGGATGTTCCAGTCTCTCCCGAAAGTTCATCCCACACACTGACGAACGTGCCTGAAGCAACTGCCATGCCTGCTGGGATGTTCCGGTTGCTCCCGGAAGTTTGTCCTGTGCACTTCCAAATGTGCCCAACCCTGTTGCCATGCCCCGCAAGGATGTTCCGGGCAATCCCCAAAGTTTGTCCTAAACACTGCCAAATGTGCTCGACATCTCTGTTGTGCCCACGAGGATGTTCCAGTCACACCCGGAGTTTGTCTGCACACTGCCAAACATGCCCAATGCTTCTGCTGCACCTGAAGGGATTTTCTGGTTGCTCCCAGAAGTTTATCCTGTGCACTGCCAAACGCACCCGAAGCATCTACTGTCCCCACAGGGATCTTTCAGTCACTCCTGGAAGTTCATCCTGTGCATGGAAGAACATGTCCAATGCCACTGCTGCACCCATGAGGATGTTCTGGTAGCTCCCAGAAGTTTGTCCTAAGCACTGCCGAACTCGTACGATGCCTCTGCCAGAGCCTGCCGGGATGTTCATCCCACGTACTGCCAAATGCATTCAACAACACTGCTGTGCCCGCTGGGATGTTCTGGTCGCTCCCGGATGTTTGCCTCGAGTACTGCCAAATGCGTCCGGTGCATCTGTCGAGCCTGCAGGGATTTTGTGTTCGCTCCCAGAAGTTCATCCCATGCACTGCCCAATGCACTTGAAGCCTCTGCCACACCAACGGGGATGTTCTGGTCACTCTCGGAAGTTTGTCCCGTGCACTGCCGAATGTGCCCGACACTCTACCATGCCTGTAGGGATGTTCCGGTCGCTCCAGAAAGTTCATCCCATGCACTGCCCAATGCTCCCGCAGCCTCTGCCCAATGCACCCCACAGCCTCTGCCACGCTTGCAGATATGTTCCAGTCGCACCTGGAAATTTGCCCCTGTGCATTGCTGAATGTTTCCAATGCCGCTACCGTACCTGTGGGGATGCTCAGGTCACTCCCAAAAGTTCATACCGTGCACTATCCAATGTGTCTGATGCTGCTGCGACTCTCTGGAAGTTCATTCTGTGCACTGCCGAATGTGACCGATGCCTCTGTTGCCCTACAGTGATGTTCCGGTCACTCCTAGAAGCTCCTCCTGTGCACTGTTAAATGTGCCCAATGCCTCTGCCATGCCCTGGGGATGTTCTAGTCGCTCCCAGAAGTTCGTCCAACACACTGTCCAACGCACCTGAAACCTGTGCTGCACCTGTGGGTATTTTCTTGTCACTTCTGGAAGTTTGTCCCGTGCACTGCAGAATGTGACCAACACTGCTACCATGGCTGTGGGAATATTCTGATCGCTCTCAGAAGTTCTTCTTGTTCACTGCTGAATGTGCCTGATGCAGCTGCTACGCCTTTGGGGATGTTCCGATAGCTCCTGGAAGTTTGTCCCACACACTGCCCAACACATCCAAAGCCTTTTCCAAGCCCGTGGGGATGTTCTGGTCGCTGCCAGAAGTTTGTTTAGTGCACTGCCCAATGTGCCTAAGGCCTCTGCTGCGCCCACGGGGATGTTCCAGTCATGCCCAGAAGCTTGTCCTGAGCACTGTCGAAAGCATGCTCAAGGGGAAGTTCCGATTGCTCTTGGAAATTTATCCCATGCACTGTACAATGTGCCTGACACCTCTGCTGCGCCTGCAGTGATGTTCTGGTCACTCTCGGAAGTTCATCCAGCTTAGTGCCCAATGTGCCCGAAAACCTCTACTGCACCCATGGGGATGTTATGGTCGCTCCCTGAAGTTTCATCCCGTGCACTGCTGAACATGGCCAGCGCCGCTGTTGCACCCGCTGCGATGTTCCGGTTGCTCCCGGAAGTTCGTCCCGCACACTGTTGAACGCACTCGATGCCACTGCTGCACCTGTGAGGATCTTCCGGTTGCTCCTGGAAGTTCATCTCGTGCACAGCCCAATGCGCCCGATGCCTCTACTGTGCCTGTAGGGATGTTCGTGTCGCTCCCAAAAGTTCATCCCACACACTGCATAACAGCTTGAAGCCTCTAACGTGTCGCGGTGATTTTGCTATTGCACTTGGAAGTTCATCCCACGCACTGCCGAACGCACCCCACGCCAAAGCCGCTCCAGCGGGGATGTTCCGGTCAGTTGAAGAAGTTCATCCCCCGCACTGCCAAATGAGTCTAACGGCTCTGCCACATCCACATGGATTTTTCAATTGCCCCCTGAAGTTCATCCCATGCACTGCCAAACACACCTACCAATGTCACCCCTGGGGATGTTCCAGTAACTTCTGATAGTTCCTCCGGCACACAGCCGAACATGGCCAATGCCTCTACTGCACATGTGAGGATGTTCCAGTTGCTCCCGAAAGTTCGCCCCGTGCATGGCCTAAGATGCCCGGAGCCTCTGCAGCATCCTTGGGAATGTTCCAGTCGCTCCCAGAAGTTTGTCCCGTGTACTGCCAAGCATGCCCAACACTGCTGCCACGCCCGTGGTGATGTTCTGGTCGCTCCCAGAAGTTCCTCGCTGTCGCACTGTGGAACACGCCCGATGCCTCTATGCACCACAAGGATGTTCCATTACTCCTAGAAGTTCGTTCCGTGCAATGCCAAATGTGCCCAACTGATATGCCTCAAGGATCTTAATGGTGAATCAAGATCTAATGGGTATATATTTTTGGGTTTTTGTGGATGGAAAAGAGGTGCTGGTATATAGTATAGTTGTTGGGTAGATGAAAATTCGTAATTGGAGTAAATTAATGGGTCTGTAGGGGTGTTTTAAGAAAGCGGAAGGGTTATGTACGAATTTTGAAGTGGGAATGTGATAGGGATAGCTTATGAAAAGTTTAAGAAGAGAAAACTAGTTAATCAAGTTTGATAAGATCAAATCGCCACAAACAAGATTACTAGGTTGATTCGCCACACTCTAAGATAGAAAGAAGGAAGAGTGATAAGAATCAATAGATAATTCGCCACTAAACAAGGAATTTGTTTAGATAAGAATTTGGATGCAACGAAGCAAAATTCCGCTTATTCTTCAAAACTGTTTAATTACAAGCACTAATGCCGTATTTATAGTAATGACAGCCTTTCCATGTCTAACTTATACTAAAACGCCTAATTCATCTATGATAAGGATTCTTAAGTAAATAAGGACTACTAAGTCATCTAGATTTCTATGAAGATAAGCCTAATATATCGGGTTCCTAATCCTACTTAAAATCTTACATGTAAAACCCTACTTGATCTCAAACTCCTTGCCTAGTGATATTTTCTGCTGCTGCTGGAATTCTTCTTAGCATGGATATCCTTTGTTAATGAGGATTAATCTTTCTTGGATGGCAGTAACTTCATTTCCATGATTGAGCACATCATCCTCCCCTTGTTGAATTGGATTTGCCCTCAAATCCTTTTCCCTCTACGTTCTAGGCAAACCAAGAATAAAATCCATGCTTAAATCTTCCCACGGTTGGTCTGGTACAGGCAATGACATGTATAACCTTTGTGACATCTCCTTACTCTTAGCTTTCTTACATATCACACATCTTTCTATGACTCTTTTAATATCTTTGATCATGGTTGGCCAATAAAAGTGTTCCTTGAGTGCTTCTAATGTCTTCTTTTCTCCAAAATGACCAGCTAAACCTCCACCATGAGTTTCCCTCACTAAGTGCTCACGAATTGAACAATTTGGGATGCATAATCTACCTTGCTTCAATAGATAGTCATCATGTCGATAAAATCCTTGCATGGCTCCTTTCTTGCACTCCTCATATATTGATGCAAACTTTGGGTCATTTTTATACTGATCTACAAGCATCTTAAAACCCATTAGTTTAACATTTAACATGGAAATTAACGAGTACCTCCGAGATAGTGCATCAGCCACAATGTTCACATTTCCTTTCTTGTACTTGATCATGTAAGGAAAAGACTCTAAGAATTCCACCCATTTTGCATGCCTTCTATTCAGCTTGCTTTGCCCTTTTAAATGCTTTAAGGACTCATGATCAGTGTGAATAACAAACTCCTTAGGTAGTAAATAATGTTGCCAAGTCTCTAAAGCTCTAATTAAAGCAAAAAAACTCTTTGTCATAGGTTGAGTAGTTTAATTGTGCACCACTCAACTTTTGACTAAAGTATGCTAATGGACGCCCCTCTTGCATAAGAACGGCCCCAATTCCCACACTAGAGGCATCACACTCCAATTCCCTAAGTACATAATTCATCAATCTCATAAAGGTGCTTGGTGCATTGGATAAACCAAATGGCATAACCATCCATTCATATAATCCAAATTTAGTTTTAAAAGTGGTTTTCCATTCATCCCCTTCTTTCATCCTAATCTGATGATAACCACTTTTGAGATCTATTTTAGAAAATATAGCAGACCATTTAACTCGTCAAGCATATCATCAAGTCTAGGGATAGGATAGCAATATTTTACCGTAATCTTGTTGATTGCCCTACTATCCACACACATCGGCATGGTTCCATCCTTCTTCGGCACCAACAAAGCCGGTACGGAACAAGGACTCATAGATTCCCTAACATATCCTTTATCAATCAGCTCAGAAACTTGTTTTTGCAACTCTTTAGTCTCTTCTGGATTGCTTCTATAAGCTGGTTGATTTGGTAGAGTTGCCCCTAGTATGAGATCTATTTGGTGCTCAATTCCTCTATTTGGTGGTAACCCTTTCGGTATGTCTTCTGGAAATACATCAGCAAATTCCTTTAAAATTGCTTTCACTTGAGTCGGCAGAGTAACATCTCTATTTTGAGTTGCTTCTTTGACTACCAAAATAAAGATTGACTCTTTATCAAACAAAGCTTGCTTTACTACTCCTTTGTTGACAAACAAACTTTCTTTCTTTTTCTTTTCAAATTCAATTTTATCCTTCTGAATCTGTTGTGGATTAAGAGGTGCTAACACAATCTTTCTGCCATCCTTAACAAAGGAATATGTATTCTTATAACCATCATGAAAAGCTCTCCTATCATACTGCCAAGGTCTTCCCAGTAAAAGATGACTTGCATCCATAGGGACGACATCACACAACACTTCATCTTTGTATCTACCAATTGAAAAAGGCACCAAAACTTGCTGAGTAACCTTCACATCACCATTATTATTTAGCCACTATAATCTATAAGGTTGGGGATGTTTTAGAGTAGTTAAATTTAGTTTTTCTACTAAGGTAGTGGAAGCCACATTTGTACAACTACCTCCATCAATTATAACTCCACACACCTTATTCTGAATTGCACACCTTGTATGAAAGATATTCTCACGCTGCTCATCTTCTGTTTTTGCTTGTGTAGTCATGGTGCGGCGAACTACAAGCATTTTTCCAATTTCAGCATGTTCTATCTCTTCTTCCTCGCCATCTTCCACTCCCTTTTCTTCATTATCTATTTCTAGCTCATCAAGCTCATCCTCTTCATAATACTCAGGCCCTCTAGTTGCTCGCTGCCCTTGTCGTTCATGTCTTCTGGGTTGTGGCTGAATGGTATTCCTTTCTACGGCTTGAATTAAACGGTCAATTTGCTCCCTCATCTCTGCTTGCTGGTGTTCAAGTGCTAGGATCTTAACTTGATCCAAACTCAATCCTCTTGGAACATGAGGAGTTTCTTCTTCTCCAGACATAATTCGTCCTGAAATTTTCAAGTGAATGAATTTCTTGATTCAAAGAGGCTTTGATACCAAACTGATATGCCTCAAGGATCTTCAATGGTGAATCAAGATCTAATGGGTATATATTTTTGGGTTTTTGTTGATGAAAAGAGGTGCTGGTATATAGTATAGTTGTTGGGTAGATGAAAATTCATAATTGGAGTAAATTAATGGGTCTGTAGGGGTGTTTTAAGAAAGCGAAGGGTTATGTACGAATTTTGAAGTGGGAATGTGATAGGGATAGCTTATGAAAAGTTTAAGAAGAGAAAACTAGTTAATCAAGTTTGATAAGATCAAATCGCCACAAACAAGATTACTAGGTTGATTCGCCACACTCTAAGATAGAAAGAAGGAAGAGTGATAAGAATCGATAGATAATTCGCCACTAAACAAGGAATTTGTTTAGATAAGAATTTGGATGCAACGAAGCAAAATTCCGCTTATTCTTCAAAACTGTTTAATTACAAGCACTAATGCTCGTATTTATAGTAATGACAGTCTTTCCATGTCTAACTTATACTAAAACGCCTAATTCATCTATGATAAGGATTCTTAAGTAAATAAGGACTACTAAGTCATCTAGATTCCTATGAAGATAAGCCTAATATATCGGGTTCCTAATCCTACTTAAAATCTTACATGTAAAACCCTACTTGATCTCAAACTCCTTGCCTAGTGATATTTTCTGCTGCTGCTGGAATTCTTCTTAGCATGGATATCCTTTGTTAATGAGGATTAATCTTTCTTGGATGGCAGTAACTTCATTTCCATGATTGAGCACATCACTAACACTGCTGCTGCACCCACGGTGATGTTCTAGTTGCTCCCGGAATTTTATCATGCACAATGCCGAACACACCCGACACCTCTGCTGCAGTGCGGGGATGTTCTAGTTGCTTTAGGAAGTTCATCCCATGCACAGATGAATGCGTACAACGCCTCTACCGCTCTCGTGGGGAAAGTTCACCCCACGCACGGGCAAAAATGCTAGAAGCCTCTGCCACATCCTTGGGGATCTTCCAGTCAATCCAGGAAGTTTGTCCCGCGCACTGCCAAACTGTTGAGGACCTTAGGAGGCAAAGGGATCATGAGCAAATGCGCGCAAGGCTGCAGGCAGCAAGAGAGGCAGAAACAGGCCAGAATGTGCGCGCAACAAGCCTGTATGCAGCAATCCGAGCCAAGAAGAAGACCACCATTGGCAGGACACACATGAAGCAATCCGAGCAGGAGAAGCAGATTGACGGCATCAAGAGCTCTAGCAGATACAGGACGTCATGGTAAATTTGACTTCAGCAAGATGTTCACGTCAAGGAGGAGTCTTGGAATGGAAGGACACGCCATAAGGGAAGTTCTAATCCTTGAAGGAAACGGCAAGAAGAAGTTTAGCAGCTGTAGGAGAGGAAATAAGATAAGGACAGAAAGACTTAGTCAAAATAGGAATTCTAGTCTAAGTAGGAATTCAAGAAAGACCAAGAATCCTAGTAGGATTAGGAAACAATGGGATAAGGTCTAGCTTGATAATGTTTTAGTTGACTTAGAAAAACTTGTTGACTTAGGAAAACATATCCTAAGTGGATAAGGAACCTAAGTACTAGTTGAATTAGGATAACGCTGTCTTAGGACTATAATACAGCCCATTATTTATGAGGAGAACATGTGCTCCAAATTTTGTATATTTTTCATTCATTAATCAAGAATCAAGGCTAGCATTCTTGCTTCCATTCTTGTTTATATTTCAGTTATCTTTTAAGAGTTGTCTTGAGATAACTTGGGCTTAAGACAAGGTTAAGAGTTGTCTTCCTTGCTTAAGAGCTTAGGTTGAAGTCAAGAGTTGTCTTCTTCAACCAAGGCAAGTTGTGATAGGTTTAAGAGTTGTCTTGCCTATCCAACATATCCTTTATACATTAGTTAACCCTGAAGGACAGCTTAGGGGACGAAAATCCAAGAAAAGAACTCAATAATCAAATGGAACAGCAAGTTAGGAAGGTTTTTAGTAGGCGTGCTGACCTCTAAGGTGTAGAAAAGTTAGGGAAAGAAATCAAGACCCTAACAAATTGGTGCTCTCGTTGTGAAATCAACATGATCACCAGTTGAGAGGTAGCACGATCACCCAACAAATTAATGCTCTAGTTAAGAGATCAGCACAGACACCAGTCAATTGCAAGGCATCACGGTTACCATGTCATCTAGGCAGCATTCACCCGCACCACAGGAACAGACCGGGGAAGACTTCTCAGTCACTAACCGCGGAAGAATCCTTGCCTTGGAGAGGAACCAGAATGCGATCAATGACCAGGTAGGTGATATCAAACACCAACTATCATCTATCATTCATTCTCTTGAAAAATTAAAGAGAGACACACCCCGAGTGGCCAGAAAACAAGTCCAAACCAAGCAGGGCAGAAACAGCCACCTACAACAAACATCTAGGAGGCTGCAATCAGAAGTCACATGGCAGCAAGCACATGAGGACGAATCTGACCAGGAGCAACTTCCCTCTCAAGAAAGGGGGAAAAGGTGCATGAGTTTGGGAAGTAGGAGGGAGACTTCACCAAACAAACACCCACCCCATGATCGCTATAATGATTATAGCAACAATGAGGAAGTGCTGGACAGAAGGCCCACATCATGGCAACCAAGAAGGGTGCGGAATCACCCTGAGGCAGAACCATGGCGCACCCACAAGGAGGGAGGATTGGCACTATGACAGCCCAAGCCATTACATATGGCCTAAGGTAAAAATCGAGTTCCCTACCTTTGAGAAGGGAGATCCAACCGAATGGATCTCCAAGGCTGAATTTTATTTTGAGAAACAAGGTATTGAGAGAGGTGAAAGGGTTGATTTTGCATCCTATCACCTATGTGGGAGAGCCAACCAATGGTGGCGTTGGCTTAAGGCCACCTATGGCCGAGAAGGTAGAAGGATAGGCTGGACAAGGTTCACACAAGAGTTAGTGAACAGATTTGGCCCATCTAGCATGACAAACTATGAGGGACAGCTTGCCAAGATTAGGCAAGAAGGATCTTTAGAAAGTTACCTTGAAGAATTCGAGAGGTTGGCCGAATTAGTAGGACATTGGCCAGATAGTGCACTAATTGGCACTTTCCTAGATGGCCTTGTACCTTGGCTAAGCTGAGAAGTAAAGATGAGGGATCCAAACTCTCTCACTCAGTGCATTCGGTTGGCAAGACTCATCAATGATGGGAGAAGCATCACCCGCAGCACAACCAAGGTCATCAAACCCTCGGACAAATAGGTAAGGCATCCTCATCAAGTAAGATAGCACCCACAAAAACAAAAGACCCTCTCAAACTATCCACTGAAGAAATCAACAGGAGAATAGAAAGAGGCCTATGTTTTAGGTGCAATGATAAGTGGCAAGTTGGCCACAAGTGCAAGAAAGGGTTGTTCAACATCATTAAAGTAGTAAGTGATGAAGAACATGAGGAAAGCAGCGAGGAAGAACAAGAAAGCTGCATGGACAGCGAGGAGGAAGCAGAGGCAGAACACTTCCCTGATCATGCGAAAGAAGGCGAAATCAACTTGCATGCAGTAGGGGCAACCACCAAGCCTACTGCCATGAGGTTGTTCACAACCATTAACGGAAAAAATGTTTTGGTGTTGTAGATAGTGGAGCACTCATAACTTCATCAACACAAAATTGGTCAAAACACTTCAGCTATGTCCAAAAAGGATTGCACCCTTTGAGGTAAGAGTGGCAAGCGGACAGAAGCTCAAGTGCACACAAGTGATCCAGGCAGTAGCAATGCAGATTCAAGGAGTCAAAATAGAGGCAGAACTGCATGTGTTAGCCTTGGCAGGTCTTGATGTGGTTTTAGGCAATGCTTGGCTTAAAACCATAGGCAAGATAATGTTTGACTATGAATCCATGGCCATGCACTTCCAATGGAAGGGAAGGGACTGCACGTGGGAGGCATCCACCACCAATGCAGTGCATCATTGTGAGGTAAGTACCCTTGAACGACTATATAGAAAAAGGGCACAATGTTTTGCGGTTCTCTTGGCCACAAAGGAGGAAAACACAGCCGAACATCATACACACGAAGACATACCAATGACAGTAAGGAACCCTACTGGAGCAGTTCAGAGATGTCTTAGGAGAGCCACAAGGGCTACCACCCTCAAGACATTACGACCATGCCATCCCTATTAATTGATGAAACAAGGCGATTAATGTAGCACCTTACCGGTATGCACACTTCCAAAAGAATGAGATCGAAAGACAAGTGGAAGAGATGCTACAGCAAGGTATTATTCAACCTAGCACCTCACATTTTTCTTCTCCCATTCTACTTGTTAGAAAGAAAGACAGAAACTTGGAGGTTTTGCACTGATTACCGGGCACTCAACCAAGCAACTGTCAAGGATTGTTTTTTCGATCCCAACAACTAATGATATGCTAGATGAGTTACATGGAGCAAAGTTGTTCACCAAGCTGGATCTCAAGGCTGGATATCATCAAATATGCATGAAAGAAGAGGACGTGCAGAAGACAGCATTTCAGACTCATAGTGGACACTACGAGTACCTAGTCATGCCCTTCGGACTATGCAATGCACCCTCCACCTTTCAAGAAGCCATGAACGACATCTTCAAACCTTATTTGAGCAGGTTTGTCTTAGTTTTCTTTGATGACATTTTGGTCTATTCCAAGAACCATGATGATCATCTAGAACACTTAGCAAAAGTGCTAGAGGTGTTAAGAAGAAATCGCTTTGTCATCAAGCCATCCAAGTGCACATTCATGCAAGAGGAGCTTGAATACCTCGGTCACATCATATCCGAAGATGGAGTGAAAGTAGACCAACAAAAAATAGGAGCCATGCAAACATGGCCAACTCCTAAGAATGTCACAAAACTTAGAGGATTTCTAGGTTTAACAGGCTACTATCGACGATTTGTTCACAAATACGGTACCATAGCAAAACCATTAATGGACTTGCTAAAGAAGGACGGATTCCTATGGACAGAGAAGAGTGAAGACGCATTCAAGTTGTTGAAGCAAGCTATCTGTGAGACTGCAGTGTTAGCACTGCCCGACTTCAACCAAACCTTTGAGCTTCACATTGACGCATGTCAAGATGGAATAGGTGCTGTCTAAGTCAAGCTGAAAGACCTATTGCATACATGAGCAGAGTCTTAGGGCCCATGAAGAAGGAATGGTCAGTATACGCCAAGGAGATGTTGGCCATCATCCATGCAGTCAAGGTATGGCAACCTTACCTTCTTGGGAGGAAATTCCTGATCATCACAGATCAACAACCCTTGAGAAGCCTCATGGAGCAGAAAATTACCACACCGGAGCAGCAAAAGTTCCTTGTCAAGTTGCTGGGATACGAGTATGAAATAATCTACAAACCTG
This sequence comes from Xylocarpus granatum, assembly GCA_019650275.1. Taxonomy (NCBI): domain Eukaryota; kingdom Viridiplantae; phylum Streptophyta; class Magnoliopsida; order Sapindales; family Meliaceae; genus Xylocarpus; species Xylocarpus granatum. Next base: position 14,716 of record BNST01003065.1, read on the forward strand.
GCAAGGAAAACAAGGTGGCAGACGCATTGTCCAGAAGCAATGGAGGTCAAGCATTGTGGACAGCATGTGAGCCTAATGATGCATGCCTCACTGCCATCAGTGGAGCTGAGTGGAATGTATGGACAGAAATCAAGGAGGCAATAGAGATTGACCCTCAAAGCCAAGAGCTCACGAAGAAGATCAAGAATTTCGACCCTAAGGTTAGTAAATTCACCCTTAAGAATGGATATATTTGGCACAACTAGCAGTGTATGTACCAAACATACTGGGACTAAGAGGAAAGATCTTGAATCACTTCCACAACTCATGGAAGGAGGACATTCAGGATGGTTCCATACTTACATGTGGATCAAGTTATTCTTTTGGTGGGAAGGACTTAAGGCTGAGATCAAAAAGCTAGTCCGGGAATGTGATGTTTGTCAACGCACCAAACCAGAAGGTGGCAAGACCAAGGGTTATTACAGCCTTTGCCAGTACCAAGACAGGTTTGGGAATACTTGACAATGGACTTCATCAAAGGAATACCCAATAGCAAGGGTCACAAGTGATATTAACCGTAGTGGACAGACTCAGCAAGAGTGCACACTTTGTGCCACTCAAGCAACCCTACACGCAAAAGAAGTAGCCCAAGAGTTCATCAAAAAATGTGGTAAGACTTCATGGCATACCACAGACAATGCTGTCTGATACAGACACTATCTTATGAGCAAATTCTAGAAGGAGCTCTTCACACAGCTCAGCAGCAACTTGGTCGCCTCATCCACCTTTCATCCACAAACAGATGGACAAAGTGAGGTAACCAATCGAACTCTAGAGTAGTACTTAAGATGTTTTTTCCATGATCATCAAAACGATTGGGAGGAGTACATACCATGGGCAGAACTATATGACACCATCACCAAGCTGTATATGGAAGAATACCCCCAGGAATGTCAAGTTATACCATGGGGAACAGCAGCATACATGAAGTGATGTCACACTTCAGTCAAGAGATGAGGTCTTGAAGAAACTCAAGCAAGAGCTTGAAAAAGCAAGGGACGATGAAGAGACAAGCTGATAAAGGGAGGAAGGAAGTGGAATTTGAGGTAGGTGACTATGTCTATCTTAAAATCCATCCTAGGAGGAAAATCAAGGCTGGAAAGCCAACTACAGCAAAGCTGGCTAGGAAGTACTTTGGACCATATGAGGTAGTTGAGCGAATTGGAGCAGTAGCTTATCGCCTAAGACTACCATTAAACTCCAAACTACATCCAGTGTTTCATATTTCATTATTGACAAAAAAGATAGGAGATGTGAGACAAGTAAATGAGGGACTGCCGACATTTTTCAGGGATGATCACCTGGGCAGCACCCAAAGGAAGCATTAGGATTTCACATAGTAAGCTATGGGCGCAATAGGAGGCCAGTATCGAGAGTACTCATATGGTGGAGTCATTCGCCCAAGGATGAAGTAACATGGGAAGATTATGATGATATCCAGCAACGTTTCCCTAATTTCCACCTTGAGGACAAGGTGAGTCTCCAAGAAATGGGGATTGTTGAGGACCTTAGGAGGCAAAGGGAGCATGAGAGATGCGAGCAAGGCACCAGGCAGCAAGAGAGGCAGCAACAGGCCAGCATGTGCGTGCAACAAGCCTGCATGCAGCAAGCAGTGAAGCACGGCCAGGTTCTGACTCAGTCCTAAGTGATTGCGAAAATCAAGCCAAGAAGAAGACCAGCATTGGCAGGACACTCATGAAGCAATCCGAGCAGGAGAAGGAGAGTGATTACATGAAGAACTCCATTAGCAGCAGGACGTCTTGACAGGTTTACTTTAGCAAGAGGACCATGCCAAAGAGAAGTCTTGGAAGGGAAGGACGCCACATCAGAAGTCTAATTTGAGAAGGGAACAGCAAGAAGAAGTTAACAGCTATAGGAGAGAAAGATAAGATAAGAACAAAAGGACTTAGTCAAAGTAGAAATTCTAGTCTTAGTAGGAATTCAAGAAAGACCAAGAATCTTGGTAGGATTAGGAAACAATAGGGATAAGGTCTATCTTGATAATGTTTTAGTTGACTTAGAAAAGCTTATTGACTTAGGAAAACATATCCTAAGTGGATAAGGAACCTAAGTATCAGTTAGATTATGATAAGGCTATCTTAGGACTATAAATACTAGCCCATTAGGATCAAGGTTAGCATTCTTTCTTACTTTCTTGTTTATATTTTCGGTTATCTTTTAAGAGTTGTCTTGAGATAACTTGGGCTTAAGACAAGGTTAAGAGTTGTCTTCCTTGCTTAAGAGCTTAGGTTGAAGTTAAGAAGTTGTCTTCTTCAACCAAGGCAAGTTGTGATAGGTTTAAGAGTTGTCTTGCCTATTCAACATATCCTTATATATATTAGTTAACCCGAAGGGACTATCTTAGGGGATGTAAATATAAGAAAAGAACTCAAGAATCAAATGGGACAGCAAGTTAGGAAGGATTTCAGTTGGTATGTTGACCCCTAAGGTGTAGAAAAGTTGGGGAAAAAAATTGGGACCGCAACAGTTTGGAACTGCATGGGACAAACTTCTAGGAGTGACCGGAACTTCGATGCAGGTGTGGCAGCGATATTGAGTGCATTCGGCAGTGTACAGGACGAACTTCGAGGAGCAATTGGAACAAACTTATGTGCTTGGCAGAGGCGTCAGACATGTTTGGCAATGCTTGGGGAAAACTTCTGGGAATGACCAGAACATCCCCATGGGCGCAGCATCATCATTCAGCAGTGCACGGGATGAACTTCTGGGAGCGACTGGAACATCCCCTCAGGCACGAAGAGGCATCTGATGCATTCAGCCTTACATGGGATGAACTTCTTGGAGCGACCAGAACTTCACCGCAGCTACGGCAGCAACATTGAGCGTTTTTGGCTGGAACATCCCTGCGTGCTCGACAGAGGTGTCGAAACATGTTTGGCAGTGCTCAGGCGAACTTCTGGGAGCGACCGAACATCCCTGTGGACAGCTGCATGTCATTCGGCAGTACACGGCATGAACTTCTAGGAGCAACTGGAAAACTCCCATGGGCTCGGTAGAGGCGTCGGACATGTTTGGCAGTGCTTGGGAGGACCTTCCAGGACCGATTGGAAAATCCTCGCAGGCATGGCAGAGGCGTTAGGTGCGTTCTGCAGTGCTCGGGATGAAACTTCTGGGAGAGACCGAAAATCCCAACGGTGCGCAGCAGAGGCTTTGGGCCCATTTTGCAGTGTACAGGATGAACTTTCGAGAGCGACCAGAATAACCCCGCGGATGTGGCAGAGGTGTTAGGCATGTTTGGTAGTGTGCGAGTCAAACTTCTAGGAGCAACCGAACAACCCTGAAGGCGCGGCAGCAGTGTCAGGCATGTTTTGTGGTGCATGGGCGAACTTCCAGGAGTGACTGGAAAATCCATGTAGGCTTTGTAGAGGTGTCCGATGCATTCATTAGTCCCCGGGATGAACTATCAGCATCTTCTGAAACATACCCATGGGAGTGGCGGAGGTTTCGGGCGGGTTGGACAATGCATGGGATGAAATTTGGGGAGTGAATGGAACATCCCCATGGGCATGGCAGCAGTGTTGGGCGCATCTGGCAGTGCGCGGGACAAACTTCCAGAAGCGAATGAAAACATCCCCACATGCGCACCAGAGCTGTCGGGCACATTCGGCAGAGCGTGGGATGAACTTCCAAGAGCTACTAGAACATCCCACCTGGCATGGCAGAGGCTTTTGGCACTTTGGGCGGTGCATGGAATGAACTTCAGAAAGTGATCCAGAACATCCCCACATGTGTCGCAACATTGTCAGACACGTTTGGCAGTGCACAGAACGAACTTCCAAGAGTGACCAGAACATCCCTGCAGGTGCGGCAGAGGCTTCAGGCATGTTTTGCAGTGTGTTCGGCAGCGACATGGGACAAACTTCTGGGAGCGAACCAAGAACATTCTTGTGGTCACAGCAGCGGCATCAAACACGTTCAGCTGTGTGCGGGATGAACTTCCGGGAGCGATCGGAACATCCCCGCGGGCACGGCAGAGGCTTCGGGTGCAGTGGACAGTGCGTGGGACAAAATTCTGTGAGTGAATGGAGCATCACTGTGCATGTGGCAGTGGTGTCGGACACATTCTGCAGTGAGTGGGACGAACTTCTGGGGGTGATGGGAACATCCTCGTGGCCGTGGTAGAGGCTTCCGGTCACTACTGGTAGTTTGTCCCATGCACTGCCAAACGTGTATGACGCTGCTGCCGCACCTGCAGGGATCTTCTAGTTGCTCCCAAAAGCTCGTCTCGCGCACTGCCAAGCTGTTGTCCCAATTTCTTGTCCTAACTTTTCTATGCATTAGCGGTCAGCATGCCTACAAAAAACCTTCCTAACTTGCTGTCCCGTTTGATTCTTGAGTTCTTTTCTTATATTTATATCCCCTAAGCTGTCCTTCGGGTTAACTAATATATAAAGGATATGTTGGATAGGCAAGACAACTCTTAAACCTATCACAACTTGCCTTGGTTGAAGAAGACAACTCTTAACTTCAACCTAAGCTCTTAAGCAAGGAAGACAACTCTTAACCTTGTCTTAAGCCCAAGTTATCTCAAGACAACTCTTAAAAGATAACCGAAATATAAACAAGAATAGAAGCAAGAATGCTAACCTTGATTCTTGATTAATGAATGAGAAATATACAAAATTCGGAGCATATCTCCTCCTCACAAATAATGGGCTGTATTTATAGTCCTAAGACAGCCTTATCCTAATTCAACTAGTACTTAGGTTCCTTATCCACTTAGGATATGTTTTCCTAAGTCAACAAGCTTTTCTAAGTCAACTAAAACATTATCAAGATAGACCTTATCCCATGTTTCCTAATCCTACTAGGATTCTTGGTCTTTCTTGAATTCCTACTTAGACTAGAATTCCTATTTTGACTAAGTCTTTCTGTCCTTATCTTATCTCCTCTCCTACAGCTGCTGAACTTCTTCTTGTCGTTTCCTTCTTGGATTAGAACTTCCATATGTGTGTCCTTCCTCTCCAAGACTTCTCTTTGGCATGGTCATCTTGCTGAAGTCAAACCTGCCATGACGTCCTGCTGCTGCTGGAGTTCTTCATGCCGTCAATCTCCTTCTCCTGCTCGGATTGCTTCATGCGTGTCCTGCCAATGCTGGTCTTCTTCTTGGCTTGGATTTCCGCAATCAATTAGGACTGAGTCAGAACCTGGCCATGCTTCACTGCATGCTGCGTGCAGGCTTGTTGCACGCACATTCTGGCCTGTTTCTGCCTCTCTTGCTGCTTGGCGCCTTGCGCGCATTCTCTCATGCTCCCTTTGCCTCCTAAGGTCCTCAACAATCCCCCTTTCTTGGAGACTCACCTTGTCCTCAAGGTGGAAATTAGGGAAACATTGTTGGATATCGTCATAGTCTTCCCATGTTGCTTCATCCTTGGGCGAATGACTCCACCATATGAGTACTCTCCATACTTGGCCTTCTATTGCGCCCATAGCTTACTATGCGAAATCCTAATGCTTCCTTTGGGTGCTGCCCCAGGTGATCTTCCCTGAAAATGTCAGGGCAGTCCCTCATTCACTCTGTCTCACATCTCCTATCTTTTTTCTCAACAATGAAATGTGAAACACTGGATGTAATTTGGAGTTTAATGGTAGTCTTAGGCGATAAGCTACTGCTCCAATTTGCTCAACTACCTCATATGGTCCAAAGTACTTCCTAGCCAGCTTTGCCGTAGTTGGCTTTCCAGCCTTGATTTTCCTCCTAGGGTGGATCTTAAGATAGACATAGTCACCTACCTCAAATTCCACTTCCTTCCTCCCTTTATCTGCTTGTTTCTTCATTTCGGTCCCTTGCTTTCTCAAGCTCATGCTTGAGTTTCTTCAAGACCTCATCTCTTGATTGAAGTGTGACATCCACTTCATGTATGCTGCTGTTCCCCATGGTATAACTTGACATTCCTGGGGGTATCTTCCATATGCTTGTATGTGTCATCTTGATTGCCGCATGATAGGTAGTATTATACCACAGTTCTGCCCATGGTATGTACTCCTCCCAATCGTTTTGATGATCATGGCAAAAAGCATCTTAAATACTGCTCTAGAGTTCGATTGGTTACCTCACTTTGTCCATCTGTTTGTGGATGAAAGGCGGATGAGGCGACCAAGTTGCTGCCGAGCTGTGTGAAGAGCTCCTTCCAAAATTTGCTCATAAAGATAGTGTCTCTATCAGACAGCATTGTCTGTGGTATGCCATGAAGTCTTACCACGTTCTTGATGAACTCTTGGGCTACTTCTTTTGCATGTAGCGTTGCTTGAGCGGCACAAAGTGTGCACTCTTGCTGAGTCTGTCCACTACGGTTAATATCACCATGTAACCCTTGCTGTTGGGCATTCCCATGATGAAGTCCATTGTTAAGTCTTCCCAAACCTGTCCTGGTACTGGCAAAGGCTGTAACAACCCCTTTGTCTTGCCACCTTCTAGTTTGGTGTGCTGACAAACATCACATTCTTGGACTAGCTTTTTGATCTCAGCTTTAAGTCCTTCCCACCAAAAGAATAACTTGATCCGCATGTAAGTACGGAACCATCCTGAATGTCCTCCTTCTCGTGAGTTGTGGAAGTGATTCAAGATCTTTCCTCTCAGTCCTGGTATGTTTGGTACATACACCTGCTGGTTGTGCCAATGCTAAAGTTCTAATCCATGCTGGTCTTCTTCTTGGCTTGGATTCCACAATCAATTAGGACTGAGTCAGAATCTCGCCGTGCTTCACTGCATGCTGCGTGCAAGCTTGTTGCGCGCCTATTCTGGCCTGTTTCTGCCTCTCTTGCTGCCTTGCACCTTGCGCACATTCTCTCATGCTCCCTTTGCCTCCTAAGGTCCTCAACATGAGTGCACCCAACGCCACTGCCGTGCCCATTTGGATGCTCCAGTCGCTCCCGGAAGTTCATCCAGTGCACTGCCCAATGTGCCCAATGCTGCTGCCACGCCCATGGGGATTTTCCAGTCACTCCTGAACTTCATCCCGCACACTGCCAAATCACCTAATGCCTCTGCATGCCTGCAGGGATGTTTCTGTCGCTCCTGGAAGTTTGTACCATGCACTGCCCAACGTGCCCGAAGCCTCTGCCTTCACAATGGGGAGGTTCTGGTCGCTCCTGGAAGTTTGTCCCGTGCACTGCTGAGCATGTCCCATGGGAATGTTTTTGTTGCTCCCAAAAGTTCATCCTGTGCATTGCCAAATGTGCCCAACACTTCATCTGCCCTACAGGGATGTTCCAGTCACTCCCGAAAGTTCGTCCCGAGCACTGCCGAACGCGTCCAACGCCTCTGCCAAGCCCATGGGAATTTTCTGGTTGCTGCCAGATGTTTGTCCTGTGGACTGTCAAATTTGTCTGACGCCGCTGCTGCACCTGTGCAGACATTTCAGTCAGTCCTAGAAGTTTGCCCCCATACAACCGAACATGCCCAATGCTGCTGCTCCGCCTGTTGGTATGTTCAGGTCACTCCCAGAATTTTGTCCTGCACAATGCCTGGCGCACCCAATGCCTTTACTGCACCTGCGGGGATGTTCCGGTCACTCACAGAAAAGTTAGTCCCGTGCACTGCCAAATGCGCCTGAAGCCTCTGCCGCACCCATGTCGATGCTCTATTTGCTCCTGGAAGTTTGTTCCGTGCATTGTCAAACGTGCCCGAAGCTTCTGCAGTGCTCATTGGGATGTTCCCATCGCTCCAGGAAGTTTGTCCTGTGCACTGTACATTGAGTCCGACATCGTTGCTGTGCCCACGGGGATGTTTTGGTTGCTCTTGGAAGTTTGTACTACACACTGACAAATGTGTCCAATGCTGTTGTCACGCCCATAGGGATGTTTCAGTAACTCTCGGATGTTTGTCCCGTTCACTGCCCAATGCACCCGAAGCATATGACGTACCTGCGTGGATGTGTTGGTCCTCCTGGAAGTTTGTCCCATACATTGATGAATGTGCCCGGACACCGCTGCCGCACCTGCAGTAATGCTAAGTCACTCTGTAAGTTAGTCCCGTGCACTGCCTAACACGGCCGATGCCTCTGCCACGCCTACAGGGATGTTCCGGTCACTCACAGAAGTTCATCCTGTGCACTGCTGACACACCCGATGCCTCTTCCACGGCTGCGAGGATGTTCCAGTCTCTTCCAGAAGTTTGTCCCAGGCACTATCTAATGCACCAAAGCCTCTGACGCACCCACAAGGATGCTCTGGTCACTCTCAGAAGTTCGTCACACATACTGCCAAACGTGTCCGATGCTGCTGCCGCGCCCACGGGGATCTTGTCTTCACTCCTGGAAGTTCATCCTGTGCACTCTTGAACACACCTGGCACCTGTCCCATGCCCACTTGGATGTTCCACTCGCTTCTGGAGCTTCATCCCATGCACTGCTGAACGCATCTGATGCCACGGCCGTCCCAGCGGGGATGTTCCGGATGTTCCTGGAAGTTTGTCCTGCACACTGCCGAACTTGTTTGATGTCGCCACCGTTGATGTTCTGGTTGCTCCCAGAAGTTCGTCCCACACACTGATCAACGCACCCGATGACGCTGCTACGCTTGGGCAGATGTTCCGGTTGCTCTCGGAATTTCATCCCAAGCACTGCCGAATGTGTCCGACGCCTCTACCATGCCCACTAGCATTTTCCAGTCGCTCTCGGAAGTTCATCCTGCTCACGGGCGAGCGCATGCAATGCCTCAGCCGCACCTAGGGGGATCGCTCCAGGAAGTTTGTCCCACGCGCTGCTGAACATGCCCTCAGGGATGCTTCGGTTGCTGCAGGAAGTTCATCCCACTCACTGCATACTGCACTTGAAGCCTCTGCCGTGCCTGTGGAGATGTTCTGGTCACTCCCAGAAGTTTGTCTCGTGCACTGCCTAATGCGCTCGATGCCACTGCTGCACGTGCAGGGATGTTCTGGTCGCTCCTAGATATTCATCTCCAGCACTGCCGAACACGTCAAACACCCCTGTTGAGCTGCAGGGATTTTGTGGTCGCTCCCAAAATTTTGTCCTGCGCACTGCAGAACGCACCCCATGCCGCTGCCGAGTACGCGGGGTTTTTTCAGTCACTCCCAGAAGTTCGTCCTGAGCACTGCCGAGTGCACCTGATGCTTTTGCCGTGCCCGCGGGGACGTTCTGGTCACTATCGCCTCTGCCACATGCCAAACATGCCCGATGCCTCTGCTACACGCTCAAGGATGTCCCAGTTGCTATCGGAAGTTCATCCTGCACATTTTCCAATGTGCTTGAAGCCTCTAATGCGCTCGTGGAGATGTCCTAGTCGCTTACAAAAATTCATCCCATGCACTGCCCAACGCGCCCAAGGCCTCTGACTCACCCGAGGGGATGCTCCTATCACTCCCAGAAGTTTGTCCCATGCACTACCAAACATGCTCGTTGGGATGTTCTGGTCACTCCGAAAGTTCATCCCGAGTACTGCCGAATGTGCCTGACGCCTCTGCTGTGCCTTTAAGGATTTTCCAGTGGTCCTTGGCAGTTCATCCCACACACTGCCAAATGCACCCAACGCCGCTTCCATTCCTGTATGGATGTTCCAGTCACCGGCCCAAGTTCATACCACACACTGCTAAATGTGACCAATGCCTCCGCCACACCTGCAGGGATGTTCTCATCGCTCCTGGAAGTTTGTCCTGCACACTGCCTAACATGCCCGATGCCTCTGCCACACCTGCGGGGATTATTTGGTTGCTCCCGGTAGTTAGTCCCACGCACTGACCAAAGCAAGCCCTACGCTGCTTCCCCTCCCACAGGGATGTTCTGGTCGCTTCGCAATAGTCATACCGTGCACTGCTGAATGCAAGTGATGCCTCCGCTGCACCCGTGGGGATGTTCCAGTCGCTCCCAAAAGTTTATCCCTGGCACTGCCCAATGCACCCGTAACCTCTTCTACGCCCGCGGAGATGTTCCGGTCACTACAAGAAGTTCATCTTGCACATTGCGAAACTGTCTGATGCCGCCACACCCGCGAGAATGTTTTGGTCAGTCCTGGAAATTCATCTCAGGCACTGCAGAATGCACCCCATGCCCCTGTCATGCCCATGGTCATGTTCCGGTCACTCTCCAAAATTTTTCTTGTGCCCTGCACAATGCACCCGTGGCCTCTGCATGCCTGCGGGGGTGTTCCAGTTGCTCCTAGAAGTCTGTCCCATGCATTATCGAATGTGTCTAATGCCACAGCTGTGCCAGCAGGGATTTTTTGGTCACTCTCGGAAGATCGTCCTATGCACGGTGAAACGTGCCCGATGCCTCTGCCACACCAGTAAGGATGTTCCAGTCGCTCTCGAAAGTTCGTCCTGAGCACTGCCAAACTTGTCTGATGCCTCTGCTGAGCCTGCTGGGTATTTTCCAGTCGCTCCCGAAAGTTCATCCCATGCATGGCAGAGGCATTGGACGCGTTCAGCCATTCTCACAGGGTTGTCTCGGTGGCTCCCCGAAGTTCATCCTGAGCACTGCCAAACCCGCTCGATGCTTCTTCCCCACCAGCTGTGATGCTTCAATCACTCCTGGAAGTTTGTCCCACACACTGCCGAACTGTTGGGGTCCCCTTTTTTTCCCCAACTTTTCTACACCTTAGGGGTCAGACACGCTTACTAGAATCCTTCCTAACTTGCTGTCCCGTTTGATTCTTGAGTTCTTTTCTTATATTTACATCCCTCTAAGCTATCCTTTGGGTTAACTAATATATATAAGGATATGTTGGATAGGCAAGACAACTCTTAAACCTATCACAACTTGCCTTGGTTGAAGAAGACAACTCTTGACTTTAACCTAAGCTCTTAAGCAAGGAAGACAACTCTTAACCTTGTCTTAAGCCCAAGTTATCTCAAGACAACTCTTAAAAGATAACCAAAAATATAAACAAGAATGAAAGCAAGAATGCTAACCTTGATTCTTGATTATTGAATGAGAAAATAACAAAATTCGGAGCATCTCTTCTCCTCACAAATAATGGGCTGTATTTATAGTCCTAAGACAGCCTTATCCTAATTTAACTAGTACTTAGGTTCCTTATCCACTTGGGATATGTTTTCCTAAGTCAATAAGCTTTTCTAAGTCATCTAAAACATTATCATGATAGACCTTATCCCATTGTTTCCTAATCCTACAAGGATTCTTGGTCTTTCTTGAATTCCTACGAAGACTAGAATTCCTACTTTGACTAAGTCCTTCTGTCCTTATCTTTTTGTCTCTCCTGCAGCTGCTGACTTCTTCTTGCAGTTTCCTTCTTGGATTAGACTTCTGCTGTGGCTTCCTTCCTCTCCAAGACTTCTCTTTGGTGTTGTCCTCTTGCTGAAGTAAACCTGCCAAGACATCCTACTACTGCTGGAGTTCTTCACGTCATCACTCTTCTTCTCCTGCTGGAACTCTTCTTGACATGGACGTGTTGCTGCTGCTCGAGTTCTTCGTGATGCAATTGTCCTTCTTCTGCTGGAACTCCTATTGGAAGCAATGTCCTTCATTGATTAGGATTAAGTCAAATACTGGCCAGGCTTCATTCCTAGGCTGCACACTTGCTGTTGCCATGCTTGTTGTGCACATTTGCTTACCTGTTGCTGCCTCTCTTGCTGCCTGGCGCCTTGCGCGCATTCTCTCATGCTCCCTTTGCCTCCTAAGGTCCTCATTTTCTGCCTGTTGCACTTTCCTGCATACTTAGGTTTTCAACACAAATGTGCTCGACGCCTCTGCCGCGCCCCCGGTGATGTTCTGGTCACTCCCCAAAGTTTGTACCACACATTGCCAAATGCACCCAATGCTTCCACCGCTCCTGCAGGGATGCTTTGGTCACTCCAGAAAGTTCATCCAGTTCACTGCTAAACATGTCTGATGCTGCTGTGCCTGCAAGAATGTTCTGGTCAGTCCTGGAAGCTCAGTCCCACACACCCACACTGACTCTGCCACACCCACAGAGATGTTTCGGTTGCTCCCAGAAGTTTGTCCTGTGCACCGCCGAATGCGCCTAATGCCTCTGCCACCCCAAGAGGATGTTTCAGTTGCTCCCGAGAGTTCGTCCCACAGACTGCCCAATGCACCCGAAGCCTCTCCCACACCCACAGGGATGTTCTGGTCGCTCCTTGATGTTCATCCCACACACTGCCAAATGCACCATACACCTCTACCATGCCCACGGGGATATTCTGGTCCCTCCCAGAAGTTCATTTCGTGCACTGCCCAATGCGCCCGAAGCCTCTGTCAGCCCCAAGGGGAAGTTCTGGTCGCTCCGGAAAGTTCATCCCACACACTGCCGAGCATGTCTGACGCAGCTACTGCACCCATTGGAATGTTCTGGTCGCTCCTGAAAGTTCATCCTGTGCACTGTGTCCGATGCCTCTGCCGTGCCACAGGGATGTTCCGGTTGCTCCTGGAAGTTCGTCCCGAGCTACTACTAAACACGTCCGACACCTCTGTCGAGCCGACTGGGATTTTCTGGCCACTCCCAAAGTTCATCCCACACACTGCACAACTCGCCCGTAGACTATGTAGTTCCCTCGGGAATGTTCTAGTCGCTCCTAGAAGTTTCGTACCACACACTGCAAGTGTGTCCGATGCTACTGCCGCACTAATGGGGATCTTCTGGTCGCTCCGGGAATTTCATCCTGCACACTGGTTAACATGTCTGATGCTGCTGCCAGGCCCGTGGGGATGCTCCGATTGCTCTTGGAAGTTCATCCCACACATGGCCAAACATGCCCGACACCTCTGCCATGACTGTGGGGATGCTCTGGTCACTCCTGAAAGTTCATCCTATGCACCGCCGAACGCGCCCGATGCTGCTGCCGGACCTGCGGTGATGTGCCGCTCGCTGCCCGAAGTCTGTCCTGCACACTTCCAATTGGGCCCGACACTCCAACTGCGCCTGCAGGATGTTCTGGATGTTCCTGTTATTTCGTCCCATACACTGCCCAACATACCCGAAGCCTCTGCTGTGCTCGAGGGGATGTTCTGGTCACTCCCCAATGTCTGTCCTGCACAATATCGAACATGTCGACACCGCTGCCGTGCCCGAAGGCATGATCGGGTTGCACCCAGAAGTTCGCTCCATGCACTGCTGAATTCGCCTGATGCCTCGGTCATGCCCGCGGGTAAGTTCCGGTTGCTTCCAGAAGTTCATCCCGACCACTGCTGAACACGTCCGAAGCCCCTGCCGAGCCTGCTGGAATTTTCTGGTCACTCCCAGAAGTTCACCCAACAAACTGCTGAACACATCCAAAACCACTACTGTCTATGATGATGTTCCAGTTCCTCCCAGAAGTTTGTCCTGCACACTGCTGAACGCACCCGATGCCTCTGCCACTCCTGTGGTGATGTTCTAGTCACTTCGCGAAGTTCGTCCCACGTACTGCCTAATGTGCCTAATCCTCTGCTGCACCCATGGGAATGTTCTAGTCGCTCCCAAAAGTTCATCTGGCACACTGCTGAATGCATCTGATACCTCTGTCGAGCCTGCAAGGATTTTCCTGTCGCTCCCTGGAAGGTCATACCATGCACTACCCAATGCGCCAAAAGCCTCTGTTGTGCTCCTGGGATGCTTCTCTAGCTCTCAGAAGTTCGTCCCACACATTGTCGAAAGCGCCTGACACCTCCGCTGCACCCTCGTGGATGTTTCGGTCGCTCCCGGAAGTTCGATCCATGTACTGCCCAATGTGCATAAAGCCTCTGCCACGCCTGCAAGCATGTTCCGGTCAGTCTTGGAAGCTCATCCTGTGCTCTGCCGAACATGTCGGATTCTGTGGCCACACCCGTGGGGATGTTCCGGTGGCTCCCAGAAGTTTACCCCATACACTGACCAACGCACCCGAAGCCTTTTCCATGCCCGGGGGATGTTTCAGTCGGTCCTAGAAGTTTGGAGTGTGCATAGCTTAATGCACTCGATGCCCCTGCTGCGCCTGTGGAGATGTTCCGGTTGCCCTGGAAGTTCGTCTTGAGCACTGCCGAACGCATCCAACACCTCTGCTGAGCCTGTGAGAATTTTCTGGTCACTCCTAGAAGTTCATCCCATGCACTGCTCAACATGCTAGAAACCTCTGCCGTGCCTAGGGGGATGTTCCCATAGCTCTGGAAGTTTGTCCCACGAACTTCCGAACGCGCACGACAACTTTGCCGTGACCACAAGGATATTTCAGTCCCCACTGGAAGTTCATCCCACAAACTCCAATGCACCCAATGCCTCTATTGCTCCTGCAGGGATGTTCAGGCTGCTCCCAAAGTTCACACATGCCGAAGTGCCCAATACCTCTGCCGCACCTGCGGGGATGTTCTAGTCGTGCATGAAAGTTTGTCTCGCGCACTGTCGAATGTTTCCAACGTCGCTGCTGCTCCCGCAAGGATGTTCTGGTCGCTCCCAGAAGTTCATCCCATGCACTAGAAGCCTATGCTGCGCTCCAGGGTATGTTCCACTAGCTCGTGGAAGTTTGTCCTGCACACTGCCAAACTGTTGAGAACCTAAGTATGCAGGAAAGGCAGTGGGTAGAAAATGGGGCAGCAAAGGAGAGCATGGGCCAGAAAATGTGCATAACAAGCATGGCAACAGCAAGTGTCCAGCCCAGCAGTGAGGCCCAACCAGTATTTGACTTAATCCTAATTAATGAAGGAAATCTATGCCAAGCAGTTCCAGCAGCAGCAAGACATCCATGTCGAGGAGAATTCCAGTAGCAGCAGGATATCTACACCAAGAAGAGTTCTATCAGCAGCAGGACACGCATGATGAATTCCAGTAGCAGTGGGATACTCACAGCCAAGTAGAATTCTAAGGGCAGAAGGATTTGCATTGAGAGTCCTGGTCCTAGAAGGATAAGCCAAGAGGAAGTCCAGCAGCTGTAGAATACAAGATAAGGTAGGAATTCTAGTCTAGGTTGAAAATCAAGAAAGACCAAGAATCCTAGTAGGATTAGGATACATTTGGATAAGGTCTATCTTGATAAGGTTCTAGTTGTCTTAGAAAACCTTGTTGACTTAGGAAAACATATCCTAAGTGGATAAGGAACTTAAGTACTAGTTAAATTAGGAAAAGCTGTCCAATACTATAAATACAGCCCATTATTTGTGAGTAGGAAGATATGCTCCGAATTTGTATATTTTCATTCATTAATCAAGAATCAAGGTTAGCATTCTTGCTTCCATTCTTGTTTATATTTTGGTTATCTTTTAAGAGTTGTCTTGAGATAACTTGGGCTTAAGACAAGGTGAAGAGTTGTCTTCCTTGCTTAAGAGCTTAGGTTGAAGTCAAGAGTTGTCTTCTTCAACCAAGGCAAGTTGTGATAGGTTTAAGAGTTGTCTTGCCTATCCACCATATCCTTTATACATTAGTTAACCCAAAGGACAGCTTAGGGGATGAAAATCCAAGAAAAGAACTCAAGAATCAAACAGGACAGCAAGTTAGGAAGGTTTTTAGTAGGCATGCTGACCCCTAAGGTGTAGAAAAGTTGGGGAAAAAAATTGGGACCCCAACACGAACACGCTTGATGCCTCTGCCGCACTTGCAGGGATGCTCCAATCACTCCTAGAAGTTCATCTCATGCACTGCCCATCACACTTGAAGCCTCTGCAGCGCCCGCAAGGATGTTCCAGTTGGTCACAGAAGCTTGTCCTGCATGCTACTAAACATGTCGGATGCCACGGGCATGCCCTTAGGGATGTTCCAGTTGCTCTCAAAAGTTTGTAGTGTGCACAGTCAAATGCGCCCGATGCCTCTGCTGTGCCTGGGCAGATGTTCTAGTTGCTTCCAAAAGTTCGTCCTGAGTACTGCCGAGTGTGTCCAATGCCTTTGCCAAGCCTGCGGAAATTTTTCGGTCGCTCCCGAAAGTTCATCCCACGCATTGCACAACATGTCACAAGCTCTGGGGGCTGTTCCCATAGCTCCCGGAAGTTCATCCCCCAAACTGCCAAATGCGCACGATGACTATGCCTTGTCCACGGGGATGTTTTGGTCCCCCCCGGCAGTTCATCCTGCAAATTGCTGAATGCACCCAACGCCTCTGCCACATCCGCAGGCATGTTCAGCAGTGCAAGGGACGAACTTCTGGGTGCAATTAGAACATCCAAGAAGGCGTGGTAGAGGCATTGGGTGCATTTGCCAGTGTGCAAGACGAACGTCTAGGAGCAACCAAAAGATCCCTGCGGGTGCGGCAGCAGCGTCGAACACGTTTGGTAATGCTGCACGACGAGCTTCCGGGAGCAACCGAAACATCACAGCAGGTGCAGCAGCGCCGCTGGGTGTGTTCGGCAATGCACGGGATGAATTTTTGGGAGCAACCACAACATCCCCAGTGGTGTGTTTGAGGCTTCGGGCATGTGTGGCAGAGGCATCAGACGAGCTTCTGGGAGCAACTGAAACATTCCTGTAGTCACGACAGAATCTTCTACCACATTTGGCAGTGTGCAGGACGAACATCTGGAAGCAACCGGAACATTCCCTACTGGCACTACAGCGGCATCAGACATGTTTGTGTTGGGGTCCCAATTTTTTGTCCCGACGTTTCTACACCATAGGGGTCAGCATGCCTACTAAAGACCTTCCCAACTTACTGTCCCGTTTGATTCTTGAGTTCTTTTTTTAGATTTATGTCCCCTAAGCTATCCTTCAGGATTAGCTAATATACAAAGGATATGTTGGATGGGCAAGACAACTCTTAAGCCTATCACAACTTGCCTTGGTTGAAGAAGACAACTCTTGACTTCAACCTAAGCTCTTAAGCAAGGAAGACAACTCTTAACCTTGTCTTAAGCCCAAGTTATCTCAAGACAACTCTTAAAAGATAACCAAAATATAAACAAGAATAGAAGCAAGAATGCTAACCTTTATTCTTGATTAATGAATGAAAATATACAAATTCGGAGCATATGTTCCTGCTCACAAATGATGGGCTGTATTTATAGTATTGGACAGCCTTATCCTAATTCAACAAGTACTTAGGTTCCTTATCCATTTAGGATAAGTTTTCCTAAGTCAATAAGGTTTCCTAAGACAACTAGAACCTTATCAAGATAGACCCTGTCCAAATGTTTCCTAATTCTACTAGGATTCTTGGTCTTTCTTGAATTTCCGAGAGCAACCGGAACATCCCTGCTAGTGCGGCAGAGGCATTGGACGTGCTCAGCAGTGCTTGCTACAAATTTCTGGGAGCAACCAGTACATTTCTGCAGGCATAGAAGAGGCTTCAGGCGCATTCGGTAGTGTGGGGGATGAACTTGAGGAGTGACCAAAAATCCCCGTTGGCTCGACAGAGGCATCGGACGTGTTGGGCAGTGCTCAGGATGAACTTCTTGGAGTGACAAGAATATCCCCACGTGCATGGAAGAGGCATTGGGTGCGGGGATGGTACAATCTTCTGGGAGTGGCCGGTAGATCCCTGCAGGCACAGCAGAGGCTTCGGGCACATTCGGCATTGTGCAGGACGAACTTCTGGGAGCGACCGGAAACATCCCTGCAGGCATGGCAATGGCATCGGGCTCGTTCGGTAGTGCACAGAACAAGCTTCTGGGAGCAACCAGAACATTGCCGTTGGCACAACAGAGGCGTCGGGTACATTTGGCTGTACGCAGGATGAACTTTCGGGAGCAACTGAAAAATCCCTGCAGGCTCCACATCACTGTCGGGCACGTTCAGCTGTGCATGGGATGAACTTTTGAGAGTGAAAGGAAATTTCCTGAGGGCTCGGCAGAGGCATTGGACGTGTTCGCCAGTGCTTGGGAGGAACTTCCGGGAGCGACCAGTACATCCCCACAAAAGTCACAGAGGTGTTGGGCGCATTTGCTTGTGCATTGGGCCATGTGCAAGAAAAACTTCCAGGAGTAACTTGAACATCCCCTGCAGGCGCGGCAGACGCGACAGATGTGTTCTGCAGTGTTTGGGATGAACTTTGAGGAGCGACCAGAGCATCCCCTCGTGCATGCCAGCGGCGTCATATGCATTCGGCAGTGCATGGTACAAATTTCCGGGAGCAATCAAAACATCCCTGCAAACGTGGAAGTGGGTCAGCCACGTTCAGCCATGCATGGGATGAACTTCCTAGAGCGACCGGAATGTCCCCTGCAGAATCAGCAAAGGCTTCAAGCACATTGGACAGTTCACAGGATGAACATTTGGGAGCGACTGGAACATCCCAAAAGGTGCGACAGAGGCGTTGGGTGCATTTGGAAGTGCACAGGACGAACTTCCGGAAGCGACCAGAACATTCCTGCTGGCATGAAGCAGCGTCGAACATATTCGGCAGTGCATGGGAGGAACTTGAGGAGTGACCAAAAACTCTCTGCTGGCACGGCAGAGGTGTTGAACGTGTTGGGCAGTGCTCAGGATGAACTTCCAAGAGCGACAAGAATATCCCTGCATGCATGGAAGAGGCATCGGGTGTGTTTGGAAGTGCATGGTACAAACTTCTGGGAGTGGCCGGTACATCCCTGTGGGCACAGCAGAGGCTTCGGGCACGTTCGGCAGTGCGCGGGACGAACTTCCAGGAGGGACTGGAACATCCCCGCAGGCAAGGCAATGGCATCGGGCTCATTTGGCAGTGCACAGGACAAACTTCCAAGAGCAACCAGAAATTCCATGCGGGCTCTACAGAGGCATCAGACGCGTTTCAGCAGTGCTCTGGACGAACTTGTGGGAGCAACCGGAATATCCCTGCTCGCGCGGATCAGGAGTCAGGTGCGTTCGGCAGTGTGCAGCACAAACTTCCAGAGTGGCCGATACATCCCTGCGGGCTCGGCAGAGCCATTGGCTGTTTGGCAGTGCATGGGACGAACTACCAAGGGCGACTGGAAATTCCCCGCTGTCTCGGCAGAGGTGTCAGATGTGTTCAGCAGTGCACAGGATGAGCTTCCATGGGCAACTGGAACATCTCTGCAAGCATGGCAGAGGCATCGAGCACGTTTGGCAGTGCGCGGGATGAACTTCTGGGAGCAACCAGAACATCCCCGCGGGAGCAGTAGAGGCTTCGGGTGCATTGGGCAGTGCACTGGACAAACTGCCAAGAGTGATCAGAGCATCCCCGCGAGCACATGAGTGACGTTGGATGCATGGGATGAACTTCCAGGGCCAACCGAAATATCTCTATGCACTTGTCAGAGGCATTGGACGCATTCGACAGTGCTCGGGACAAACTTCTGGGAGTGACTGGTACACCCCCGTGGGTGCAGAAGTGGAGTTAGACACATTCAGCAGTGCGCAGGATGAACTTCCAAGAGTGACCGGAACATCCCCGTGCACATGGTAGAGGCTTCATGCATGTTGGGCAGTGCATGGAACGTTCTTACGGGAGCGATCAGAACACCCCCATGGGCACAGCAGAGGCATTGGGCGCGTTTGGCTGTGCGCAGGATGAACTTTTGGGTACAACCGGAACATCCCCACAGGCACAGCAGCGCCATCAGGCGCATTTGGTATTGCACGGGACGAACTTCTGAGAGCAACCACAAGTTCTCCGCAGGCTCGGCAGAGGTGTCAGTCTCATTCGGCAGTGCTCAGAATGAACTTCCAGGAGCAACCAGAACATTCCCATGAGCACGGTATCAGCATTGGACATGTTTTCCAGTGCATGGGATGAACTACCGGGAGCAACCAGAACATTCCCTCGGGCATGGCAGAGGTGTTGGCGTGTTTGGGAAGTGCATGGGATGAGCTTCCAGGAGCAATTGAAGCATGCTCGTGGGCACAATAGGGGCATTGGGCACGTTCATCAGTGCACGGGATGAACCTCAAGGAGTGACCGGAAAATCCCTGGTCAGAGGCATCGGACGTGTTGGTCAGTGCTTAGGACAAACTTCCAGGAGTGACTGGAACATTCCTGTGGGGCACGGCAGTGTACAGGATGAACTTCCAGGAGCAACCGTAACATCCTCGCAGGTGTGGGAGAGGCTTCGTGGGCATTGGGCAGTGCATGGAATGAGCTTCCGAGAGCAACCAAAACATCGCCGTGGGCACAACAGAGGCGTCGAGCGCATTTGGCTGTATGCAAGATGAACTTCTGGGAGCAACCGGAAAATCCTTGCAGGCTCTGCATCACCGTCGGGCATGTTCAGCAGTGCATGGGATGAACTTCCAGGAGCGACTGGAAATTCCCTGAGGGCTCAGCAGAGGTATCGGATGTGTTTGCCAGTGCTTGGGAGGAACTTCCGGAAGCGACCAGAGCATCCCCATGAAAGTTACAAAGGTGTCGGGCGCATTTGCTTGTGCGTGGGACAAACTTCCAGGAGTGACCAAATCATCCCCATGGGCATGGCAGAGACTTTGGGTGCATTGGGCCATGTGCAGGAAAAACTTCCAGGAGTGACTTGAACATCCCCGCGGGCACGGCAGACGCAACGGACGCATTTTGCAGTGTTTGGGATGAACTTCGAGGAGCGACAAGAGCATCCCCTCATGCATAGCAGTGGTGTCATATGCATTTGCTAGTGCATGGTATGAACTTCTGGGAGCAACCGAAACATTCCCGCAAACATGGAAGTGGGCTGGCCGCGTTCAGCTGTGCACAGTACAAACTTCCTAGAGCGACCGGAACGTCCCTGCAGGATTGGCAGAGGCTTCAAGCACATTGGACAGTTTACAGGATAAACGTTTGGGAGCAACTGGAATATCCTCTAAGGTACAACAAAGGCGTCGGGTGCATTTGGCAGTGCACAGGATGAACTTTTGGAAGTGATCAGAACATTCCCGCTGGCACAGAAGCGGCATCGGACACGTTCGGCAGTGTAGGGAGGAACTTTCGGGTGTGACCGGAACATCCCCGTGAGTGTGGCAGAGGCTTCAGATGCATTGGGCAATGTGCAGGATGAACTTCTGGACACTACCAGAACATCTTCGCAGGCGTGGCAGAGGCACTGGGCATGTTGGGCAGTGCACGAGGCGAGTTTTCAGGAGAGACCGGAGCATCCCGGTGGGCATGGCAATGGCATCGGGCGCATTCAGAAGTGCACGGGACGAACTTCCGGTAGCAACCAGAACATCCTCACGGGCATGGCAGAGGTATCCGACGTGTTCAACAGTGCTCGGGAGAAACTTCCAGGAGCAAGTGGAATATCCCCGCTGGTGCAGCAGAGGCTTTAGGCACATTGGGTAGTGTGCTGAACCAACTACCAAAAGAGACCAGAACATCTGAGCGTGTGCTAAAGCAGCTTCAGGTGCATTGGACAGTGCTTGGGTCAAACTTCTAGTAGCGATTGGAACATCCCTGCAGGCCCGACAGAGGCATGGAGTGCATTTGACAATGTGCAGGATTAACTCTAGGAGTGACCACAACATCCCCCCCAGGCACAACAGATGGTTGGGTGCCTTTGGCAGTCCACGGGACGAACTACCAACTTCAACCAAACCTACGATCTTCACACTGACGCATGTCAAGATGGAAGACCGATAGCATACATGAGCAGAGTCTTAGGTCCCATGAAGAAGGAATGGTCAATATACACCAAGGAGATGTTGGTCGACCTTACCTTCTTGGGAGGAAATTCCTGATCATTACAAATCAACAACCCTTGAGAAGCCTCATGGAGCAGAAATTACAGGGCAGTAAAAGTTCCTTGTCAAGTTACTAGGTTATGAATATAAAATAATCTACAAGCCTGGCAAGGAAAACAAAGTGGCAGATGCATTGTCCGGAAGCAATGGAGGTCAAGCATTGTGGACAGCATGTGAGCCTAATGACACATGCCTCACTGCCATTAGCGGAGCAGAGTGGAATGTATGGACAGAAATCGAGGAGGCAATAGAAATTGACCCTTAAAGCAAAGAGCTCACAGAGAAGATCACGAATTCAACCCTAAGGTTAGTAAATTCACTCTTAAAAATGGATATATTTGGCACAACCAACAGGTGTATGTACCAAATATACTGGGATTAAGAGGAAAGATCTTGAATCACTTCCACAACTCATGAGAAGGAGGACATTCAGGATGGTTCCGTACTTACATGTGGATCAAGCTATTCTTCTGGTCTAAAGGATTCAAGGCAGAAGTCGAAGAAAGACAACAATTGTGACATTTGCCAATGTATAAAACCAGAAGATGGCAAGACCAAGGGATTGCTACAACCTTTGCCATTACTCGTACAAGTTTCAGAATATGATAATGACATCCAAAAGCAAGGTTTCCCTAATTTCCACCTTGAGGACAAGGTGAGTCTCCAAGAAAGGGGAATCGTTGAGGACCTTAGGAGGCAAAGGGAGCGTGAGTGAATGCGCGCAAGGCGCCAAGCCAAGCAGCAAGAGAGGCAGAAACAGGCCAGAATGTGCATGCAACAAGCCTGCACGCAACAAGCAGTGAAGCATGGCAAGGTTCTGACTTAGTCCTAAGTGATTGTGAAAATCCAAGCTAAGAAGAAGACCAGCATTGGCAGGACACACATGAAGCAATCCGAGTAGTAGAAGGAGAGTGACAACGTGAAGAACTCCAGCAGCAGCAAGATGTCTTGGCAGGTTTACTTCAGCAAAGGGACCACACCAAAGAGAAGTCTTGGAGATGCCATTTCCTTCTAGGATTAGGACTTCCATATGGTGTGTCCTTCCATTCCAAGACTCCTCCTTGATGTGATCATCTTGTTGAAGTCAAACCTGCCATGACGTCCTGCTGCTGCTGGGAGTTCTTCATGCCGTCTATGTCCTTCTCCTACTGGAACTCTTCTTGACATGGATGTGTTACTGCTGCTGGAGTTTTTCTTGATGCAATTGTCCTTCTTCTGCTGTAACTACCTATTGGTGTGAATGTCTTTCATTAATTAGGATTAAGTCAAATACTGGCCGGGCTTCATTGCTGGGCTGCACACTTGCTGTTGCCATGCTTGTTGTACACATTTTATGGCCCATGCTCTCCTTTGCCGCCCCATTTTCTGCCCATTGCCTTTCCTGCATACTTAGGTTCTCAATAGTATGGCAGTGTGCAGGACGAACTTCAGGGAAGCGACTGAAACATCCCCAGTGGGCGAAGCAGCGGCATGGGGCGTGTTTGGCAGTGCATACGATGAACTTTTAGGAGTGACTAGAAAATCACCATGGGCTCAGCAGGGGCATCGGATGTGCTCTGCAGTGCTTGGGATGAACTTCTGGGATCAACTAAAACATCCCTGCAGGTGCGGCAGAGGCTTTGGGCCCATTAGGCAGTGCACGAGAAAAACTTCCAGCAGCAACTGTAATATCCATGTGGATGCAGCAATAGCGTTAGACACATTCAACAGTGTATGGGTCAAACTTTTGGGAGTGACCGAAAAATTCCGCTGGAGGCAGGAAGGGCTGTCGGGCGTTCTCGGCAGTGTAGGGGACGATCTTCTAGGAGTGACCGAAAAGTCCCCACAGGTGCGGTAGAGGCATCGGGTGCATTTGGCAATGCACGGGATGAACTTCCAGGAGTGACTGGAGCATCTCCGTGGGTGCAGCAGCAGCATGGGGTGTGTTCGGCAGTGCATGTGATGAACTTTTTGGAGTGACTGAAAAATCACCACGAGCTTGGCAGAGGCATCGGATGTGTTCTGCAGTGCTCAGGATGAACTTCCAGGAGCAACTGGAACATCACTGTAGGCACGGCAGAGGCTTTGGGCCCATTAGGCAGTGCACACAAAAAACTTCCAGCAGTGACTGTAACATCCATGCAGATGCTGCAATGGTGCCAGACACATTCAACAGTCCATGGTTCAAACTTTTGGGAGCGACTGGAACATTCCCGCGGAGGCAGGAGGAGCATCGGGCATGCTCGGCAGTGCAGGGACGATCTTCCGAGAGTGACCAGAACATCCCTATGGGTGCGACAGAGGCGTCACGTGCATTTAGGAATGCAAGGGATGAACTTCCAGGAGCAACCCAATCATTCCCGTGGGCACAGCAGCGGCGTTGGATACGTTTGGCAGTGTGCGGGATGAACTTGCGGGAGCAACCGAAACATCCCTGTGGGTGTTGAAGAGGCTTTGGACGCGTTGGGCAGTGTGCAGGATGAACATGCAGGAGTGACCGGAACCTCCCAGTGGGCGCAGAAGAATCCTTGGATGCGCTGGGTAGTGTGCAGGACAAACATCCGGGTGAGACCGAAACATCCCCACGGGCATGGCAAAGGCATCGGGCACATTGGGCAGTGTACGGGAAGAACTTCGGGGAGGGACTGAAAGCTCCCCACAGGCGCGTGTTGAGTACCTAAGTATGCAAGAAATGCAATGGGCAGAAAATGAGGCAGCAAAGGAGAGCATGGGCAAGAAAATGTGCACAACAAGCATGGCAACAGCAAGTGTGCAGCCCAGCAGTGAGGCCCAGCTATTATTTGACTTAATCCTAATCAATAAAGGACATTCACACCAACAGGAGTTCCAGCAGAAGAAGAATAATCACATCAAGAAGAGTTCCAGCAGTAGGAGGACATCTACACCAAGCAAAGTTCTTGCAGCAACAGGAAATCTATGCCAAGTAGAGCTCCAGCAGCAGCAGGACATCCATGCCAAGGAGAATTCCAACAACAGCAGGAGATCTATGCCAAGAAGAGTTCTATCAGCAGCAGGACATGCATGATGAATTCCAGTAGCAATAGGATAGTCACGACAAGAAGAATTCTAAGGGCAGAAGGATTTGCATTGAGAGTCCTAGTCCTAGAAGGATAAGCCAAGAGAAAGTCCAGCCACTGTAGAATACAAGATAAGGTAGAAATTCTAGTCTAAGTATGAATTCAAGAAAGACCAAGAATCCTAGTAGGATTAGGAAACAGTGGGATAAGGTCTATCTTGATAATGTTTTAGTTGACTTAGAAAAGCTTGTTAACTTAGGAAAAGATATCCTAAGTGGATAAGGAACCTAAGTACTAGTTAAATTAGGATAAGGCTGTCTTAGGACTATAAATACAACCCATTATTTGTGAGGAGGAGATATGCTTCGAATTTTTGTTATTTTCTCATTCAATAATCAAGAATCAAGGTTAGCATTCTTGCTTACTTTCTTGTTTATGTTTTTGGTTATCTTTTAAGAGTTGTCTTGAGATAACTTGGGCTTAAGACAAGGTTAAGAGTTGTCTTTCTTGCTTAAGAGCTAAGGTTGAAGTTAAGAGTTGTCTTCTTCAACCAAGGCAAGTTGTGATAGGTTTAAGAGTTGTCTTGCCTATCCAACATATCTTTATGTATATTAGTTAATCCGAAGGACAGCTTAGGGGACGTAAATATAAGAAAAGAACTCAAGAATCAAATGGGACAGCAAGTTAGGAAGGTTTTTAGTAGGCATGCTGACCCCTAAGGTGTAGAAAAGTTGGGGAAACAATTAGGACCCCAACAGTGCAGCAGTGGCATCGAGCGCATTTATCAGTGCGTGGGAGGAACTTCTAAGAGCGACCAAAACATCCGCACGGGCTCGGCGGATGCATTGAATGTGATCTACAATGCTTGAGATGAACTTCCAGGAGTGACTGGAACATCCTGTGCACTGCTGAATGCACCCGATGGATCTGTCACGGCCATGGCGATGTTCCAGTCACTCCTGGTAGCTCATCCTGTGCACTGCCCAATGTGTCTGACACAGCTGCTGCACCCGCATGGTTGCTCAGGTTGCTCCCGCAAGATCGTCCTAAGCACTGCCAAACTCACCTGATGCCTCTGCTGAGCTTGAGGGGTTTTCCAGTCACTCCCAGAAGTTTGTGCCAAGCACTGCCAAATGTGCCAAACCTCACTGCCACGCCCGCAAGGATGTTTTGGTCACTCCCAGTAGTTTGTCCCACACACTGTCAAATGCGTCCGACGTCTTGGCTGCACCCGTGGGGTCCCATTGCTCCCAGAAGTTAACCCCATGCACTACCAAAGGCGCCCGACGACTCTGCCATGCATGCAGGGATGTTCTAGTTACTCTCAGAAGTTCGTCCCTTCACACTGCAAAACACACTCAATGCCTCTCTGTTGATAACCTAAGTATGCAGAAAAGGCAATGGGCAGAAAATGGGGCAGCAAAGGAGAGCATGGGCCAGAAAATGTGCACAACAAGCCTGGCAACAGCAAGTGTGCAGCCCGGCAGTGAGGCCTGGGCGTTCCTAATCAATGAAGGACATTCATGCCAAGCAGAGATCCAACAGCAGCAGGACATCCATGCCAAGAAGAGTTCTATCAGCAATAGGACACTCATGATGAGTTCCAGTAGCAATAGGATAGTCGCGACAAGAAGAATTCTAAGAGCAGAAGGATATGCATTTAGAGTCCTAGTCCTACAAGGATTAGGCAAGAGGAAGTGCAGCTGCTGTAAAATACAAGATAAGGTAGGAATTCTAGTCTAGGTAGAAATTCAAGAAAGACCAAGAATCCTAGTAGAATTAGGAAACATTTGGATAAGGTCTATCTTGATAATGTTTTAGTTTGACTTAGAAAAGCTTGTTGACTTAGGAAAACATATCCTAAGTGGATAAGGAACCTAAGTACTAGTTAAATTAGGATAAGTTGTCTTAGGACTATAAATACAGCCCATTATTTGTGAGGAGCTCATAAGCTACGAATTTTGTTATTTTCTCATTCATTAATCAAGAATCAAACGTAAGCATTCTTGCTCACATTCTTGTTTATATTTCGGTTATCTTTTAAGAGTTGTCTTGAGATAACTTGGGCTTAAGTTAAGGTTAAGAGTTGTCTTCCTTGCTTAAGAGCTAAGGTTGAAGTTAAGAGTTGTCTTCTTCAACCAAGGCAAGTTGTGATAGGTTTAAGAGTTGTCTTGCATATCCAACATATCTTTATATATATTAGTTAACCCGAAGGACAGCTTAGGGGATATAAAATAAGAAAAGAATTCAAGAATCAAACGAGACAGCAAGTTAGGAAGGATTCTAGTAGGCGTGCTGACCCCTAAGGTGTAGAAAAGTTGGGGAAAAAAAATCGGGACCCCAACACTCTCCCACATGCCACTGGGATGTTCCAGTCGCTCCTGAAAGTTGATCCCACACACTGACAAACGCGCCCAATGCAACTGCCTCGCCTGCGGTGATGTTCCGGTCACTTCTAGAAGTTCATCTTGTGCACTGCCGAATGCACCGATGGCTCTGCCCATGACCGCGGGGATGTTCCAGTCACTCCTGGTAGCTCATCCTGTGCACTGCCCAATGTTTCTGACGCCACTGCTGCACCCACATGGTTGTTCATGTTGCTCCCGGAAGATCGTCCTGAGCACTACCAAACTCGCCTGATGCCTCTGCCAATCCTGAGGGGATTTTTCAGTCACTCTCAGAAGTTCGCACCAAGCACTGCTGAACGTGCCAAACCCCACTGCCATGCCCACAGGGATGTTCTAATCTCTCTTGGTAGTTTGTCGCACGCACTGCCGAATGCGTCCGACGTCTTTGCTGCGCCTGTGGGGTCCCATTGCTCCCGGAAGTTCACCCCACGCACTGTCAAATTTGCTTGACAACTCTACCGTACATGCAGGGATGTTCCGGTCACTCCCGAAAGTTTGTCCCTTCACACTGCCAGACACACCTGATGCCTCTCCCACATGCTGCTGGGATGTTCCAATCACTCCTGAAAGTTCATCCCACACACTAACAAACACGCCCAACGCAATGCCTCGCCTGCAGTGATGTTGCTGGTCGCTCATAGAAGTTCATCCTAAGCATTGCCGAACTCGTTTGATGCTTCTACAAAGCCTAAGGACATTTTCCTGTCGCTGCTGGAAGTTCTTTCTACGCACTGATGAATGCACACAATGCCGCTGCCGCACCAGCGAGGATGTTCTGGTCACTCCTGGATGTTCGTCTCCGGCACTGTCGAACGAGTTTGATGTCGCTGCTGTGACTGCAGGAATGTTCTGCCGTGCCCCCAGGGAAATTCCAGTTACTTATGCAAGTTCGTCCTGCGCACTGTCAAATGCGCACATGCCCAAAGCTGCTGCAGCATCCGCAGGGATGTTCCAGTTGCTCTCGGAAGTTCGTACTGCACACTGCCCAACGCGCCAGAAGCATCTGCTGCGCCTGGGGGATGTGCGAGTACCTCTCGAAAGTTCATCCCATGCACAGCTAATCGTGTTCGAGTCCTCTGCCGCGCATGTGGGGATGTTCGAGTCGCTCCCAGGTGTTCGTCCCGCACTCCGCCCAATGTGCTTGAAGTGCCTGCCGCACTCAGGGGGATGTTCTGGTAGCTCTCGAAAGTTTGTCCTGTGCGCTGCCGAATGCGCCCAACTTCTCTGCCATGCACATGGGGATGTTCAGATCACTCTCGGAAGTACGTCTTGCACACAGCCGAATGCTCCCAACGTGCCTGCCATGCCCACGGGGTTGTTCCTGTCGCTCTCCAAAGTTCATCTCGCACACTGCCTAATGCATTCAGTGCCTCTGCCATGCCTGTAGTGATGTTCTGGTCACTCCTAGAAGTTCGTCCCATGCAGTGCCCAATGCGCCCAACGCCACTGCCACACCAGCCAGGTTGTTCCAGTTGCTCCCGGAAGTTCATCTCGCGCACTGCCGAAATAGCCTGACATCGCTGTCGTACCTACAGTGATGCTCTGGTCACTCATGGCATTACGTCCTATGCAAAGCCCAATGCGCCTGAAGCCTCTGCTGCGCCTGCGGGGATGTTCTGGTTGCTCCCGGAAGTTTTGTCCGGTGCACTTGCCAATGCGCCCAAACCTCTGCTGCGCCCATAGGGATATTCCGGTCGATCCTGGAAGTTTGTCCCGCACACTGCCAGACGCGCACAATGCCGCTGCTGCACCTGGTGGGATGTTCGTCCTCAGAACTTCATTTTGCGAGCTGCCGAACACGCCCTATGCCTTTGTTGAGCCCACGGGAATGTTGCGGTCGCTCACGGCCGTTCGTCCCATATACTACCGAACACGCCCGAAGCCTCTACCGAGCCCACCGGCATTTATGGGTTGCTCCTGGAAGATTGTCCCACACACTACTGAATGCACCCTACGCCTGTGCTGTGCCTATGGGGATGTTTTGGTCACTTCCAAAAGTCAACCCGTGCACTGTCCAATGTGCCCACCGCATCTGCCTACCTATTATGATTATGATAATCATAATATATTAAGCTCATAAAACATTTTATGATAAATAGTGATTTCGATTGGAATCACTATTTATCATTAAAAAAAAGTATTTTTTTATGATAAAGAAGTTGACAACATATATAGGGTACGTAAAACGAAAAACCGGACCCCTTGAGCTGAACCAACAAAGCATTCCATTGAATTGAAGCCCACTTCCCTCCTAGAAAGCCACTTTCCTAATTGCCCATTGAACTGGTGGAATACATCGCACCTTTGCTCACTCCATGCTCGTATTCCTTTCTTGCAACAGCCCCTTTCTTTCTATTCCATCTTACTGCAGGGAACTGGCCTCACAGAGCATCATAGTCAGCACGATAGCCCCAAAGATAGTAGCCACGGTAGCTTTGGTTATTACAGGAGAACGTGCCCATTCATGCAGAGGATCTACCGGGATTTTCGACTCCCATAATGGATTTCTATTATAGGGCAGGAGCCAGGAAAGGAAGTGTTTTAGCTCGAAATGAGGATTATTACTCTTCTGTCTCTCCCAGGTTCCACCATATTGTAGTGGCCCACTCGTGGTGAAGTTCAATCAAGAATGGCATTTCGAGTGTCATAAGTGAAGTGAGGCTTTCTCACACAACCACAGGGACTGGCACTAATGAAGCCTGACCTCTAAATGATGATGCCCATTCCGTATCTGCGCCTGTGTCGGTTTGTTGGTCGGAGGTTGTTGTGGGCTAAAATAAACTACCCATCCCGATCCGATTCTATATCTATAGTAAACCATTAACTCTCGCTTTAAGCCTTCTCCGCAGAGCGAATTGCCATAGTATCGATAAGTGTTTTGCGCCAGCCAGAAAGGGCTTTCTAAGATAAGAGGGCGTAAGGCTGACTATGAGATACCGGCAGCTTTCAGTCCTAGGCATGGTAAGCTATTCAAAAAGAAGTACTGATGAACCATCAATCAGTAGTTTGAGCCTGGAAGGGCAGTTTTCAAGCAAGCCTGCGATAACAAACAGTTAGTAAGGTCAGTCGTTGTTGGCTTAGGCATTTGATGAAGCTCACAAATACGGGTTAAAGAACCCATGCCCACCGCGGTCGATCATTATTCGGATCTTGTTTTTGCCCCATCGCCTTCCTAGACTAGAAAGCAGCCTTCCTCGATCAATATCTAACATAACTTGCCTGACTCAATCCATAGATATAGCACTAGCTAGTAGAAGAGGAATCCATCAATCACGATCCACCGACCAAGTCTTTTCGTAGACTCGAGTGGGTTTTCTATAGGCTAGCCTTCTCGTGTGTACCAGATTTCTTTCACTGAGAGCCCCTATGTAAAAGAGGAAAACAGCGACTAATTGATACTAAAGTAAAGCTGGACCCGATCGACCGACCCGTAGAATGGATTTTTTTCATCATGCACATAGAATAAATGAAGTTATTTGGTGCATAGCTCATCTCCCTCGACCAATTCATTACTATAATATAATATACCGGATGGGCTTTTTGTGCCCTAGGGAACGGAACGGCTACTTCATGATACGAGAGGGAAGAGACTACACATGGATGATAAGAGATGCCCGACTTAATTGAGCCATTTACATAATATAACTAGTGGTCGCCTTCGAACCGAACTACAAGAGTTTTAAGTATCATAATGGGTCCTTGGTGCATAGTCTCTCTATCTCGTCAGGTTGACAAGGATGATTGATCGACCACGTCTGCGCTTAGATAGCGATGTGTCACTCAATGAATCGATCTATAACATAGAAATCACGTATATATAATCGAGGGGGTTGTGAGGATTTGGGTTCATTCAGGCCCCTAACGACCGCCAGCAAGTGTTTCATGCCGTTACGCACCTTTTTTAGTCATCGAGATTGGGTTGGTGTTCCGTGTACCGCACCGCAGCTTGTGTAGCCTATGCGAAGCAAGCCTACATAGGGTACAAGAGAGAAAAGAATGCCCGTGTCATACCAAGTAAGATGCCAAGAGAAAAAAAAAGGAACGAGGGGAAGAATCGACGAGAAATCCATAACAAAACATCGTGAATGAAAAAGCGTGACGAGAATTCTCAACCCGAGATGTTAGAAGGTGCAAAATCAATGGGTGCCGGAGCTGCTACAATTGCTTCAGCGGGAGCTGCAGTCGGTATTGGAAACGTGTTCAGTTCTTTGATCCATTCCGTAGCACGAAATCCATCATTGGCTAAACAATCATTTGGTTATGCCATTTTGGGCTTTGCTCTAACCGAAGCTATTGCATCGTTTGCCCCAATGATGGCCTTTTTGATCTCATCCGTCTTCCGATCGAAGGTTTCATTTCATAAAGCAAGCACCTCTTTCTTCATTAAGGGGAGGCGGGCTTGGGTCCGATCTAAAACGATTCCACATGAAAGAGGACCGCCCTCTTGAGTAATGGGAAGCGGGCTAGTCCCCGAAAATGCTCGTTCTGAAGTGTTGTTGTTTAGCACAAGAACAAAGTAATATGAACTAGCAAAAGAAAGAGTGGGAGAGAGCAATTATTTTCTGAAAGTCTCTCTCTAAAATTTTTTCATTGTATTGTTCTTTATATAGAGTTGAAACATAACAAAAGATAAGTGATAAACCTAAATTAAAGATAATGATAAGCCTAAATTAAAGATAATGATAAGCCTAAATCAAAGATAAGATTTAAGCAAATCCTAGCAAACTAAGGCACTTTTTCAACACTCCTCCTTGCCTTAGTAATTGCAGAGGTTTTCTCCTCCTGTCCCTTGACTTTGAATCCCTTGGTTGCTCTACATAGATTTCCTCTTGAAGATTACCATTTAAAAAAACAGATTTTACATCTAGCTGGTAAGTCTTCCATCTCATTTGTGCTGCTAAAGCAAGCAACATCCTGATTGTATCCAAGCGTGCTACTGGAGCAAAAGTTTCTGAGAAATCCACTCCATACACTTGTCTATACCCTTTCACAACTAATCTGGCTTTATATTTATTTATAGAACCATCTGCATTGAGTTTGGTTCTATAAACCCATTTGACTCCAATGACCTTTCTGTGTTGAGGTTTGTTCACCAACTCCCAAGTATTATTCTTTTCAATCATTCTGAGCTTTTCTTTCATTACTTCAACCCACTTGTCATCCTTCTCAGCTTCTTCAAATTCTGCAGGCTCAAATACAACAATATTGCTTTTTTCATAAATATCAGATAAAGACCTTGTTCCTCTAACTGGGACTTCATCTATATCATCATCAAAGTATTGCGGAATCTCTGACAATTGTGTTTTTATTGACTCCTCCCAGTTCCATTGTCTATCCTCTATGAACTTGACGTCTCTGCTTATAACAATTTTTCCATTTTGTGGTTGAAAAATTCTATAAGCTTTGGAAAAATTGCTATATCCAATGAAAACTCCTGGTTCTGCCTTCTTATCAAGTTTATCTCTTTTTACTTGTGGTACATAAAAGAAACAAAGACAACCAAAAATTTTTAGATTTTGCAAATCGGGTTTGTAACCAAACCAGGCTTCATACGGAGTTTTTTTTCTGCAAAGTTCTAGTTGGCAACCTATTTAGCAAAAAAACTGCAGTGTTTGCAGCTTCTGCCCATAGTTTCTTTGGCAATTCCTTCTCATATAGCATACACCTTGTCATCTCCATAATACTTCGATTTTTTCTCTCACTTATGCCATTCTGTTGTGGAGTGTAAGGTGCTGTGAGTTGATGCTCAATACCAGCTTCTCTGCAAAACTTGTCAAAAATATCATTGGTGTATTCTTTCCCGTTATCTGACCTTATCTTTTGTATCTTGCAGCCACTTTGATTTTTCACCCATGCTTTATATTTCCAAAATATATCAACAACCTCATATTTGAATTTGAGAAAATAAATCCAACAAAACCTAGTATAATCATCAATAAATACAATGTAGTACTTACTACCATTTAATGATGATATTTTCTGAGGTCCTCCAACATCTGTGTGTATCAATTGCAACTTGCGTGTTGCTCTCCATGTCGTTTAAGAGAAGGGTCTTCTATTTTGCTTGCCATATTGACAAGCCACGCAATCAGCTAACTTGTCTTCTAGCAATAGCATACCTTTCACTAAATTATGTTTTTGTACATATAAAAGTCCACCATGATGAAAATGCCCAAGCCTTTTATGCCATAATTCTGCATTACTTACAGTGCTTGAGAATGATATTTGCTCCTCCTCCATTAGATTTAGAGCAAAGCTTTTTGCTTTCATTCTCACTTTGAATACATCTTTGCCCTTCACATCTTTGATGAAACACCATTTGTCTTCAAATACGACTTTAAAACCCTTTTCAACTAGCTGTCCAACACTCAACAGGTTTTGGTTAATATCAGGCACATATAAAACATCAGTAATATACTTTAAACCTGTTAAACTTTCTATAGCCATAGTTCCTTTGCCCTTGACTGAAATAAATTCACCGTTTCCAATTTTTACTTTGGAAATAATGGTTTTATCGAGCTCTTTAAAGAGCTCTTGATCATTGGTCATGTGATTTGTGCAGCCGCTATCAATTAGCCAGAAATCGCTAGAGCTGATATTTGTTGCGAAGCATGTTGCAACAAAAAGTTGATCTTCTTGCTGTTGCTCAATAGAAACTTTTGTCTCTTCATGTTGTTATGATTTGCAGATCCGCTCCATGTGTCCAATCTTACCACATTTTCTGCACTTGATATCAGGCCTCCACCAACACTTTCTTTGTGGGTGGTTTGTTTTTTTTGCAGTGTGGACAAGGTGGATATATCTCATCCTTGTTTTTGTTGTTATTGCCAGTCTTATTGCCCTTTTTCTTATTGTAGTTCTTTTTATCTTTGCCTCCTTCTGAATTTTCTGCCTTTGCTTGAAGAGCACCCTCCATGGATTCTTCTTTTCTCATCATTCTTCTTTGCTCTTGTGCCTGCAATGCATTCACCAATTCTGCCAAGGATATACTTGACAAATCTTTAGATTCTTCTAATGAAGAAATTTTAGACTCGTACTTTTCAGGCAAAGTTACGAGAATTTTTTGCACAATTCGTTCGTCAGAAAAATGCTTACCAAGCAACCTTATCTTATTCACTATACCCAACAATTTGTTAGAGTAGTCTTTGATGTTTTCTGTCTCCTTCATTTTTAATATTTCAAACTCTCTAATCAAATTGAGTACCTGCATATTTTTGGTTCTTTCGTTGCCTTGGTATTCCTTCTTGAGATAGTCCCATATATCCTTTGCTGACTCCAAGCTCATGATCCTTGTAAATATAGTGCTTGAAACTGCAGAGAATAAACATGTTTTAGCTTTGGACTTCTTAGTTTTTCTCTCTTTATAGACCTTGAGTTGAGTTATAGTAGGATTCTCCGGCAATGGAGGAATATCATAATCTTCCTCTATAGCTTCCCAAAGGTCTAATGCTTCAAGATGGACCGTCATTCTAATAGCCCAAACTTGATAGTTATCACCATCAAAAATTGGTGGTGTAACATGAGAGAACATTTGTTTCAGTTTCCATCTCTTCTGGGTTTTTTTTTGTTATTGTGTTTTTGGTTTGTGTTTGGATTCACTCAACGCACAAATCCCTCAAGAACAAATAGGCTCTGATACCAATCTGTTGTTGTTTAGCACAAGAACAAAGTAATATGAACTGGCAAAAGAAAGAGTGGGAGAGAGCAATTATTTTCTGAAAGTCTCTCTAAAATTTTTTTATTGTATTGTTCTTTATATAGAGTTGAAACATAATAAAAGATAAGTGATAAATCTAAATTAAAGATAATGATAAGCCTAAATTAAAGACAATAATAAATCTAAATCAAAGACAAAATTTAAGCAAATCCTAACAAATTAAGGCACTTTTTCAACATGAAGTCATTGGGTCTTATAATTCACCTTGCGCAAAATTCCTTCGGTCGAGCGTTCTCCGGACGTCGATCAATCTA
The DNA here is from genome assembly GCA_019650275.1 of Xylocarpus granatum. NCBI lineage: Eukaryota > Viridiplantae > Streptophyta > Magnoliopsida > Sapindales > Meliaceae > Xylocarpus > Xylocarpus granatum. The sequence goes on from BNST01003065.1 coordinate 49,604, forward strand.
TCACTCAGCCGCTCTGTCATTGTCTGATTTTTGGTTGTCAGATCACACTCGAAATTATGTATCTACTTATCGTATTTTTGCCCCTGCTCGGTAGTTCCGTAGCAGGTTTTTTCGGACGTTTTCTAGGATCAGAAGGAACCGCTATAATGACCACTACGTGCGTTTCATTCTCTTCAATCTTATCTTTGATTGCTTTTTATGAAGTCGCACCGGGAGCTAGTGCTTGCTATCTAAGAATTGCTCCATGGATCTCATCGGAAATGTTTGATGCTTCTTGGGGCTTCTTTGGCGACCGTGAAGTCACCGGATGAATTGCCGAGTAGATAGATCAGATCCGGACGCGGCTGTTGCTCCGCGGCGATACGGACTCGACCCGCTCCTACCCACCCCGGGGCAC
>BNST01003065.1:55000-61528 GCA_019650275.1 Xylocarpus granatum
TATGCCATCTATGTCCTTCTCATGCTGGAACTCCTGTTGGTGTGAATGTCTTTCACTAATTAGGATTAAGTCAAATACTGGCCGGGCTTCATTGCTGGGCTGCACACTTGTTGTTTCTATGCTTGTTGTGCACATTTTTTGGCCAATTCTCTCCTTTGCTGCCTCATTTTCTGCCGTTGCATTTCCTGCATACTTAGGTTCTCAACACTCTGCTGCGCTTGCAGTGATGTTCCGGTTACTCCAAGAAGTTCGTCTTGTGCAATGCCCAATGCGCTCGATGCCACTGCCACACCGGCCAGGTTGTTCCGGTTGCTCCTGAAAGTTCGTCCTACACACTGCCAAAATAGCCCGACACCGCCGTCGTGCCTGCAGTGATGCTATGGTCACTCATGGCAATTCGTCCTGGGTAAAGCCCAACGCGCAACAAGAACCCGCAGGGATGTTCTGGTCACTCCCGGAAGTTCATCCCAGTGCACTTGCCAACGCGCCTAAACCTCTGCTGGGCCAGTACGGATATTCCGGTTGATCCCAAAGGTTTGTCCCGTGCATTGCCGAACTGTTGAGAACCTAAGTATGAAGGAAAGGCAATGGGCAGAAAATGGGGCGACAAAGGAGAGCATGGGCCAGAAAATGTGCATAACAAGAGTGATAACAGAAAGTATACAGCCCACACTGCCGTATGCACCCGCTGCATCTGCCGCACCCACGGGAAGTTTGTCCCTGCACACAGCCCAATGCACCGGAAGCCTCTGCCGTGCCTGGGCGGATGTTCCAATAGCTCCCAGAAGTTCATCCCATGCACTACAGATTGCGCTCAACACCTCTGCCGTGCCGGTGGAGATGTTCCGGTCGCTCCCACAAGTTCGTCCCGTGCATCGTCCAATGCGCCGAAAGCCCCTGCCACACCCTGCGGGATGCTCTGGTAGCTCCAAGAAGTTCATCCTGTGCACTTCTTAAATGCCGGCGACACCTGCTGCGCCCGTGGGGATGTTCCGGTCACTCTCCAAAGTTCGTCCTGTGCACTGCCAAACCTGCCCGACACGTCTGCTGCGCCCACAGGGATGTTCTGGTCACTCCCAGAAGTTCGTTCTGTGCAGCTGCCCAATGCGCCTGACTTTGCTGCCGCACTCACATGGATGTTCTGGTGCTCCCGTAAGTTCGTCCCACACACTGCAGTATGCGCCCGCTTTATCTACTGCACCCACGGGGATGTTCCGGTCACTCCCAGAAGTTTGTCCCGAGCACTGCCGAACGTGGCCGACGCCCCTGCCGCACCTGAGGGGATGCTCCAGTCACTCCTAGAAGTTCATCCCGCGCACTGCTGAACGTGCCCAACGCCTCTGCTGTGCCCAGGGGATGTTCGGGTCACTCCTGGAAGTTTGCCCCATGCACTGCCCCACGTACTGGAAGCCTCTGCCCCACCCGCTGGGATGTTCCAGTTTGTCCAACCCGGCTGAAGCCTCTGCCGCACCTGCAGGGATGTTCCGGTCGCTCCCAGAAGTTCGTCCTGCACACTGCCGAATGCACCGGATGCTTCTGCTGTACCCAAGGGGATGTTTTGGCCAATCAAGGAAGTTCGTCCTGTGCACTGCCCAATGTGCTCGACAACTGCTGCCGCACCTGCAGTGATGTTCCAGTCGCCCTTGGAAGTTTGTCCCGCACACTGCCGAATGCACCCGACGCCTCTGCCATGCCCACAGGGATGTTCCAGTCACTCCTAGACATTCATCTCGCACACTGCCCAAAGCCTCTGCCGCACTGGCAGGGTCATTCCGGTTGCTCCCAAAAGTTTGTCCCACGCACTGCCAATTATGTCCAACTCCGCTGCCACACCCGCAGGGATGTTCTGGTCGCTTCTGGAAGTTCGTCCCGAGCACTGCCGAACGCATCCGACGCCACTGCTGAGCCTGCAGTGATTTTCCGGTCACTCTTGGAACTTCAACCCGTGCACTGCCAGATGCACCAAATCCCGCTGCCATGCTTGTGGGGATGTTCTGGTAGCTCCCGAAAGTTTGTCCTGCACGCTGCCGAATGCACCCAACATCTCTGCCATGCCCATAGGGATGTTCATGTCACTCCCAGAAGTACGTCTTGTGCACAGCAAAATGCAACCGACGTGGCTGCCACTCCCGCGGGGTTGTTCCTGTCGCTCTCTGAAGGTCATCCCGCACACTGCCTAACACACTCAATGTCTCCGTCATGCCTGTGGTGATGTTCCTGTCGCTCTCCAAAGTTCATCCCGCACACTGTCTAACGAGCTCGATGCACTTGCTGCACCCGGGGGATGTTCCAGTCCCTCCCAGAAGTTTGTCCCACACACTGCCCAACACACTGGAAGCCTCTGCCGTGCCTGTGAGGGATGTTCCAGTAGCTCTCGAAGTTCATGCCGCACACTGCCTCACGCACCCGATGCTTCTGCTGCACCCACGGGGATGTTCCAGTAGCTCTCAGAAGTTCGTGCCACACATTGCCTCACGCACCCGAGCACTTCTGCCATGCCCACGGGGATGTTCTGGTCAATCTCGGAAGTTCATCCTGTGCACTGCACAATGTGCCCAATGCTGCTGCCACACCGGCAGGGATGTTCTGGTCGCTCCCCGAAGTTCGTCACGTGCACTGCAGAACGTGCTCAATGCCTGTGCCGTGCCTGCAGGTATATTCCGGTCACTCCCGGAAGTTCGCCCCACATGCTACCTAACGTGCCCGAAGCCTCTGGTGCGCCACGGGGATGTTCTGGTCGCTCCCAGAAGTTTGTCCCGAGCACTACTGAATGCATCCAATGCCTTTGCCAAACCCACAGTGATTTTTTGGTCACTCCCGAAAGTTCGTCCGTACACTGCCGAACATGCCCAACGCCTCTTCTGCATCCATGGGGATGTTCCAGTCGCTCCTGGAAGTTCATCCCACACACTGTTGAATATGCCCAACGCTCTGCCATGCCAGCAGGGGTTGTTCTGGTCACTCTCAGAAGTTCATCCTGTGCACTGCCGAACGCATCCGACATCGCTACCGCACCCGCGGGGGTGATCTGGTCACTCCCGAAAGTTTGTCAACACACTGCCGTATGAGCCCGACAGCTCTGCCATGCCCACGGGGATGTTCTGGTTGCTCCCGGAAGTTTGTCCTGTGCACTGCCGCACGAGCCCTATGCCGCTGCCACGTCTGGGGGGATGTTCTGGTCACTCCCTGAATTTGGTTCCAAGCACTGCCGTACACGCCTAATGCCTCTGCCATGACTGGGGGGATGTTCCAGTAGCTCTTGGAAGTTCGTCCTGCGGACTGCCTCACGCACCTGACACTTCTGCTGTGCCACGGGGATATTCTGGTCTATCTCAGAAGTTCATCCCCACACTGCTCAATGCACCCAACACCGCTGCCACACCCGCAGGGATGTGCTGGTTGGTCCCAGAAGTTCATTGTGTGCTGCTGAATTTGCCCAATGCCTCTGCCATGCCCACGGTAATGGTCTGGTTGCTCCCGGAACTTCATTCTGCACGCTGCTGAACGTGCCCAATGCCACTGCCATGCCCATGGGGATATTCCATTTGCTCCAGTAAGTTCATCTCACACACTTCTGAATGCACCTGATGCCTTTGCCATGCCCGCAAGGATGTTCCAGTTGCTCCTGGAAGTTCATCCCATGCATGGCCAAGCGACCAAAGCCTCTGACATGCCTGTGGGGATGTTCTGGTCTTTCCAGTAAGAATGTCCTGTGCACTGCCAAGTGCGCCCGATGACGCTGCCACACCTGCAGGGATGCTCCGGTCGCTCCTGGAAGTTCATCCTGCACACAGCCAATGTGTTCAACACCAGTGCCACATCCAGGGATGTTCCGGTGACTCCCAGAAAGTTTGTCCCCCACACTGCCAAATGCGTCTGTCGCCGCTGCCACTCCCACAGGGATGTTCCGGTCGATCTCAGAAGTTTGTCCTGCGCACCGCCGAATGGGCCCGACACCACTGCCGCGCCCGCACAGATGTTCCGGTCGCTCGCATAGTTCATCCCACGCACTGCTGATTATGTCCAATGCATCTGTTGAGCCTGCGGGGGTTTTCCTGTCACTATCGAAAGTTTGTTCCGTGCACTGCCGAATGCACCGGACGCCTTTGCCGCACTCGCAGGGATGTTCCAGTCACTCCCACAAGTTCCTCCTGTGCACTGCCGAATGCGCCTGATGCCTCAGCCGTACCTGCAGGGATGTTCCGATGCCTCCCAGAAGTTCATACCATGCACTGCTTAATGCAACCAAAGCTTCCCACCTGTGGGGATGTTCTCTTCACTGCCGGTAGTTCATACCATGCACTACCTAATGCAACTAAAGCTTCCGCCATGCCTGCAGGATGTTCTGGTCGCTCCCATTAGTTCATCCCATGCACTGCCGAACATGTCCGACGACGCTGCCGTGCCCGGGGGAATGTTGAGGTCGCTCTCGGAAGTTTGTCCCATGCGCTGCTGAATGTGCCCGATGCCTCTGCCGCACCCACTGCAATGTTCTGGTCACTCCCTGGAAGTTTGTTCCGTGTGCTGGCAAATGCGCCCAATGCCTCTGCTGTGCCTGCTGGGATGTTCTAGTTGCTCCAGGAAGTTTGCCCCACGCCCGGCAGATCGCGGCCGGCACCTCAGGCACGCCTTTGGGGATGTTCCGGTCACTCCTGGAAGTTTATCCCACGCACTGCCGAATAAGCCCAATGCCTCTGCCGTGCCGACCGTGATGTTCCGGTCGCTCCCAGAAGTTCGTCTCATGCACTGTTCAATGTGCCTGAAGCCTCTGCTGCTGCACCCGTGGGGATGTTTGGGTGTCTCCCAGAAGATCGTCCCGTGTAGTGCTGAATGAGCCCAACACCTCTGCCATGCCTGCGGGGATGTTCCGTCGCTCCCGGTAGTTCATCCCGAGCACTGCCATGCGCACCCGATGCCGCTGCTGCACCCGTTGGGATATTCCAGTTACTCTCAGATGTTCGTCCTGCACACTGGTGACTGTGCTCGACGCCTCTGCTGTGCCGGCGGAGTTGTTTCGGTCACTCTCGGAAGTTCGTCCCGTCCACTGACCAATGCGGGCAATGTCTCTGCCACACCAGCTGGGATGTTCTGGTCACTCCCAAAGTTCATCCCAAACACTGCTGAATGTGTCTGATGCCTCAGCCGCACCTGCAGGGCATGTTCTGGTCACTCCCGGAAGTTTGTCCCACGCACTGCCCAACCCGCCCGAAGCCTTTGCCACGCCCACGGGGATGTTCTGGTTGTTCCCAGAAGTTCGTCCCTCGCACTGTCGAAAGCGCCCAACGCCTCAGCCATGCCTGCAGGCATGTTTTGGTCACTCTCGAAAGTTCATCCCGTGCACTGCCAACCCCCCGAAGCCTCTGTTGTGCCACGGGGATGTTCCAGTCACTCCCAAAAGTTCGTCCCGCACACTGCTGAATGTGTCCAACGCTGCTGCTGCATCCGCAGCGATGTTCCGGTGGCTCCCGGAAGTTCGTCCCTGCGTACTGCCTAACACAAATGACACTGCCGCTGCACCCTCGGGGATGTTCCAGTCGCTTCTAGAAGTTCGTCCCGTGCACTGCAGAACTGTTGGGGTCCCGATTTTTTCCCCCAACTTTTCTACACCTTAGGGGTCAGCACGCCTACTGGAATCCTTCCTAACTTGCTGTCCCGTTTGATTCTTGAGTTCTTTTCTTATATTTACATCCCCTAAGCTGTCCTTCGGGTTAACTAATATATATAAGGATATGTTGGATAGGCAAGACAACTCTTAAACCTATCACAACTTGCCTTGGTTGAAGAAGACAACTCTTAACTTCAACCTTAGCTCTTAAGCAAGGAAGACAACTCTTAACCTTGTCTTAAGCCCAAGTTATCTCAAGACAACTCTTAAAAGATAACCAAAAATATAAACAAGAAAGTAAGCAAGAATGCTAACCTTGATTCTTGATTAATGAATGAGAAAATAACAAAATTCGGAGCATATCTCCTCCTCACAAATAATGGGCTGTATTTATAGTCCTAAGACAGTCTTATCCTAATTTAACTAGTACTTAGGTTCCTTATTCACTTAGGATATCTTTTCCTAAGTTAACAAGCTTTTCTAAGTCAACTAAAACATTATCAAGATAGACCTTATCCCACTGTTTCCTAATCCTACTGGGATTCTTTGTCTTTCTTGAGTTCATACTTAGACTAGAATTTCTACCTTATCTCGTATTCTACAGCGGCTGGACTTTCTCTTGGCTTATCCTTCTAGGACTAGGACTCTCAATGCAAATCCTTCTGCTCTTAGAATTCTTCTTGTCGTGACTATCCTATTGCTACTGGAATTCATCATGCGTGTCCTGCTGCTGATAGAACTCTTCTTGGCGTAGATCTCCTGCTGTTGTTGGAATTCTCCTTGGCATGGATGTCCTGCTGCTGCTGGAACTCTGCTTGGCATAGATGTCCTGCTGCTGCTGGAATTCTCCTTGGCATGGATGTCCTGCTGCTGCTAGAACTCTGCTTGGCGTAGATGTCCTCCTACTACTGGAACTCTTCTTG
>BNST01003066.1:0-48498 GCA_019650275.1 Xylocarpus granatum
ATTTGTTTCTCTGTGGCACTTCGAACGCAAGCGACAACCCAAAAATCAGGAGCCGATTTCCTTAGAGGAAGCCTTTGAGTTGTTTTGCACAGGGGTTTCTGGCTTTGGACCCTACTGGGATCATGTTTTAGGGTTTCGGAAAGCAAGCCTGCAATTTCCTGAAAAGGTTCTGTTCTTAAAATACGAAGATTTGCTAAGTGATACCGTATTTTACGTGAAAAGACTTGCAGAGTTTGTGGGTTGCCCTTTTTCCATAGAGGAAGAAAGGGGTGGGATTGTGCAAAAAATAATTGATTTCTGTAGTTTTGAGAATTTAAGCAATTGGAGGCCTATTAAACTGAAATTTTGCTCTAGTCTAGCCACTGGCGACGTTCGAAAATATATATTCTTCCGAAGGGAAGGTCGAGATGGAAAATCATTGACATCGGCGATGGCAGATCGTCTGGACAAGATAACAGAAGACAAGCTCGGTGGATCTCCAATTTGATATCGTCATCCTTCATTCAAGGAAGCAGCTCTGGACAAGTAACTGAAAGTTTGCAATTCTTGCAGTTTATTGTAGTCTTGTATTGAGTATTAAAAAACATAATCAACTGCAAAATGATTAATGTATTATAAAATGTGGGTGGGTGGGATCAAGTTTTGATTCTTATTGCCATGTTATATATGTATAATTTCTACTTTGAGGTTCTTTGACGATTTCTTATTCGTATCTAAAAATTTTCTTATCGTAAATTTACACAGATATAAATTTCTAACTAAAATCTTGTTATTTTATAATATTTTATGTTAAATCTCAAATACTGACACAAATTGCTCAGATTATCAAAACTGTATAAATCCACGATCTTTTTCACTGCTCCTCCATTTTCTTCTTCTAAAGATGAAGAATGCCTCATGAACTCAACCAATCTTTTTAAGTACACTGCAGTATCTTCCATCATACATTCGTACTTTAAAAACCAAATTCTATCTTGAAATTCCAAGCTTGCTCTCCAATACCCTAATGCATGGTCCTAATAAGGTCCACAATAAGAGCTTCCCTTGCAAAACAATTCAAAAGCTTCCTCTAAAGAACCCTTTTCATAGTTCTCAGGTAGTACCTTATTCATGAAATGCCACAATGAACAGGATACAACCTTAGGATGCCTGTAAATATAGACAATTTTATAACGTGAATCTAGGATAGATTTTGGTAATTCAGAATATGGGACATACGTGGACTAAGAGAAAATTAGAATATATTAATATTATGTACTAATAATTGCGGTAGGTAGTGGTAGGTTAACTACTATAAAAAAAATTATATTTATAAAGATATATAATCAATTATAAATTATTTAATAATTTAATATAAATTTAATTTTTAAATTATTAATATTAATTTTTATATTTCAAATTTTAATATATAATTTATTTTTTTAATAATAAAATTATTAAAGTGGTGTCTTAAGATGTCTTGAATTGGATGATTGCAAGATAAGTAAAATCAAAAATATTGTAACTTGAACAATAATTTCTGACGTTTACATTAGTTGTTTTGCAGAGGGGTGTCTACCTATGGACCCTACTGGGATCATGTTTTAGGGTGTCGGAAAGCAAGCCTGCAATTTCCTGAAAAGGTTCTGTTCTTAAAATATGAAGATTTGCTAAGTGATACTGTATTTTACGTGAAAAGGCTGGCGGAGTTTGTGGGTTACCCTTTTTCCGTAGAGGAAGAAAGCGATGGGATTGTGCAAAAAATAATTGATTTCTGTAGTTTTGAGCAATTTGGAGGTTAATAAAACTGGAAAATTTATCATACCTGCCACTGACCTAACGATGGAACATAATATATTCTTCCGAAAGGGGAAGGTCGGAGGTTGGAAAAATCATTTGAAATCGGAGATGGCAGATCGTCTGGACAAGATAACAGAAGACAAGCTCGGTGGATCTCCAATTTGATATCGTCATCCTTCCTTCAAGGAAGCAGCTCTGGACAAGTAACTGAAAGTTTGTAATTCTTGCAGTTTATTTTAGTCTTGTATTGTATTAAAAAAACATAATCAACTGAAATGAAAAACAGTTGAGAGGTATTTAATAAAATTGTATTGTCCAAATTTAAAATTAGTGAGAGTTAAAAAATAATTTATTTATGGTATAAAGAATATGAAAAATTTTAGAAATAGAGAATAACTTTCTTTTTAATTGGTTGATTCAAAGTATATCATGATGTCTTGTTCATATTAAAAGGTGATGATTCAAAAGTTATTTTACTTTTTTGTTTTGATATTTAAAAAAAAATTTAATAAAAAAAAGAGAAATCATTAATATATTATAAATGTGCTGAGGGTCGCTCGCATCAATTATTTTACTTATCATAATAATATAATAATAAAATATTAATATCTAAATAGTTAATTTCAGAATTTATTGTCATCAACATTTAAAATTAAAATCAAATTGAATAAATCAAAAAATTAGAAGATAAATATATATATATAACAAATTTTGAGATTTTGCTCAATTGTCGTTTAAAATTTGAATCCAAATTCTACTAATACATTTTGTAATATCATATTTTTCTTTAATATATAATATATTTATATATAAATAATAAGTTATATTTTTAGAGATGTATGTATGATATTAAAAAAATAATTAGATATTTTAAAAATAATTACAAATTTTGGTATCAAATCAACAAAAAGAGTTCAATTAGAGACTAATTGATAGTTTATATTACCATAAATAGAAAGATTTATCTTTATTTAAGATTAAACGTACTTGAAAATGAAAAAGAAGAGACAAATGGAGAAATAAAAAAATAGAAAAAGACAGTAATTATTTTATTTTTATTTTTTATTATCTTTCTCTTTAATTTATAAGTTAATATTTTCTATTATAAAATATTAGAAAAATTAAAAATATTATTATTATGTACCAATAATTGCTGTGAGGATTGATAGCTTAGTTACAAATAAAGAAAATGGTCATGTGGGACGTTAGTTGGTCCTAATCAATTATTGAATTTTTAAATAATTTAATATAAATTTAAAATTTTAAAATTATTAATTGTTAATTTATTGTGGTAGATTTTTTTATAGGAATAGAATTTATTAAGTTGATGTGGTAGGATTTTTTTTTCTTCTTTCTCAAATTGGATGCTTGCAAGATGAATACGAACATAATTTTAATAAGCGAATGAACAGAACCTTGTTAGAAAGAACGAGAGTAATGTTGAGAACTGTAAAATTTCCAATGTCATTTTGGGCAGAAACAGTCAATACAACCTGTTATTTGATAAATCGGTCACTATCAACAGCGGTTGAGTTGAAGACACCGATAGAGATGTGGATTGGCAAGCCAATTGATTGCTCTAACCTTCATGTATTTGGAAGTCCTGTGTATGTGATGGATAATTCTTAAAAAATAACGAAACTGGATCCAAAATCCAGGAGATGCATATTCTTAGGATATGCTGATGGAGTCAAGGGGTATCACTTATGGGACACCACTGCTCGTAAGTTGATCATCAGCATGGATGTTATATTTGTAAAAGATAAGCTACAAAGAAAAAGTGTTGATATGCCAATAAAGAAGAAACCAAAAACTACTACAATTCAGGTGGATTAAGAACGTGCAGAGTTTGTTCCCCTGAAGTAATAGCGAAGCATGAAGAACGATCTATCAAGCCTATGATACCAAAAATTCGACGATTAACTCATAAGAAAAGAACACCATCTTGGTAATCAGAGTATAGCATAGAGGGCAATGTTGTATACTGTCTTTTAACGAAGGATAGAGACCTGACAACTTCTCAAAAAGCAACAAGTAGCTCGGATACATTTCTGTAGATGACAACAATGTAGGAGAAAATTGAAGCTCTTCATAAGAACAAGACTTGAGATCTTATGTCACTACCATATGAAAAAAAGGCGATTGTAAACAAATGGTCTACAAGACAAGCGGAATAGCAATGATCAAGTGGGACGGTATCCTGCAAGATTAGTGGTTAAAGGATATACTCAAAACGAAGGCATTGGCTTTAATGAGAGTTTTCTTATTGTACAACTTATTACAGTCAGAGTAGTCTTGGCTACGTGTGCTTCTTTTGACTTACGTCCAGACCAACTAAACTGCATTTTTTCATGGAAAACTTAACAAAGAAATTTACATGCTCTAGTTAGAGGATTTTGTAGAAAAAGGAAAAGAGAACATAATTTGCAGGTTAACCAAACCTATATATGATCTCAAATAGGCACCAAGGTATTGGTACAAAAAATTTGATTACTTCATCGTTAACCTTAGATAATATAGACTACACTCAGAACATTATGTGTATTTTGAGAAGTTTGGTGCAGACTTCATCATTCTACTGTTGTATATTGGCCACGTATTAGTAGTATGCCCTGACAAATATCAAGTTCAAGAGTTAAAGGCACAGTTAACCAAGGAGTTTGATATGAACAATTTAGGACTATCAAACAAGATTCTAAGGATTTCGATTCACCAAGACTGAAAAACAAAAAGATTTGACTTTGTGAGAAAAATTATTTAAACAAAATCTTGCAGTGCTTTAATATGCCAGATTATAAGACATATTTCTACTCCTCTTCTTGTGAATTATAAATTATGCTCAGTCGTGTGTCCTAGCAATGACGCAGAGAGAATGTAAATGTCTCAAGTACCGAATGCATCAACAGTAGGAAGTTTAATGTCTGTCATGATATATACAAGACTAGACATTAAACAAACAATGGGAGCAATTAATAAATTTATGGCAAATCCTAACAGATAGCACTGGAATGATGTGAAGAGGATATTGAGATATGTCAAGGAGACCTCAAATGCTGCATTGTATTATAGAAGATCAAATTTTATTGTCAGAGGCTATGTAAACTCAGATTATGCAGGTGATCTCAATAAAAGGAAATCCACTATAGGCTATATGCTTAGACTTGCAAGAGGAGCCGTGAGTTGGGTTTCAAAACTGCAAACTGTAGTAGCATTATTACAACAGAAATAGAGTACATGGCCGCCACACAAGCATGCGAGAAAGCAATCTGAATCTGAAAGCTTATAGAGTAACTCGAGCACAAACAAGAAAAGATGACTCGGTTTTGTGACTATCAGAATGCCTTGTACATCGCAAAGAATCCAACCATTCATTCCAAAACAAAGCACATAAGCATATGCACATAGGTCAAATCTCTTGTTTATATTATATTTTATTGTTATTTTTATATAATTGTCAACACCACCTTAATTATGAAAGGCTAAGCCTCTCGCATACATAATAATTATTTTAAATTTTATTGATAATTTAATTTAAAATCTCAAAAGATTGTGACAAAAATTGCTCAGATTGTCAAAGTTGTATAAATCCACAATCTTTTTCACTGCTCCTTCATTTTCTTCTCCTAAAGAGGAAGAACGCCTCATGAACTCAACCAATCTTTTTTAAGTATAATGCAGTATCTTCCATCATATATTCGTACTTTAAAAACCAAATACTATCTGGAAATTCCAAGCTCGCTCTCCAATACCCTAATGCATGGTCCTAATAAGGTCCACAATAAGAGCTTCCCTTGCAAAACAATTCAAAAGCTTCCTCTAAAGAACCTTTTCCATAGTTCTCAGGTATTATTACCTTATTCATGAAATGCCAAAATGAAACAAATACAACCTTAGGATCCCTGTAAATATAGACAATTTTATAACGTGGAATATAGGATAGATTTTGGTAATTCAGACTATGGGACATCCGTGGACCAAAGAAAAAAATTAGAATATATTCATATTATGTACCAATAATTACAGTATGGGCCAAAGAGAAAAATTAGAATATATTAATATTATGTACCAATAATTGCGGTAGGTATTGATAGGTTAATTATTATAAAAAGAAATGGTCATGTGACACCTTGAATAATCAATTATTGAAATTATTTAATAATTTAGTATAAATTTAATTTTTAAAATTATTAATACTTAATTTTTATTCGTTCTTGAATTTGATGCTTCAAGATAAATACAAATTAAAAATATTATCATTTGAACAATAATTCTGACGTTTAAATTAGTTGTCTTGCAGAGGGGTGCCTACCTATCGACCCTACTGGGATCATGTTTTAGGGTTTCGGAAAGTAACCCGGCAATTTCCTGAAAAGGTTCTGTTCTTAAAATACGAAGATTTGCTAAGTGATACTCTATTTTACGTGAAGAGGCTGGCGGAGTTTGCGGGTTACCCTTCTTCCGTAGAGGAAGAAAGCGATGGGATTGTGCAAAAAATAATTGATTTCTGTAGTTTTGAGCAATTTGGAGTTTAATAAAACTGGAAAATTTACCATACCTGCCACTAACCTAAAGTGTCGAAAGTAATATGTTCTTCCGAAAGGGCAAGGTCGGAGATTGGAAAAATCATTTGACGTTGGAGATGGCAGATCGTCTGGACAAGATAACCGAAGAGAAAGCTTGGTAGATCTCCAATTTGACATCGTCATCCTTCCTTCAACGGCGCAGCTCTGGACAAGTAACTGAAAGTTTGTAATTATTGCAGTTTAATTTAGTCTTGTATTGTATTAAAAAAAACATAATCAATTATTATGTACCAATAATTACGGTAGCAATTAATAGGTTAATTACTATAAAAAAATAATCATGTGAGAATTTAAGTAATTAATTATTAAAATTATTTAACAATTTAATATAAATTTAATTTTTTAAAAATTATTAATAATAAATTTTTGTCTTTTTAAATGTTAATACACGATTTTTTTTTAATATTAAAATTATTAAAGTTGATATTTAAGATTTTTTTATTTTGTTCTTGAATTGGATGGCTGTAAGACAAATACAAATCAAAAATATTATAATTTGAACAATAATTCTGTGATGTTTGAATTAGTTTAATGAATATTTTTGATAATTTGTAAATTAGAAATTTAGTTTTAGAGGATTTTACTTAATAAGAAGGTGGTCCTGAAAGCTTTTTGAAAACATAACATTATAAAGTATCTTTGGGCTCCATTTAGACACCTATTGATAGTCACATGCTCCTTATGCCCTCGAGCATAGCCACGTTCTCCTGTCCCCTGGAGCACCAGAGAGTCTTAACCCCACAAGGATTACAACAAGACAAGGATCAATCATAAGAGGAGAAAATAAGGCAAAAATACATAAATGTATTGTAATTTGGACCCTATATATATAAATGGCATCCGTTCCTCGAAGCATACTACAAATTACTTCCTCTGAGCCTCTGTAGTTCACACCCTTGGGAGAATCTTCAAATGGATTTCTCAACATCCTGTGAGAAAGTAGCCTCTCCAGAAACCCTTGAAGCCAACAAAGAAATAATTTCAAGCCTTCCCACAGAAAAAGGCTGGAGAAATTTCCAGCATCATTGTTTCTACCAAAACTTTTGGTGCTTTCCTTCTTTCCTGGAAAGAGTTATGTTTGTACAACAAAACTTCCAGGCTCAACCCACTGATATTTTCGTATGCAGTGTTCCTAAATCTGGGTCAACATGGCTCAAGGCGCTCACGTTTACCATTGTCACTAGACACCGTTGTGATATTGATTCAACTACCCCGTTGCTATCGAAATTACCACACCTTTGTTTTCCAATGTTAGATATAAGTTCTTGCAGTTTAATTTAGTCTTGTATTGTATTAAAAAAACATAATCAACTGAAATGAAAAACAGTTGAGAGGTATTTAATAAAATTGTATTGTCCAAATTTAAAATTAGTGAGAGGTATAAAATAATTTATTTATGGTATAACGAATATGAAAAATTTTAGAAATGAAGAATCACTTTCTTTTTAATTAGTTGATTCAAAGTATATCATGGTATCTCTGTTCATTAAAAAAAAATTAAAAAGGTGATGATTCAAAAAATTTATTTTATTTTTTTGTTTTGATATTTAGAAAACAATTTTAATAAAAAAAGAGAGAAAAATCATTAATCTATTATAAAATACGTGGGGTTGCTTGCATCAATTATTTTACTTATTATAATAATAAAAATAATTATAACAAATTCATGTTATAACTAGACAAATTTTAAAATTTATTGTCATCAACATTTAAAATTTAAATCAAATTGAATAAACAAAAAATTAGAAAGACAAAAAAAATATAAATTCTGAGATTTTGCTCACTTGCCGTTTAAAATTTGGATCCAAATTCTACTAATACGTTTTGTAATATCTTATTTTTCTTTAATATACATTATATATTTATATATAAATAATAAGTTATATTTTTAGGGATATATGTATTATATAAAAAATAAGTTAAATTGTCACACCGTTGTTTTCCAACGTTAGAGACGAGTTCCTTCATGAATCCAATGAGAGAATCCGACCTCCCACTCTTTGGCACGCGCATTCCCTATCCTAACTTGCCAAAATCTATAACTCAATAGGATACATTTGCAGAGATCCGAAGGATACATTTGTTTCTCTGTGGCACTTCGAACGCAAGCGACAACCCAAAAATCAGGAGCCGATTTCCTTGGAAGAAGCCTTTGAGTTGTTTTGCAGAGGGGTTTCTTCCTTTGGACCCTACTGGGATCATGTTTTAGGGTTTCGGAAAGCAAGCCTGCAATTTCCTGAAAAGGTTCTGTTCTTAAAATACGAAGATTTGCTAAGTGATACCGTATTTTACGTGAAAAGACTTGCAGAGTTTGTGGGTTACCCTTTTTCCATAGACGAGGAAAGGGATGGGATTGTGCAAAAAATAATTGATTTCTGTAGTTTTGAGAATTTGAGCAATTTGGAGGTTAATAAAACTGGAAATTTTTTCTCACCTGCCACTGGTCTAACATTCGAAAATAATAAGTTCTTCCGATGGGGGAAGGTCGGAGATTGGAAAAATCACTTGACACTGTAGATGGCAGATCGTCTGGACAAGATAACAGAAGAGAGGCTCGGTGGATCTCCAATTTGATATCGTCATCCTTCAAGGAAGCGGCTCTGGACAAGTAACTTTCTAATTATTGCATTTTAATTTAGTCTTGTATTGTATTAAAAAAACATAATCAACTGAAATGAAAAACAGTTGAGATGTATTTAATAAAAATGTATTATCCAAATTTAAAATTAATGAGAATTATAAATAATTTATTTATGATATAAATAACATGAAAAAAATTTTAAAATAGATAATACTATTTTTTTAATTGGTTGATTCAAAGCATATCTCGATATCTCTATTCATAAAAAAATAAAAATTTTAAAAAGTGATGATTCAAAAGTTTATTTTTCTTTTTTGGCTTGATATTGTCGGCAAAAGATTTAGAAAAAAATTTTAATAAAAAAATTTTTATTTTAAAATTATTAATATATTATAAAATATGTGAGAGTCTTCATCTTTAATTATTTTATTTATTAGAATAATAAAAATATTTATAACAAAGTCATGTTATAAACTGATAAACTTTAAAATTTGTATTGTCATCAACATTTAAAATTTTAAATCAAATTGAATAAATAAAAAATTGGAAAGATAAAAATAAATAAATTATGAGATTATGCTCACTTGCTGTTGAGAATTTGAACCCAAATTCTACTAACATGTCTTGTAACATCCTATTTTTCTTCGATATACATTATATATTTATCTATGAATAATAAGTTATATTTTTAAGGATATATGTATTGTATAAGAAATAATTAAATATTTTAAAAATAAATTATAAATTTGAGGTCAAATAGATAGAAGGAGTCTAATTATGAACTAAATTAATAATTTATATTAGTATAAATAGAAAAATTTATTTGTATTTAGGGTTCAACGTACTTGAAAATTTTAGATAATAAAGAGAAGAAATAAAA
The DNA here is from genome assembly GCA_019650275.1 of Xylocarpus granatum. Classification (NCBI taxonomy): domain Eukaryota; kingdom Viridiplantae; phylum Streptophyta; class Magnoliopsida; order Sapindales; family Meliaceae; genus Xylocarpus; species Xylocarpus granatum. The sequence continues at coordinate 9,824 of BNST01003066.1, forward strand.
GTAGGGAAAAAAATAAAGAAAATAGTATTCTTATGAGTCAAGCAACAAAAATTTCAAGCATGCGTTAGTTAGATTAATGTATTTGAGTTGAGTTGGTGGTATAATCAAATTTTAATAATTCCATTTGAGTTGGTCAATGTGGCCAACCTAACAATGCTAGTCTTAGTCTTAGCTTGGTTGTCAAATAGAACATTAATTATTGGGTAATTTAAAAATATTTACTTCATAATTTATATTTTTTAAATTTAAATATTTATGTATTATATTCATCAATTAATGAAAATTTATAGGGCTAACCATATTCCAAAAAATAAAATAAATAATGATAATGATAATAATAAAGATGGGCATGCCTTAATATTACTAATTTAATTACCAAATTTAAATCTTGAAGGAATGATAATGAATTAGTTTCCATTAAGTAAGATAATATTTTAGTTGTAATTTAAGTTTTTGACATTTTTAATAGAAAATAATTATATTTAAATTACAGGAAAAGGGTCGTGCCGTTTCCTTGCATAAACCGTTCATTTTCTCCATCCTCGGACAAAATCCTTCTGCGTTTCCTGTTGCCAAGAAATGTTTCCTTTCTTTCTCTCATTCGCTGCCTTACTCGGCTTTTCCCATGTTGCCTTGTATAAATACAACAGATTTTCATAGCGTTCGTCGCCAATCGTTGTAAGCCTTTTACCATTTTCCAGAAACATTTCCGAAAAACGATGGAGGGTTCAAATTCGATGGGATTATGGTTCATGGCGGTGTTTGCAGTTTCTGGAAGTGTTGTTCTTGTTACCAGACAACTTCACAAACGTCTCCTCTCTGATTTCATGAAGAAGATTGAATGCGAAATGCATGGTACGTACGACCCATTCTCCTTTCTTTCTTTTCTTCTGTTCTTTCTTTTCTTTCTTTCTTTCTTCCTATTAACGTAAATCCTAACGCCATGGTGATGGTAGCATCGAGAAAATGTAAAGAAAAGAAACGGGTGCGTTTCGCGGACGATGTGATGGAGCCGTCGACGAATAACAAAGAATATCGGAAGAGAAGTTTGGCGAAACGAGGGAGGAAAATATTTTTGGTCAACAACAACCAGTAAACAGGCAGATTTTGTACCAAGGGATGATTCAATCCCAGAATTGTCTGTAATCTTCCTCTTCTTCTCCTCTTTGGTTCAACTATCAATGGCTAGAATTCATGGTATTTGAATATTTCTTAGTCGGTTCCCCGTTTTCTAAATTAAATATTTAATGACTGAAGGGTGTTGTTTGATAATGCATATTAGTTTTCACTTATCTCCTGAAATAAAATTAAAAAAAACAATCAAATAAACAGATTTTTCCTCATTATTTTATAAATATTTATCGAATATTATAATTCAACACTCGATATATAAAATTTATCAAAATTATGTCAGAGCTTACAAATTTAGAATTTGATCGTATCCATAATTTTGATTTATATCTATGTATCAAAAATTAACAATACCTTAATATTTAAAAAAATTCAATTATTTTTCTTGTTTCTTTGAGTAGTTGATGAATTCTTTCGAAACATAGAAAATAATTTCCAAATTCCTAATAAATTTTTATATTGTAAATTATTTTTAAATATTAAATATTTAAAAGTATATTTTAACTTTTAAAAAAATTATTTTATAAAAATAAAAAAATAAAATAAAATAAAAAGATAAAAATTAAAAATATAAATATAATTAATTTATTTTTGATTATGAATTAATTTAACTAATAAAATGTCTTTGATAGCATAAGAAAATTAGATGATACTTAACCATCTAGAGAGAAAATCTTTTGTATAATATTAAAAATGGTTAATCATCTTAATTACTAACAATTTAGAGTAATTAATTGAAATATTAGTACAACAAACTTTTGGGCACGGGCCAAAGTGTTCCAACAAAACCCACAATCGACAACTTCACTCGACAACTAGGATCATGTGGAGCCCAATGGCTGAGCAGAGTCTGGCCCGTCAAAATATAACTAGGCTTCTTCGAATGTTTGTCAAAGCAATAGATAATAGAATCATATGTGAAAATCACGCAGTCTCTCCGAAAATAATAAAAAATTAGGATTACAATTCTATTAATAATTTATTAAAAATATTAATGTAATTTTTTATTATTTTTATTTTTTAGTATTAAAAATTAGAATTATTTTAATTTTTATTAAAGATATTAATTTATTTATTTAAAAAGCCGCCGAAAATAAAAAAATTATTAGTAGAAATATTTTTGTTATTAGCATAAAATTTATTTTAAAAAATAATTTATCAATATAAAATAAACTAATTTTTAACTTTTTTTATAAAAAATTTTAAAAATAAAAATAAATTAAAACATGTAAATTTGATATTTATAGGTCATAAAATATTTCAAAAAATAATAAGATATTATATTATTATCATTTTAAAAATAAAAAAAATAATTTTTATACTTAAAATAAAATAAATAAAACAAAACAAAAATAATGACATATTGTTGTTAATATTTTCAACAAGTCAATAATAGAAGAATATTGTGTATTTTTTTAATAAAAAATTATATATATTATTATTTTAGTATATATATGTGATGTTTTATATATAACTCCATTTATCTATTATTTTAAATGGTCTTAAGAGAATATTCATTATTTATTTTTTTTAATTATTAATTAAAGGATATTTTAAATATTTGGTTGCGTGTAAATGTGTCATGCTTATGAGATAAAACTACATTGTTTCATGCTTTTGTTTTATTTAAATGTGACATCTAACTCCAAATTCTCCATTGGAATAATTACATTTGAGAATTGACTTTCATATTTATTAAATTTTCAAAGCATGACACTTTGTGTCATAAATCTTTTGTGTTAATAAATGCTTCTATTTGGAGTCCAAATAACACCTCTTCTCATTGCTTCTATCATCATCCCCACAAACCCCCTTGTGGTTTTCACACTTTAAGATTGCATACCCTTCAAAGATTTTCCATCTAAATCATTATGCCTTCTAAATCTAAAAATATTATAATTAAGTAAAAATTAATAAGTAATTAATAAATTTTAATTTTATAAAAAAATGCATATTAATTCACTAAATTGATATATGCTTTTGTACATACTCACTCCATTACTTGTTATGATATTATCATAGTTTGTAACTTTAAATAAGTAAATTCGATAAAAAATTAATTTTATATTTATTAAAAAAATAAAATTAATATATTTACAATTTTATTTTTAGTAAAATAAAATATTTAAATATATATATATAAATTTATAACACAATTAATAGAATAAGTGTGATAATCAAATATCGTAAGTAACTAAAGTGTGCACTATTAAATTTATAAAAATAAAATAAAAAAAGAAGAAGAAGTATAATTCTCCAAGTAATTTGCCAACTTAGTTATTACATTACAAAGGCTAATTGGAATAAGATATATTATCTTATTAATTAATCTAATAATAATTTCGTGACGTAATAGTCACCGTCGATTACTCTTTTTCTTTTTTTTTAAGAAACAAGTGGGTTTTTATTAAGTGATTAAGCCACTGCTATTTTTAAATTTAATATAAACAAAAAAATTAAATAAATGATATTTTAATTAATTAATTAGGATATTACTGCTATGATAGTGACTGATCGTGGTCAAAATTCACCTGATCATATCTTGGACAATTGCTGGGTGGGGCCCTCTACTCTGTAGGCTACTTTTTGACTGCAACTGAAAATACAGGAGTTCCAATTGTCTACAGCTAGCATTCATGCTATAATTTCACCACCTCCATCATCTAACCGTTAAAATTAATTCCCTTCATCATCCCGTTGAATCAACCGTCAAACTCGTTAAGACTTTCGAAACCCACAGATTCGCGATTGGCATCTCTGTTTGCAGTGGGCGCCACATCTGAATTGCAAGTCAAAAAACATTCGCTGAAATCGCGCGTGCGAAGACTTTTCCTTAGTGTATGGATTAAAGTTACACGTCGGACTGGGCCCACATGCTCTGTGCCTCCTCCTATCCAGAAGGTTGTAGGGTTGACTCCTGGGGTGACCGTACATACCTAACACCCGTTTTCGGCAAGGGATTTTAATATTTGGAAAATGATTAAATATTGTAATACGAGAGAAGTTCTTCTCTACGGGCACGTTAAAATGCATCAATTAATTCATACCCAATTAAAAATAAAGTAATATTTACTAATTAATACTCTAATTATCCATTAAAATACAAAATTTATACACTAATTAATGTAATTTAACATTGACAATTCATACAAATTACATCTTTTTAATATTTATTTTTATTATTAAGAAAATTAAAATTGTTTGAGAGTTTTTGGGCAAACATAAAGACGTGGACTTAGCGGAATTGAAGGAGAAGATGATATCAAAAAGCAAGCAATTGTTATGCCTTACGGCAAGTCTTGAAAAGATTAAATGGAAATGGAATCCACTTAATGCACACTAAAATAAATTTTAAATTTACATCCAATATATTATTCAAATTTTAAAAAATTAATTCTTCTGGATATTTTATTATTTATATTTTATAATATAAATTATTATTTATTATATTTTTTTATAATAATCCTAATTTCCATTTAATTATATTCATTTTGGTTAAATTTTAGAAAAAAATTTTAAATTTATCAAAAACTAATACACTATTATTTTGTAGCAATACGCGGATATATTATTAGAAAAAATTTTGTTTTTATCTATTTCTTGCCGATTTTTTATTCATAATTTTTCAAATATAAATTAAAAACAATGAACAATGTTTTTTTTGCAAGATTTTGATTGCTATTTGTTTCTCCTAAAACCCATTTTGGGCAATTCCACGCGAGTCTTAAAAGACTCCCTTTAATTAATTAAAATAATAAATTTGATTAATTTATTCTCTAGTTGTGTAATCCAATTTTCCACTCACCCAAAGGCAAGCTTTCCTTTCTCTTTCTTTCCTATTAAATTTCTATTCTGTCTTCCCGAGTTTTTCAGGAAAACGTCAAAGCTAACACATTTTCTCTGGTCAGCCAACAGCCAACCCAGATAACATTAGCGAGCCCCTTTGCCGTTTTATCTCGCTGGTTGCTGCTCACTTCCTCTCCCGTTTCACCTCCGGCTTCAATGAATCCTCCAGGGTTTCATCTTTGACCATATCCCAGGGTCTTATGTTTTGAGATCTTTCGGACAGGGGTTTCAGATTGTTCTTCAATCCCTTGTTGAGGATGTGTAAAATTCTAAGACCCTGATTCTGCTTCATTATTTCCCAGATTAACGACAATTATAAGGTTGTGCTTCTGTAATTTTGGTTTCCCCTTTTCAACGACATCGAACGGGTTCTTGTCCTAATGCCGAGAAAACACGTGCTCGTTGGACGCAACCAAACTGACGAAAAACCCTGTTTCAGAATCACTTCCCCTTCCGTTTTTCCTGCAAAAAGCAAATCAAAGTTATAAAATTGAAAAGCCAGAGATCTTTCTTCGTCATTCCTTTGGAAATTCGGAAATTAATGTCTAGTCAGATCGGTCTGCGGTCGCCAACGGTAGTAACCAGAAAACAACCTTTGTTACAAAGACAGTCGACGAGCAGTAGTAGCCGTTTTGCGGAGGTAGCCGGGGGGACAGCGGCTGAGTGCGCGGCCGTCTGCTGCTGCTGTCCGTGTGGACTGATAAACCTGCTCGTCCTGGCAATTTATAAAGTTCCGGCAGGGCTGTGCCGGCGAGTGATAAAGGAGAAACAAAAGAAACAGCAGATTAAAAAAGGGCTTTTATCGCCTCGTCGTCGAAATAAGTGTAAATGCGGGTGCGATGATACTGATCTGCAAATTCACCCGGTTGTTTCCGTCGAGAATTCGCCGTCTCATATAAAACCAGACGAGCATGAGAATAAGGTGATGGAATTGGAGAAGGAGATGTGGGAAAGGTTTTACAGTACTGGCTTCTGGAGAAGCTCTTCTCAGAGAGAAACACTTAACATAGAATCACTTACCGGCAAACAACTGAAAAATTAAAACCAAAAAGCATAATTAATCATCAAATTGTGCTACTTCTCCCGTCTCCGAGACTACCAGATCCTCCTCTCTCTCTTTCATGTGTTTTTTCGCCTTCTGTTTTGAAATTTAACGAGGGTTTTTGGTTAGAATTAAACTGTGTAATTTGTAAATGGAAGAAATTTTGAAGGCTTCAGCAACAAATTGTGGGCATTTGTTGTTCCTTGTTTATGTGAAAATGGACTTGAAATTGCAATTTTTTAAGGTTATTCTTCGCATTTTCTTTAATTTTTTTTCAATATTTTGCAACTTACAAGGTTAAAAATTGAATTATTGTTAGATTAGAGGAACATTTTTGTGTAAAAATGCCTCTGCTATGGAGAGATTTTATAGCAGTATTCGGACAAAGGACTCTTGGACTTGATTAAGATCTATAAAGTGGTGCTGATAAAGGCAGAGTATTTTGGCATAAATAATTCTGAGAAAACCGAAAAGAAACAAATTGTGAGGCAATTCCAGCATGGAAATGATGATAGCAGATACCCTAATTACAACATTTGGGACCCTTCTGCTCTGTTCAGGTTTATTGTTTTACAATTCAATGGCAATGCACACACCAGAAGCAAAGAGGAGGAACTGCTACTTGCTTCTCTGCTTGGTTTCAACAATGTAATTTTATGTATGTGCAAACTAATCACACAATAATGAAATACAGATCAAGAAAGAAATACAAAAATTAATTGGTTATTTTTGAACTGAATCGATTCAAATTCAGATGAACAATGGTTTACATCCATTTAAAAACCTTGGTTTGATTTTTGATTTGTACTTGGTTCAAATCCTAAAGATAGATTGATTTATATTCAAATTTTATATTTAAATTTAAAATTAATAAAATTAAAATTTTATTTTTTAGTTTGTTTTAAATTTACAAATCAAATTATTTGAGTCAAAATAACCAAACAATTTTAAATCGAATTAAAATTTGATCCGAATTAAACCGAACTAAAAATATTCATTTCTAATTTAGATATTATTATCATATTAACAAAAAAAAATACATTGCATATACTCCTTCTTTCAAAACCATTGCCATTTATGAAGTTGTAGGGTCATGAGATCAAAAATTGCAAGTGATATCGCGACTTGTGAACAAACATCAAGTTTGCCCTTCTTCAATATTGGAGAGCAATCACATGATTCCATTGAGATTTCTCATCTTTTTACATCATTCTCTAATATAACTTCTCTTAATTCCTTCTAATAATATTTTTCTATTTTATTTTTTTCGTAATATTTATATAAACATAAATTTTAAACACACATGTTAAAAAAATACTAAAATTTTATTAAAAAATAATTATTAAAAAGCATATTGATATTATTTGTGAAAAATATATAAAAATATTTTTATTTAATATTTAAATTACAAAAAATTATAAAATGTTTTCTAGAATAAAAATGGTGTTTCTTATTTTATATTTTTAGAATTGAAAACAAACAGTGGCACCCATCTGCCTTTTTCACCACTGAATCATGTTGTACCTTGAGAATTTTAGCACTGTTTGTTAGTGGACATGATCTTATATTACAATGCAAGATTTTAAAATATTAAGAGAAAAAAGTATTTGAACGTACACAAGAAAAAAAGTTCATATTAATATTATTTGTGAAACACGAGATTCATTTTTTAAAATTCAGTACTAACATAAAAGAAAGAATTTAGAATAGTATAATTATTTTTAAAAGTCAATAATCGAATAACACAAAAAATTCTACTATAAATTTTTTATATTAATTGACGTATATTAATCAATTAATTAATTAAAAAATAAAAATAAAAATTTTTATTTTTATTCAATTTAAAATATTAATATTATATATATATATATATTCTTATTATTTTATTCTCGATAAAAGTGAAGAGTATAAATTCACTAGGCTACAAGGAATTAAATAAAGAAAAGAAAAAATTAATTTATAAAGATGTTGCTTCAAATAAGATATCAAAATCATTTCCACTAAATTAAAGAAGAATTCCTCATTTCATTTGTGCCAAGAAGTCCTTATCCCGATTTCCAATATTCCTTGGCATTAAAGGAATAAAATGAAATAAAAAAGCACTTTTGGTGTATCAACTTATCAACAAAGCACTTTTGGTTTGGACCCATCCATGCAAGTTGGGAAGAAAACCATCCACCCACTTTTGATTCTTTCGGCTCTTTTCAGATTCTATGGGAATTGAAAGAGACTATGGGCAAAAGCATTTTCACACTTAATTTAAATGAAATACTTGTAAATTGGATTGGGTCAGGCCCATATAAACTTTGTGGAAAGATACCAAATACATCCCACTAATATCTTATTACACACCCAATTGAATATATGTTACACAGAGCATATAGAGAACCAAGTAAGGTGCATTAAGACCTCGCCCTGTGCAGTACTTGGCAATCAGATTAATGGTCCATGTGACAATGTTCATTGGTACATTAATACTAAATTAAAAAGAAAAAAAAAGTAATTATTAATATATTTGACATTTTTATTTATAGGTATATATCAAATTTAGTTAGCATATATTTACATATTAACTAAAATAATAATTAAAGAATTTGCAAGTAATATTAAGTATTTAAAAATATTTTTTTAAAAAAATATATTAAATTACATAAACGCTCACAAACGGATTCTAAATTACTAAGTCGTTTGTTCTTGAGAAACTATGAAGATAATTTCAACTCACTTTTTTGTGTAACAACTCTACATTGTTTATTAATCAAGATATTATTTTATTTTTTTGGGCTATTGACCACACAATTTTACATCATCATTAGTGTATTCAATAAATTAAAATTAAAATAATATTGTAATCTTTAGACCGCTTGCTTTGACTGAAAGAGACCTATATGATTGAGCTATCTTTTTTAAAGACGGAAATATAATTTATTATTAATAATATTTTAAAAAATGACATATAAATATTTTGCTAGTTAAATTGAACTAAATTCAACATGGAAGGAGACATTTTGTCTAAAATATTAATTAATATAAAATAAACATATAATTTTTTATAATTTCCGTCATCGATTTGTGATAAGGCACATACATATTTACAACATAAAAGATTAATAAATTTAGGAGCTTTTAACCCATTCTAATATTCTTAAAAAAGATATATTTTGCACACATATAATTTGTATAAATTTACAATCGTGATATTTATCATAACTGTTAATTTCAATTAGGAGTAGGAAACTTACAACATTAAAATTTTATATGCTACGGCAATTTTATTGTCATTGTTAGACAAATATTATATAAATGTCAACTATCTTTTTATTAATTATTTTTAATACCAATGAGATAAAAATCTCTAACAATTTATAGATAAAATTAATAAATTCTTGTTATATTGATTTGTTTTTAATATAAATGAGATACAAATTTTAATATTTTATTAATTAGATCGATAAGTATCCGATATAAGGTGTAGAAATTTTACTTGTTACTTTTTATAAATGTGTACACTTAAAAGGTGATTTTTTTTATTAGAAAATAGTGATCAAATTGGTGGATTTTTTGGGTGAAGTTTTGATAATCTTGATAATAGAAGATGTAATCTTATAATTCAACTCATTGTTAGAGGTGATTGTTCCATTCTTCTTTCTTTCCTTTTCTTTTTGTGTGTGTAATTATATTTATTTATTGGAAAATAAATTCTAAAACTTCTGAAATAAATAACTTCTCCGTCTTGATCTCGTTCTCTAATTGATAAAAGTCACATTGCTATTTTTAATGAAATATAAGAAATATAAAATAATTTAAAATATTTATTTATTTTACCTACAAGTCCCATAAGTTAGAGATGAGATATCATGAGATAAGAGATAAAAAATTAATAGAATAAAAAAATTATTGAGGATTGATATCATATTATATATACACCAATCAATGAATGTGTGATGAATGGTGCTACAAGTGTCACAATTTAAAAGGTTTTAACCTATTCTAATGTTCTTAATTTTATCATAGTTGTTAACTTTAGTTAGAAGTGGGAAACTTACAACATTAAAATTATTATATGACACAACAACTTGATTATTGTTGTTCAACAAGTATTATATAAATGTCAACTATCTTTCTATTAATTATTTTTAATATCAATAGGATAAAATCTTTAATAATTCATCGATTCAATTAATAAATATTCATTGTATTGATTTGTTTTTAATGTGAATGGGATGCAAATTTTAACATTTTATCAATTAAACCAAAAATATCAGATATATGATATCAAAATTTTACTTTTTATTTTTTTATAAATATGTAGTGATGTTTTTATTAAAAAATAGTGATTAAATTGATAGATTTTTTGGGTAAAGATTTGATCTTCTTTGACAATAAAAGATATAATCTTATAATTCAAAAAAAATGACAACTCATTGGTATATTCTTTTTTTTTGTTTGTTTGATTTTTGTTACTTCTTTTTCATTCCGCTAGTCCTTATTTATTTTTCAATATAATTTATTCATTTGTTTTTCCATTCCTCTAAAATCAACATAAATTTTGATTTTCAAGTCCCACAAGGCTACTTTTATGGGTCAAATAATTTGTCTTCTTATAAAACTTGAATATTATTAAGTTTTTGTAGCAAAATGTTGAAATTTTAAATGTCAAATTTACATTACATTTTTAAATTGTAAAATTTTGGTAATTATTTTAACGTTTCATTCATAAAAATCATTAAGCTTATAATATTATCCAAGAAAGCATAGAGGGCATCCACATTTGTTGACCAACCTATCAATTCTTTATCATTTATAAAATAATAAATAGAGGGTTATAACAAGCAATTGTCCATAATATTTTTTTAGAAACTAACCAAACCAACCATCAAATGCTATAGGCCTTTGAAATTAAATTACTTCTCTCCTTTGAATTTACATTGAATTTTGATTGATCTCTTGTTAAATTGACCGATACAATAAATAATTTAAAATAACTAATACAAAATTTAAAATAATTTATAAATTAGTAACAAAAAATTTAAAATACGAACAAAAGACTTACAATACTTAATAAAAGATTTGAAAATTTTGAAAGTATATTGCACTTAAAGCAAAATAAATGATTCTCAAAATGATTAACTAATTTTATAACAAACACAATGAACACTTTAAAATGTGAGTAAGTAAATAAATAAGTAGATAAAATCTCTTAAATCAAATGTCAATATATCACTCTAAAACATATGAATTAAATTTCATTATAATTCCCTTCCAAACAAAGAGGATATCACCATCATCTATTATTTATCACTATCATCATAATATATTAAATTTACAAAATTTTAAATCAATATAGACCATTAATCCACAGATAATTTAAATAATAGATCATGAAGATTGCAATAACAATTATATATATATATATATATATATGAATTATTAGATCTTATCTTATTTTTTTTGATAATTTTATTTTTTTATTATGCATATGTCCCATTATTTGCTTGGTTTAGTGGGATGGCAAATTCTTTGTTTTTTTCTTAATTTTACATGTGTGTGTATATATATTTATCTAAAATAATTATTAATTATTTGTTTTTATTTGCAATTTTGTGTTGGTGGGGTGGGGTGGGGTGGGTTTGTTTTCCAACACAGAAGGAAATAAAAACAAAGAAAGCAAAAACAAACCAAACTGAAAACAGACCATAATTAAAGGTAGGGGAAAGGTGGACAAGGCTGTTTGCTTTCTTTGGTTCTTGCTTTTATCACAGCCATGATCATCATCTTCTTCTTCCCTGAATTCTAGGGTTTTAATTTCATTTTTTTAATTCTTTTTGGTTATGGATTTGAAGGAAACAGTTTGACAATCCCATTGCTCTGATCTTCTTCATTTCATGGGTATTTTTTGATCTTCTTCATCCATTTCTAGAGCTTTTCCAATTCTCTTTCTTGGAGGTAAGCCAAATTTTTTTTCATTCAATTTTAATAATAAAAAGTTTTGTTTTTTTGACTTTTTTTAAAATGAAGTTGTGATTTTTTTTTCCTTGTATTTGATTATTGAGATCGATTTCTTATCTGAGTTTCATTTTTATTCGTCAAAGACTTCGACATGAATTTACTTTTACTCAATTTAAATTCCTCGGTTGATGTAAAATGTTGCAGATTTCTGATGATTCTATGTGAATTTTTTTGCAGCTGAAATTGATGATTGTTCCCTCTTTACCCCTTGTTCAGAGCCTGTTTGGCTCATGAAGAAAATGAAAACCAATGTTATTGTTTTGATAACTTTTGAGTTTATAGATGAACTGAGCATGTTACAACTTGATATGGGAAATTTTAGGGCATTTAGCTTCCGTTTGATCGTTAAAACAAATTTCCATTAAGCAACAAATGACTATTAACTAAAGCAGTCTATGCTCTGATGTGGAAAACAGAATTCAGTTTACATTTTTGTTATGGTCCATATTGTAAAATTCAATGGTAGTGTCGTTTTTATTGCTGAATTTCATTTGAAGCTTCCAGAGGACAGTGAAAAGTAAGAAATGGTAGATTTATCTGACGTTTGTTTTCCTTTTGAAGATGTCTGAAGAATAGGGAGAAATGATTGCCACCTTTTTAACTGTGGATATGACTAATAGACTAGTGTACAAATTTGTTTTCTTGGTTTCAAGTTGATGTACGGGAGCTTGTTAAATTAAAACAAAAATAATTCTGTTCTTGTGATTTTGATTGCCCTTTCTTATTGATGTGTTTTTTCTTTTATCGAAATATTTCTTTCCTTAGCTTGAAAGAGTACTCAACATTAATATCCAGTGTCTAAATCAACTTTATTTTGGATCTTATGTTTTGCAGGTTCTAGGGATGGAGGACAGCAAGGAGCCTGAAAATCATCTGACATCGGCTGCTGCCTTTGTAGAAGGAGGGATTCAAGATGCCTGTGATGATGCTTGCAGCATATGCCTTGAGGAGTTTTGTGAAAGTGATCCTTCAGCGGTAAATTAATATATATGTATACATGCACACATGCGCGCACACACACACATGCGCGCGCGCACAAAGTATGCTCACCCACAGAGAAGGGAGTTTTAAAGACAAAAATTGTCAATACCATTTTCACGTGATTATATCTTATAAGGACTTGCCTAAAATTTTTAATTTTCTACTAATGTCTCTCGCATTGTAGGTGACTAGTTGCAAACATGAGTTTCACCTCCAATGCATTCTTGAATGGTATAGTTCATATATCTAAACCTGTTAAATTGTTTCCCCCTTGTTGACATTTATGATTCTATCTGGCTCATTTTTTAGATATCATTTATACATTGTTCTTACACACTGTAGTTCAACTTTATGTATCCTTTCCTAGTTTTTCTTTCATTTTTTATTTAGTGTTTTGATATAGGCGTACATCTCTCAGAAAAAAATTTGAGCTTGCTCTTTTTTAAATTCATGCATTTTAACTCTTCTCCTGAGTGATGGATGAAGATGACCTCAGAGATTTTGGTTCCATTATGGGGCCAAATAATGGGAGCCATGTGGTGCATTACTGCTTATATTATCCTGTTGTTTACATTTGATGTTTATGTAATTCCTTTTTCCTTACCTTTGATTATCGTAGCCTTTTATATGTAAAGAATCTGAACTCGGGTTTATTTGTTACAATCTCTTCATTCCTTCTTTTCATTGATTTAGTAATTATATTATAGTTAACTAGTTTTTCTTGGTTTACATTAATTGGGTGCGGCGATTTCTCTCTCTCAGATACATATACACATGGTTACATTCAATCATGTAGAATAAGTAATTGATCCATTCCAGAGAAACAATTAAAAGCTTGGGTCATTTCTTTTATTATTGCACAGTTTTTCTTTATTGCTTTTAATTTCAAATACCTAACTGATTTTTCAATATTCAAAGCTTTGCCAAAAAGTAAATGCACTAGATTTTCTCCGTATAGCTTATCTAGTTTTTAGACTGGTCAATATGTTTTGAGGTGTCATTTCTCAGTTAGAAGTCATCTTTCACCAAGAGAGGGTTATCTGATCTAATTTTAAGCTGCGGACTAACTGTTTTACATTGGTTAATTGATGTGAATTCTTAGATGTAACATATAACTTGAAAAGGAAGAAAGAGCTTAAAAATTAAGATTACCTTCTGAATTATAGGTGTCAGAGAAGCTCTCAATGTCCAATGTGTTGGCAGGCTATTAGCCTGAAGGACCCCACCAGGTTAATTTTGTTTTCATTTCAATTTTTCTTTTTCCTCTTTTGTAACTTGAATGGAGTTATCTAAGGTGCATGTGATGGCAGTCAAGAATTGCTTGAAGCTGTAGAACGGGAGAGGTGCATTAGGGCTGCTCCACCAAGAAATGCCACCATATTTCGCCATCCAAACTTTGGTGATTTTGAATTGCAGCATGTCCGTAGTTTATCAGTAATTTCAAAGATATTTTCTGTATTGTCACTTATCTATTAAACACATCACAATATATGTCCATCAAGTAATATTTATGCACTTTTTTTTTGCCATACAGGTACCTGTGGGTGCAAATGATGCTGAACTTGAAGAACGCATAATTCAGCATTTGACTGCTGCTGCTGCAATGGGAAGGGCCCGCCATTTTGGTAGGAGGGAAGGCCATAGAAGTCGGTCATCTGCTCATGGTCATCCACACTTCTTTGTACTTTCTGCCCATCCCAGTGCACCTCCTGGTCCTGTTACTTCCTCTCTTAATCAGGAAGGAGGAGAACCCGAACCAGCTAGTCCACCTGCTTCACTTTCATCTGGTGGGGATGGGTTGTCACAGCATGTCCTGCAGTTTCCTTCTGTACAAACTGGTCAAAATTCCTCCCAGACCTCTGGATCTACTGTGATGCCAACAAATCAACGTAGATATTCCTTCAATAATCGGTAGTTATGTTTTTCCTTTTCTCTGCATTTCTATATGTTAATTTGTTCGTAGACCTGCTATTTTACAGGCTGTACTATTATATATTACATTGTATTTAATGGTTTTCTTTTTTTTTCAAGAAGCACTTCCAGCCAGACCTCGTTACCTTATCAAGATAGAGCGGGACCATCTGACTTTCAGTCATTTTCAGAATCTCTTAAATCAAGATTTAATGCGATGTCTATGAAGTATGTTTGTAAATGATAAAACTTTTCTTCCTGTAGCTCTTTGTAGGTGTAACAAATTTTTGATGCAAAGATATATATTTTTAAAAATGCATTGCTAATTCATTTTTGTTTGACACTGTTGAATTGAAGATACAAAGAGTCGATATCCAAGAGTACGAGAGGGTGGAAGGAGAGGTTCTTTGCCCGTAACACTTCGATGCCTGGTCCTGGATCTGAAGTTCGGACAGAAAATGCAGGCATTGCTAACGTATCTCGTATGAGGGAGAATCTTGGAACTAGAGAAAGTAATAGAGATAGTCAAGCTTCTGTATCGAGTCCTTCAGCTGATTGTTTGGTTACAGAGCAGAACAATGAGAGTAATACAGAGATGCATGGAGAAAGCCCCTTGAATAACAAAATTCCTCCAGCTTCTTGTGCTGCTAGTTCATTTTCAAATTAAGTTGTCAAACATTGTTTCAGCAATTGCATCTATCCTCAGCATTTCATCTTTGAAGGTGAGGATAATGTTTCCATGATTCTTTTTAAATATTTATAGCAAGCAGTTTGGCCATGGAAACCTTCCAATTGAAATAGTAGCTTGATTCCAAGCCCGGCTGTATATTCACAATACTCTTCTGCCATTTGTACTAATAAACCTTCCAACTGTCAAGCATCATATGCACATAGACATAGACTCCCAGGAAGATATATTTTGTGGTTTCTAATCCATTATTCTTAGCTATGGGATAAAATCACTAGCTATTTAATGTAAGTGTGTAGGCCAGTTGGTAAACACAACCTTGTTGCAATTCAGACTGATTGTTGTAGTTTATTCGACATTTTTAACGTGATAATAACTGGGATTTTCAGGTTGTTAATCCTGTTTCCCCAGAAATGACATGCTGAGGAAAAGATGCATTTGCAGATCAGGCCAGAGAATGAAAGAGAACTTGGATCTGGGATAGAGTTGGACGGTGATTTGTGGTGTGAATTATAATAACAGAGAGAGGAGGTTTGATGAAAGTTTCCATCTGGACACAAACTTTTTATATATTGGGGTATATATCAATGTGTGTGTATGCATGTAAATTTGTTTGTTTTATAACCCAATTAGTGCAGCACTGTATGCAAGTATTCTATGTCTGGATGGCTTGATTGAACTATTGGCACTCTGTAGAAACATTTATTTATCACCTGTATGAAAAGTGTTAAAAGTCCACCACAACTGTGAACTCCTTTATGAATTCTACTTACAGCTTTTTACATTTTGCATGGTGTTGATTTGCCTTTCAAAACCTTTGTTCTAAGTGCTTCTCACCTCTCCACTCACTGTTTGTGAGTGGGTTAAAAAAATTAAATATTATCCTTTTTAAGCTTAGTTATTTGGACTGTATTACAATGATTTTGTAAAGTGGATTTACATTCTCTTCTGTTCAATCGCTTGTTGTTTTAAAAGAAATGTTTCAATTGTTATATATTTATTTAGTATAATATTTTTAAAAAATTAATAATAAATATTAATTTTTATTTACGAGCTAATTTCTAATGTCTATTTTTCAGATATTTGTATTTTGTTAGGTATCAAAGTAGATTGAGCTCCAATCATTGTAGCCAATTTTATTTTAACAGAAATATTAGAAAGGAAATTGAAAATAAGGGTCACTTTCATGGGCCCCCAGTCAAAAGCGTTGTTGGGCCACTATTTTGGGATGAGCCCACTATGCTCCTTTCAGCACAAGTATACGTACACGGGCCCATCTCTTCTCTTTTTTGGCTGCTGCTTTTTTTATTTAAAAAAAAATTGATTTGATACTTTATAAATTTTATTGAAAATTAATAATAAATGATGAGGGCGGTGGTTGAAGAAGCATTTATAACTATTAATTTTTTATTTTAATTATTATTTTAAAAAATAACATTACAAAATTCAATGCCGACACAGAAAAATTCCACTACATCCATTCATTTTTTATTTTATTTATTTATTTTTTTAAAAAATAACAATTGATACGGTAGTCAGGTACGTATCCGTAGCTAACTTTTTTATTTTGGGTAATTTTGGCAACATATGTTTCACAACAAACGTGTTTTTTCCGCAGCAGTCGGCAGTGGTATGCTAAAACGACGCTAGAGAAAGGAGGGAGGGAGGGAGGGAGCGTATCAATCACGTTTTGTTCGGAGGAATCAAGCGAGGAGAAGCGAAAGCATTGAAGTCAGCCCCAGATGTTGATGGACAATCTAACGGTAGGCGATGCGTCACCGTTTTTGATGATATACGACAAATGCACGCTGCCTTAAGCTTAAGCTAGAATGACGATCACACGGTTGAAATGACAGAAATCTGTAGCCGCGTGGTTCCCACTTCCAGCCTGTCTCTTCCCACTCCCAAAGTCCTTCTCTGGTACTCTTTTACTTTCACAGTACGTGTCTGTTTCTGTGTTTCTCGTTTCTTCTTCTTCTTCTCCCCTTCCACTGCCTCGCTTCGCTGTCCTAAGCAACCTAAACCTAAAAGCTAAAAACTCAATCCAATCACATTCCAGTTCTCCATTCTTCAATTCATTTCATTACCCTTCTCTGATCTGCAACTGGGTAGTTTGCATTCCTAATCTCTGATTGAGCGCCATGGATCCTAAAATCTGTGGTGTCTCTACACTTTTCCTCCTCAATATTATCCTATTCTCGCCCTTCTACTCCATCAACGCATTGCCTCACAAACCTTTGTCATCGTCGTCGTCGTCTTCTGGTGGACTAATCAACTCCAACTCTGTTCTCGTGGCTCTTCTTGACTCGCATTACACTGAGTTAGCTGAACTCGTTGAGAAGGCTCTTCTGTTACAGACTCTTGAGGAAGCCGTGGGTAAACATAATATCACTATTTTTGCTCCCAAGAATGAAGCTTTAGAGCGGGAGCTTGACCCGGAGTTCAAGCGGTTCTTGCTCGAACCGGGGAATCTCAAGTCTCTGCAAGCTCTCTTAATGTTTCACATTCTCCCTAAACGGATCGGATCCCGCGACTTTCGTCATGAAAAATCCGGTTCTACCAAGCACAATACTCTCAATTCAGAGTTTGTTCACTTAACCAGCAAGAATTCCGGCAAGAAACTCATAGATTCAGCTGCGATAATCCGACCCGATGATATAACGCGACCTGACGGTATTATCCACGGGATTGAACGCCTCTTGATTCCCCGATCAGTTCAAGAAGACTTCAACCGCAGACGGAATCTGCGGTCAATATCAGCAGTACTTCCTCAAGGCGCGCCGGAAGTCGACCCCAGGACACACCGGCTGAAGAAGCCGGCAGCTCCGGTTCCAGCCGGTGCGCCTCCTGTTCTTCCCATTTACGACGCAATGGCTCCCGGTCCGTCCCTCGCTCCCGCCCCGGCTCCCGGCCCAGGTGGACCCCACCATCACTTTAACGGCGAAAGGCAGGTGAAGGATTTCATCCACACCTTGTTACATTACGGTGGATACAACGAAATGGCCGATATTCTCGTCAACTTAACGTCGCTAGCCACCGAAATGGGCCGATTAGTATCAGAAGGCTACGTTCTAACGGTTCTCGCGCCGAATGACGAAGCCATGGCTAAGCTAACGACGGACCAACTGAGCGAGCCGGGCGCGCCGGAACAGATTATTTATTACCATATTATTCCGGAATACCAGACGGAAGAGAGTATGTACAATGCCGTGAGGAGATTCGGTAAAGTGAAGTACGATACATTAAGGTTACCGCACAAGGTGACGGCGCAAGAAGCTGATGGCTCGGTCAAATTTGGATCTGGTGACGGGTCTGCTTACTTGTTCGACCCGGATATTTACACGGATAGTAGGATTTCTGTTCAAGGGATTGATGGGGTTTTGTTCCCGGAGGAAGAGACTCCGACTGTGAAGAAACCGGCTGCCGTCAAAGTTGTCACCAAACCCAGAAGAGGTATTGTTGCCAAAGTTTTTCGTTAATTCCACTGACATTGGCTAAAATTTGCAAAAAACGTTTCATAAATTCTAAAATTTGATCCATTTGCAAGTAATAACATGTTCTTTGAATTATTAACAACGAATGGTGGTGATTTTTGTTGCTTTGATTATTGTTTTGTTAAGCAGAGATTAGATTATTTTAGCTATAGAAAGCAAATGGGCATTTGGAATTTTCAGGGGGGTGGTTGTGGCATTTGTTTGGGGTTAGGTTGAAATTGGGGATAATTCATTCTAATGGATGCAATTCAGAGCATTTTTTTAAGGTTAGTTTAGGTGGCAAATTGGTAGGTGGAAAGTAAAAGCTAAAATGATTTCATAATCTTAATGTACTTCAATCCGTCAACAAGTGTATATGAAGCTTGGGAGAGGTTTCGTAATCAGTGGTTTAACATCATTTCACTCTATGGTGCTTGCCATCTATGAATTCACATGATCGATTCTAGGGTTTCCTCGTCATTACCCCACCACAACTTGGATGCCCCAAGGACAGCTAGCCGTTGATTAATGTAAACACCTTATCATTGCATTGCTTTTATTATTGGATATGAATTGTAAGCAGCTGGCGTGATTTGTTGCCTATTCCTATTCATTTTATGTATTCTTTAGTAGCTGAACATACATCGTGTGGGCCAGGGTTTTGAGATAGAATATTTCAATTCATAAACTTCTTAGTTGTTGAATTTAGCTTTATTAAATACGAGATTAAGCATATGATACAGTTATATTATCATAGAGTTGACTTCTAATCTATGTTTAATATATTGCAAATTGCAGGGAAATTAATGGAAGTAGCATGTAGAATGCTTGGAGCTGTTGGGCAAGATTCACATTTCACTACATGTCAATAAACACATAACTAAATCCAGAAAAACAAAAACGCTGAAACCATGTAAACAATCTAAAGCAGGTAAGTTTACATGCTGCCTTCTTTTACCTAACATTCTTTATAATCTAATCTATTTCTAGCATGTTGAGCTCGAATAACAGTGTGAAATTATTTTGCCGCAGTTGTAGGAAGAATGTAAACAAAAAGAAGGGATAGATCATGTTCTGTTGTTTTGCTGGTTAATAATCCCGCCCACAGTAGAGAAGAGTTTGTTTGTTCATATAAATACTGTAATTACATATCATTTTCTAATTATTTTCCATGTAAAACTTACTTTCCCACTAATGCATGATGAGAACAATCTTTGCACATGCTGTCTGTTGCTTTTCACATAACTGGTTGGTTTCATAACCAGTTTATTTATTTATTTGATTAAAGTTTTGTTTGTGAGACGGCAATGCAAAGATTTTAATTGCTGGGAAAATTGGGTTGGTATTGAAGAGAAAGATGCTGAATGATTGAATTATATTTGGTGATTCATGATTGGGCATCACAACCCATCAAAGTTTCTATGGTCTTGGTCTTACATGGCTGGTGCTTCTTGTCCTCATTCAGAAAATATGCAAGAAGAGAATAATTTCCAATTATTGATTTATTTTTTAGAAAATTATTGTTATTATATTATCATAACATAGATATAAATCAAATTTATCTTTGGTACCAACGATATTTAAATCTTATATATTTTTGCCTTTAAGTCAAGAAATTTTGATTAGTTGAATTAATTAGTATCTGAGTTAGTGATATTATATATCATTTTGTTAGAGGGTTTATTCATTTTTTTCACTTTATGAGAAAATCTGAAAATGAAAACATGTGGCTCAAATGTAAGCTAAGCCTTGACTTTTGAGTTTGTTTGTATTGAAGAAGGAACAAAAATGTGAATGGATTGGATATATATGATAGTGAGTCAATATTTACACAGCTGGATACAAGCTTTCGTTTGTGGGTGTTGGAATCTCAACACATGGAACACATTGAGAGAAAAATAGATTCCTACAACTAAGAAATAATTTTAGAATTTGTGTATGTTTTAAGTGTAAGTGGTTACGTGCAGTGAAATTATTCGAAAATAACAAAACTGATCATCTTAGTAAGATTGAATTGACAACAGTTCTCGAACAAAATGAAGTCATTTTAAATTTTCTTTTTTCGAAAATTTAGTCCTCTCTTGTTGTATGAATAATCAATCCCAGGATCCAAGGGCTTATTCACATCACAGTTGGTATACCACGTACATACCACACATATTGACTAGTTGTAATGAGAATTGAAACCTTAGAATAGGAAACAAAGGAATGGGAATTCGATTCCCATATTCAATCCAACTTTTACAAGCAAAACATTATCCACCAACGCAATACTCTTTGGGTTAGAATGACATCTCCAATTAACAAGTAATGACTTGGTGAGGAGATCCTCCCTCTTTTGTTGCATGGTTTGCCATTTCTGCCAACTTCTTACCTCTGGTTCTTCTCTCTTCTTCTTCCTTCATTACTTTATCTACAGCTTCCCTTACATTTTCCCTCATCATCGAGACTCCAAACTTTTCTTCCCCTCCTAAATGCACCACAACATCAACTGCCACCTCTACACCAATTCTCAGTACTTCTACAATAAATTGTTCAGAAAATAATGATCATGTAACCATTGGCACTCCGGCACACATCCCTTATATCGTTGAATTCCAGCAGCAATGTGTTAAGAACGCTCCTATTGCTGGATGGGATGGAATTAGTACCTGCGGCATCCAACCTCGTGTCAATAAGCCCATTCCTTTTACCTCCCCTCGAATTCATTTTCTGCTGACCATTTCTCCATTTCTTCGCTTTTGTAGCCTCCTCTTACAACCCAAATAAATTGTCTGTTTGTAGATTCTATTCCCGAGCCAAGTTTTATCGATTGCAGTCTCTGATGGCCATGAATCAGGCCACTGTGAGCCTTGGTTTACAACAATTGAAGCTCTGTTACCTCTTTGAGCTTTGTGTATACTTGCCTTGTTCCATGGTGGCAATGGACCTACGCACCACACTCTGTTTCCTGCTTCGTTTCGAAATTGTTTTGAATATACTTGTTCTATTGCTTCAAAACTATTAACCACCACTGCTATTGCTTCTCTAAATTAGATGAACTAGCAGCAGGATTGGATGCAACAGGTTTTTGGTATTTTGTGATTTCAACTCGATTAGGCAATCCCGAATCTGCAAATGGTTCTGAATTATCGGAAACAGTCTCATGAATCTTAAATTTCTCTAAAATGTGCCAGTACAAGAGAGAGAAACAACCTATCCCATCAAACAATATTCATGGTGTCCGGAACTCGGCAGCAATCTCAATTCTTAGCTGTCCCTGGAAGATTGCTCTCATTAATTATACAAATTATACAACTTGGATAGGTTTTATCTCATCCAACAATAGGTTCCTGCAACATATTACATCGTATAAGTTTTTGATCGAAGTCTCTCGAAGGAAGCATGTCTTCACTTTCGCGTCCTTCAGGCAAGCCAGCCTCACTGGAGGGAAACTTGATGTCTAAAACATGGATTGGCAACCGGGTTTCGATGGAAGAATCGATAACATCATTGAATCGTGCAGAATTTACAGGAGTAGTAACAACGGAGACTAGTATGCTACGCTCTGCTATTAACTTCGCTATGTAAGGGTAGGAATGAGACGGCCTTGTGTCATGAAAGGTATCAAAACAAAGTGAAGTTGGTAAGACTTTGAATTTGATGAGACCATTGCCTATGAAAGAAGACAATTTGCTTGACAGTGTTTGACAATTAAAGAATTCCATTCCTACTTATTGAGTAATTGCTTAAGAGATTTTTTTTGTGCTTGTGATGTAAAAGCAGACATAAACCAGTAGATTTGAATAAACCAGCTTAAAATTTGAAGGACACTGCCGTCACTTGAGTTTTGTTACTTTTGTTGCAAGTTTCAAAATGATACATTCTGACTTCGGTATCCAAATTTATGCCCACAAGTGTCATACATCAGTTTCTTTCTCATAAAACTGGAAAGCAGAAAGCTTCTTGAGTATTTTACATCTGCTTGCACAGGGGTCCCGCTCAGAAAAGTACTGGGCATTAGGTAGAGATTTTAAAAACGAGCCCTTGCCTTGACATTCACTTGATAGCAACTTATCTTCCTTGGTAATCAACAGAAAAGTTTCAACTTTAATCACCATGCTAAGATGTTTAACAAATTTGTCATTTCCATTGAAACTATGCGACTTTGAGAGTGTTGTGAATTACAATTCTCTGTAAATGAAATTTACTACTGAAATGACAATTAATGGAAAGGAATGTAAAATGAAAAATATATCTTGGTTAGAAAGAATTGGAGGAAACTGAAAATAGCAAGATTTCATGTTCAGATTTTGAACACTGAGAAAACATAGTAGGGAACATAATCCATGCACGCTTTGCAAGAAAAGATGAGCAATATATAGGAGATTCAAATTGAATAGAATTAAAAGAAGGAATGTATGATTAACCTATAGACACTACATTTATAACTTCAATAGGTATTAAAGTTCCAGAATGAAAATGTAATAAGCATGCAAGAAACTTACAGTGAAACTATTAACAAGACATCATGGAACTTGAAACTTTGAAATCCCATAAACATAAGGACCAAGAATAATTTCTTTCAGCCTCCAACCACGACTTCCCGGTGCATAATCTCTGGGTTTGCCAAACTCGTAATAGGTCCTTTCGACCTGATTCATTTCAGATGTCATGTCCACAGCATCCTTGCATTCAGTAAGTTCTGAAGGTTGTTTCTGGTTTTCTTCTCGTTTTCCATTACAAGCTTCCAGGTTTTGGCTCACTGTTCCTGAAGTTTTTGATTTTGACTTAACAGGCTTTCTTTCAGTTTTAGAGCGCATGCTATCCTGGGATTGAAGTTTTGGTAGTGACTTTTGGATGGGAGTCTTTGAAGTAGCAAAAGATTCTTTGTTGCAATTTGTTTGGATTCCCTTGGTTGAATTGCTTGGTGCTCGGTTCAAGCGTGGGCTAAGACATGATCCTCCATTTTCCAAATCCTTTGCAGCAACAGAGCTCTTGTTCCTTCCAAGCTTTGGGGATTTAGCACGTGTGGTTGGTATCTGTAATATTCAATACGCAGAACAAGATTATAATGTTCATAACAGGAGAAAAAGCCAATATAAAGTAGGGAGAAATGAAAACATACTAGATGTGTCAATTGCTTAAAAAGAATAGAGCCAATATTTGATGAAGTTTGTGCACAGCACTGTACATTGATTTTCTTTCTTTCATTTAAGCACTGATCACATCTCTAGACCAATGACATGAGGAGCGAGCAATCTGTAACTTGGATGCTCACATAAGAAATAACTTTTAGACTATATCTTAACTGTCTGTTTTACCAATTTTGAAAAATATATTTGACATGTAACTAACAACTATATCTGAAAAGTTTAAAGGATTTCTAGTTTCAAATAGTTCAGTTTCGCAGCTCTTCCAACTTCAGAATTGCAGGAATCTTGTAATGTAGAATCATTGCATGATAATATTTGCTGGAACAACATAAATATAGAGAATATGAGTTACCCTCTTTAGTTCAACTTTTGGAGGAGGTTCTTTGTAAAAGCTTGGCATTGGTGTAGCTTTAAATGTCAAGCTCTTTCTCAGTTGTTTGATCTCTGCCTCTTGGTTCTCCTGCATAATACCATACAATTTCCAAGACCAATCAGATTTGGATCATTGATAATGGGCCAAGACAAGAAATATGTTCCTTCAAGCACAATTAGAAGTTAGACAAAACACCTTCGATTTTGCCTGCAAGTTATTTTTCTCAACTTCCTTGGCATGGATCTTCTCTTCTAGCTTTGAAAAAAACTGATAATCAAGACCATAGTAAAGTTAATTTTGCATTAAGCGAAAATCCATCAACAAAGTGGTAAAGAAACTGAATACAAATACAGAACCTCCTTTCGTTTTTCAGCACGTTCTTCCAACCTGAAGTTGAATCCAGACCCGCTGCTTCCACGCTCACGAGCAGTAGCACTTCTGTTTTCCATACAGAAACCACGGTATATATCAGTATAATGAACAATGTGAAAGAAGAAAAGAAAAATAAGTTATGGTGGCATAAGATGAGAACAGTACGAAGTAGTGGAACGGGTCTCATCATCCTCTTTATTTGGCAATGCAGTTGGTACAGATTTTGAATTCTGATCAGTAGCACTGCAGTCACGTAAGATAGGATACAACTACAATCAATTCAGTAGATTTTGAAAGATTTCTTTCCTTGGTACTTTGTTTGCAATGCACATAAAGACATTTTTTGCATAATCTGCAACCAGTGAAAGAAGAGTGGCATATCAATCTGGTAGATTGTTAAATGTGACTTACGGGGAATCTCCAGATGGAGGGCAGTTAACAGCTTCACTCACAGAACCAGATTCCATGGGCTGACAGGAAAATAAAGAAATGAAGACAGGTTTATCGAAATGTTACAGAAAAATGTTGAAGGGAAAAATGATAACATGGAAGCTTACTGCAGTTTTGCGAACACTAGAAACAGATGGCAAAGTAGTTCTGCAGGAAGAAACTCCACCATTTTTATTCACTTCCTTTGATTCCACCCCGACCAATGCACGTCTGTTAGGATGATTTAAGCGGGAAACTGAATTCACTGTTCCATTAGCAGAAGGGCCCTGAGCTTTTACCCCATTTACTCGGGCTTGTTTGACATCGTTCTTCAATGGGTGCACATCTATGCTCTTCTTCAGGCCATCCTCATGAGCTCCTCTTGCTGGAAAGCAAAGACTCTGAGAAAGTACAGGCCTGTGGCTACGTGTAAATGGAGCTGCACCTTTCGGATTAGCTTTATCCTTGGCCATTTTACTACTTTTTGAATTACCAGCATTAGCAGTACCAGATTCCTATGCACAGAAGTGTGAACGCACACGAGTACGAGATCGTGTAAAGATGCACTTTTATTTCAGTTATCTGACCAAAATAATCTCAAAAAACATCTCAAGTTGAGAGAGACTGAATGAATGGCACATTGTACCTTTAAGGGTTTTGAGATTCTACTTTCTGAAACACTCACAGAGGAATCAAGGCCTTCAGCTTTTGCAACATGCTTGGAATTCTCATTCACATTTGAAGCCTTTTCACCATTTTGAGCATTCTGTTTTTCTTTATCTATTTCTAGAGCGGATCCTTCCACACACATTTTTTCAGCGACAACACTTTCTTCCTCCACTGTAACTCCATTCACTGATTCCATTAGATAGCAAAGCAGGAACAAGTCCTGCAAATCACAGTTGAGTCTTAAAGGCTGCTTCATAGTCAAAACATTTAATGACTCAACACGATGCTTGTATTCTTAAGTAGTAGAAAAATCCACCAAAAAGTGAAGCCTTAGTTTTCATTTATTCTAACCAACATGATACTATTATTTTAAGATGGGTTTATTGTACATTTCTATTGTTCCTATTGCTAAAACTCCAAAATAAATGGATCAATATGCTCACGAAAAGATATGATCAGCTACTGCAAATAAAAACCTTAAGAATAAAAATTTAATCTCTCTTTACTGCTATCAAATTGTAAAAAACCAAACAGTGAATCACAGTAGAAATATGAAAAACTGAAACACAACAGCTTAAGATTGGAAGGAACAAAATTACATCACACTCGACCACTAAAATCAAATAAATATTCAATCTTGTTCGATTATATCATCAGACAACGACAAATGCAGGGCTTACGAAATTGGAACATAAAAAAAGCAGGTTTGGCTATGTAGATTCAAGTAATCAAAACTTAAGAGACCCGTGTATTGAAATTCAAATGCAACCATTCCTTAAAATTCGAAAACATTCGTTTAGCAGCCAAACAGAACCCAAATCAAATCCTAAACTATTCCAAAATGATAACACTCACTGCAAACAGACCAAATTAGGAACATCAGGCCAAGAACAGTAAAGGGGTCCGATTTGAAACTTATCAAGATTTTAATAATCACATTTCCTTTCCCATTTTCTCAGGATCCAAACAGGAAACAACACTAACAAAGATCCAACAAAATTAAGCATCAAGTACACCAATTCGCAAATACAAGATGACAAAACTAACTTAGCAAAAGCACACAGAGGTCAAACCCATAATCAAAACAAACTTCAAATAATGCAAAGGCTCAGAGTGCCACCAAGCTTACTTGAAACTGGCAAACTTTAGCGAGTGAAAGCGGCTGAGATTCACTGAAAATTACAAACAAAAACAGAAATAAAAATCCAAGAAAACGAGGAAGTTCCGAGGTCAAACTTCGAGAATTGGGATAAAAGAAAATGGAAAACGGAATCCGAAGTGAGGAGAGTAACGGAATCGGTATTCGAATAAGGCTTTAGTGAGTTCGAGACAGAAGAAGAAGTAGAAGCTGACAGAACGAACGAGCCGGCTAGCGGGGAGACTTTCAACGACGTGGATGGATAAAGATAGATAGATTGTTCTACTCAAATGACTAAGATGCCCCTGCACGATTGGTAGTTACCCATCGTTTTTTTTAACTTCCAAAATCCCGAATATTAGCAGGGGAATTTTAACGAGTAAAAAAAAATATTATTCTATTCATAGAAGGGTAGAATTGGGTTTTCATTTATTTAATAATTAATTTTATTTTTTATTTTAAGTTGAATTTTTATTTAATATTTAAAATTAAATTAAAGAAATACTTTCAAACATCTTTAATAAATACAATAAAATCACATAAAATATAAATTTTTAAAAAATTAACAATAAAATTATTATATTTAATCATTCATTAATTAATTAAAATAATAAAATATATAAAATAATCTTATATGTATTATATATTTTACATATCTCTTTTGAAATTTTAAAAATTAATAAAAAATAATTTTAAAATTATATATTAATAATATATTTAATTTAATTTAATAATACATAAATTAAATGCTAATTTCAATAAAATAATAGTATGAATTACTTATTTATATATAAATATAAATAATTTAATTTAACAAATATATATAATTATATATGAATATATACAAATAAACATTATCAATTATTTATTTATATAAAAGTATTTTAACTATTATAAAATATTACTTTGATAATTAAAATTATTTAAATTATAAATTTTTATCTTTTTTGAAAAATTAAATAGACTAAAAATTTGTAAAATCTTATTTTCCTCTTACAAAAATTTTTCATTTTTTAAAATACAAATTTTAATTTTTATGTTTTTTATAATTTAACTAATTTTAATAATTATGAAAATATTTACAAACACTTAAAATAATTTCATAGAAATAAATAATTTATAATATCAATTTGTATTTATTTATATTATAGTATTTTATACATATTTATTAAATTAAATAGTTTATATTTCTATATAAATAAATAATTTATAATATTATCCCATTAAAATTAATACGTAATTTATGTGTATTTGTTAAATTAAATTAAATTAAATTAGATATTAAAATATGAAATAATTTTTAAGATTTTTTTTATTAATTTTTTTAAAAATTTGTATTTATGTATGATTTTGTCAAATTTTGAGGGAAGTATTTGAAATTTTTTTAAAAATTAAATTTAGATTAAATGCCACAAGTTATGATATTAATAAAATATAGGGAATAAAATAAATAATTTTATATTTCAATTTGCACAAATTATGGCATTCAATAATGATCACATTTCTCAATCAATCAATATCTATAAACTTTTTTTCCAATGGTTGGTTCTCATTTCATTTCATTTTCTTTATTGTAATTAATAACAAAATACCAAAAAAATTAATTAATTAAATTATTTTGAACTAAATTGAACACTCAGTTGGTAACCTCTCAAAATCAAATCTCATTTGACATTCTACAAGCCGTTAAATTTGCATTTGTCCCCACCCAAGGAAAACTCGAACGGTCCAAGTGAAAACACGTGTCATTATCAGCAACGCAAAGCAAGGGCATTTTAGTCAATCCGCACAAATTTCTACCGGAGTAAAAGGGTAAAATAGTAAATGGACAACGGAACTAATGATTGAAAACAACAGCAAATGCACTGTTTGAGAACACGTGGGTTCGAGGGATATCTCGTAAACGAATTTTTGCCGATGTGCGGGGGGGTCACGGACATACAGGTCACAGCTGGGTGTGCCTCCGTCTTCCCTCCCTCCCCGTCCTTTACGCTGGCGTGGCACGACTATCCAACATGATTGGTCTCACGTAAGTAACGCCAACTAGAGCAAGGGGTCCCACCACCACCCCACTTCACCAACCGCTCGTGACCTGTCAACAACGTGCATACACACCTGCAAGATAACGTTAGCAACCGGAATCCTAAGATGATCAGGGGATTTGAGACGATCTCAGCCGTGCGATTAGCCCCATTCATTTTCCGCGTTTTTGTTGAATCGTATTTTTGTTATTTTGCGGGTGGAACGTTGCATTCAAAGGGCGAGGCTGGCTTTGAAGTGTCCATTTCATTGGCATTCACAGCTTGACCGAGACCAGCATATCAAACATGATGAGATTGATTGACAACAATCAATCTTTTGAAGCTTGTTGATCCAACACAATTATTTCCCATCTAGAGCCACTCTCTGTACCCTTTCTTGTACACTTTCCCCACTAAAGAATTTCTATATAACATAAATTCAACATCCCCAGTTCCCCATCTCCCAAATGCAATAACATGCCTTGAACAAGATGGCAGCCCACTTGTGGCATCTGGATTTTGCTTTCATATTTTTTTTTAAAAAAAAATTATTTTTTAAAATTCCATAAATTTTTATTTAATTTTAATAAAAATATAATATTTAAATATACAATAATATTTCGTTAATTTGCATAAAAATTTATATTCGTAACATTTATTAAATCTATTAATCGATAATTTATTAGATATAATCTATCTAGTATTTAAATTAGGAGTATTAGCATATACTTCTGTGCCATGAAGTTTTTATTTTTCATATTTAATCGTTAATTAATTTTTAGCAACTTAAAGAATTAATTACCCTTTTAATTATAAATAGATTTTTTTTTAAATATATTTAATATATAATATAAAATGTAACCATGGTTCAATTAATATTTAGTTACCAAAAAATTAAATTAACTATTTATTTATCCTTCATTGTACATTTAAATATGATCCTGAAAGATTAACTTGAAAAGAAAAAGGCCTAACAAACTGATAGAGCCTCCCTAAATCCAATGCTAAAATTTCTACCATGTTCATCACTCTTCTTACTCATTTCATTGTTTCCTTTTTGCATCATTGCCACAAATTCATTGTAATCTATTCTTCCATCCTGCAGAAAGAAGAATCAGCAAAATGGAATCACATTCTATTGAGTGTAAAGACAATTGATAAGAGTGGAAGTGGGTATTTATCAAACACTTTAGTTGTTGGTCCATTGAAGTTAAGTAAAAGCAAAACAGTTTCTGGCGCATATATACTTACATTATCTTGATCGACCTCTTGGATAAGATCTTCCAATCTTATATCTTCAATGCCAAACTCCTCAAAGGCTTGTTGAAGTTCATCTGCAGTGATATAGCCACTTCCATCTTTATCAAAATATGAGAATGCAGCCAACAGATGATCTTCCCTCTCTGCTTTATTTAGATGCAACGTTGCAGCAATGAATTCCCCGTAATCAATGGTGCCACTGTTGTCAACATCTGCCTGCAAATTCACGACATATGCAGCAAAGTTTTTGTCAGCTACTGATATGTGCAAGTCCCTACTCGTTTGCGGGAAATGTAGATTGTTTGGTTTTAAGTATCCATTTGGGATTGAGGCGTTAATTGTGAGTTATTAGCATAGCTTGTGAAGTTGGGAGGCGGGAGTGAAAAGTTACTTACAGCTTGCATTAAATTATAGATTTCAGACTCATCAAGATCAGCTCCAAATCTTTGGATTCCTACTTTGAGTTCTTCAAAAGTGATTTGACCACTGTTGTCTGTGTCTATCATTTTGAACATTTCTTTTAACCCGGCAATTTCTTCCTCAGACAGTCTTGCTGCAATCACCTACAAGCCATAAATAAAAACCAGTTAAGAAGTTCAGTTTCTTGCATTCTACAAATTTGTTACAAAATGGTAACAACATTGAATATATTATATTTGTGAACTCTGATATGCAGGTGGAAGCTTACTCTTAAAGCCATTTTCTTCAGTTTGTGCATTGAGGAAAACTGCTTCAAACGACTTAAGACCGCAGAATCAAGAGGCTTATTTGGAGCACCTCCATCAACCTGAATCCAAGGATGACCTGCAACAGTAGGAACCGAAACAATTATTTCAGGACCTAGCAGATCATCCTATAAATTGGCAACAAATTTAATTGTGCACCAGACAACCAAAATGCGGTAAGAAAAAAAAATGAAGATTACTTGGCTCCGTCATTTTTGAAAAATCATGCAATTGAACAAATTGAAGAATGAATCTACTGATATTGTCATCATTTCTGAAAAGACATCTTTGTTTACAAATTAATTTTTCCCGCATTCATTACTCAGTATCAACTAGTCCTAGGTATCTCAAAAGCAAAATAATAATAATAATAATAATGTAACTTACACAGGACTTCATGAGCAGTGAACCGTTTTCTGGGGTCTCTAACAAGCATCTTCCTTACTAAATCCTTTGCACTTTCAGAGATGTCAGGCCAGGGATCTGATGACAAGTCAAGAGAACCATGCAGAACCTCGTGAAATATATCATTCTCAGTCTCTGTACATGATGGAAAACAGAACACAAGAAACCAGTCAATTACAATTGCTCATAGTATGACTGCTTATGCAAGGAAGCACAAAATCAGAATCATGACTAATTCCATCAAACAATAGACATATCTCAAAACTCTTACCTCCCCAAAATGGAGGTACGCCGGATAAGAGAATATAAAGGATCACGCCAGCACTCCAGACATCAACTTCTGGACCATAGTGCTTAAGCAGAATTTCAGGAGCAACATAATATGGACTTCCAACAACATCAGTAAATATATCTCCTGAAATTTAAGAAAGGCAAGGATGAAAAAAACATAAAAAGTAAAGAGAACTTCCAGCATTTTCTAGATTCTATTCAGCAAAGGCAGCCAGAAGCAGATACAGGGCACAGAGTACATAATCTAAAATGAATATTCTTCTACGCAGGAGAGAAGAATAAATGGTTCTAAATTTTTTCTTCTGGTAGTTAGTTAAATTTTTTTCTCTTAGTGCTTAACCAAAGTTTGATTAGTGCTTGAGTGGTCCTGAAGAATTAAAGTTAGAAAACTGATGCTCGATTGG
This sequence comes from Xylocarpus granatum, assembly GCA_019650275.1. Taxonomy (NCBI): domain Eukaryota; kingdom Viridiplantae; phylum Streptophyta; class Magnoliopsida; order Sapindales; family Meliaceae; genus Xylocarpus; species Xylocarpus granatum. The sequence goes on from BNST01003066.1 coordinate 42,127, forward strand.
TGCTCGAGCAGCCTCTATTGCTTGACTGGCAGCGGACAAGCACTTGATTGGCGCTCAAGTAGCCATAGGATAAAAGCTTGGCGCTCGACTATCGCTTGACACTCGCTCGAGTGATTAACTTACCTAGACAAACCGCTTGACATCCGCTCCAACAGCGTTGCAAAAAATATAAAATCTTGAATTGTGGGTTTAGGATGATAGCTATTTGAATATTTTTACATCTTTATTGACAGAGTTTTATCCTCCAAATGTTTTTGAGTTTTCCTAACCTAATTAACTTCCGATAATCACAAATCTTGTTTTCATTATTGTGAATTGTAATTGTTTGTTCTTAAAAACCATAATCTTTTTCTCTCTATAAATTCAATTGTAAAGTCTTTAGAATTCTGATTACTGTTAGTAGATAGAGGAACTAGCCTTATGGACGTGTCGTTTGAGGATTCTATTGAAAAAGAAGATTTCAGAGTTTTGAATAACCAAATTGTTCAGAGTGAGTCACTCAGGATTGGGTTACAAAAATTAAAAAACAATTGAATAGGCTGGTAGTGCCTGATGTGATTAAAAGCAAGGAAAGAAAAATGGAAATCCAGGAAATGCTGTAATGTTTTCCCATTTGAAGTTGACCAACTGATTGCTACTGTGAAACAAACTAAGACTCCATCAACCACTATTTCTTATGGGCATGACGTGCATTTCACCTATTTAAGTCAATTTTAGTGTTGACTGTGTTAAAGTTGAACAGTTAATCCTCATCCAGTACATATTTCCAGAAGAAAAGACTTGGCTGAATTTATTTATGACAGAAATTTGCAGTGACACCATATCAGAAGATCAAAAATCAGTATAGTTCAAAAGGCATTACTTTTTAAGATGAAGTCAAAATAGTAAATGTGATGACGGAAGCAATTCACGAACAAACAATAAACTTCACAGAAGGAGAAATAGCTCCATACATACCAGGCTTGAAGAATACTGATAATCCGAAGTCTATAGCCTTGAGAGGTGAATCCTCCTCCTCATTGACGAAAAGAAAATTCTCTGGCTTGAGATCCCGATGTATGACTCCCAAAGAGTGGCAGGTTTCAACAAAACCAACTATGGTCCTAGCTAGTTGAGCTGCTTTACTTTCAGTATAATGCCCCTTCTTAATGATCCTGTCAAACAACTCCCCACCTGCACACAACTCCATCACAACATGAACCGCGACAGAATCCTCATAAGCTCCTTTAATCATAACTGCATTGGAATGACCGGCTAAATGATGCATTATATGAATTTCCCTCCTCACATCTTCCACATCTTCATTCGTGATCAATTTCCTCTTTGCAATGGATTTGTAAGCATACTCTTTCCCAGTCCCTTTCTCAACACAAAGAAAAGTTGTTCCAAACTGTCCTTTCCCAAGCTTTTTCCCCAAGTTATAGTATTCCTTCAAATGACCAGTTTTTGTTTGCAATACAGACTCTGCCTGAAGGCCTGCAGTCCATAACCTCTTCACATTATAAGGCCTCTTCGGTTTCGCAGGCACTGCTGGCTTAGGCTTCTCTTGTATCTTGTGCACCGTTGTTTTTGGCTCTTCCCTGTACTTTGTCGATTCTGATTCTTTTTTTTCAGTCACTTCCTTGGCTTTTTGGGGTTGTGGGGCTTTGATCTCATCCTTAACAATCTTCATCTGCTCAGGAGGCTCGTGTTCAATAGAAGTATGAGCTTCTGCTTCCTTAGTAACACATTTGGATACACTTTTGATTTCTCTGTTAGTATGATGAGGGAAAATATCACAGCTTGATCGAGACCACCATATTGAATGTGAGATTGATTGATAAAAACAATCTTTTGAAGCCCTTGCTCCAACACAATTATTTCCCATCTAAAACCACTCTATACTCTATCTGTACACTTATCCCCCTTTTGACATTAAAGAAATTCTGTATCACCACAAATTCAACATCTCCAGTTTCTTATCTCCCAAAAGGGGGATTGGGACTTAATACTAAAACATCAATCTCAAGCGTCTAAAGTCTGCGATCACACTCTGATCATACTCATTTTTCTCTATGAACACATCATGCAAAAATGACAATTCAATGACAATAACAGCCTAAAGTGTATCACCAACGATACCCAACAACACAAATTCATATATTTTACTCAAATTTGATTCAAACCCAGCTGTGGAAAACCTCAAACGAGTCTCACTTAAGCCTTTGATTCTCTAGCATGCAATACTCACATAGATATTGTCTACAAAATAGATACCCCAACGAACCCAATTGACAAAAAGAAAAATAATGAAATTGACAAATTCTAAACCAAACCCACAATTTGAAAACGTAAAATAAGAAATATTCAAATGACGAAACGGGAAAGAAAGAACGGAAATAATTAAAAAAAATGAAGAAAGAACTAGTCTTTTCTTTGTTCACATAAGAAGATGGTCAATCTTTTACCAGGTCATAGGAAGAGAAAAATGCAGGTACTTGTTCACAATGAAAGAGACATTGTAGGATTTTGATTTTGAAATTCTAATGCTTGGTTTTGGTTTTGGTTTTGGGTGAGGATTTGTAATTTCTCTCTGGTTTCGCTGGAGATTTTGACACTGACGCCCGCACGAAGGAGGAAGGGGAACCGAGGGAAATGGAAAAGACCGGTTTTTCTGTTACTTGGAATGTCCCAAATTAATACAAATAGTTATTTTTATGTTAATTAATTAAAAAAAAAGAAAAGAAAAGAAGAGGCGTTCAAGAGATTGACAACGATATTTTGTGTAATAACGTTCAGCTACTAATACTTTACGTTTTTATAAAAAAATTATAATTTATTCATTTATATCAAATAAGCCCCTAACTTCCTCCGTAAGCCATCGCTCTTCCTCGTTTTGGAAAGTAAATTTTTTAAAAATATCTATTAACATAACATAACCGTATGGTTAAAATTTAATATTTAAAAAATAATTTGATTAATTTAATAAATAATGGAGACTTATTTATTTTTAAAAAAATTTTCATCCGATATCATTATTTATTTAATATAAATAAATAAATTAATTAAAATTTATTTATGTAAAATAAAAAAATAAACAGAGATAAACTATTATAATAATTGGAGGTAAGTATGCAGTATGATTTGAGGTGGGCCAGGAGGATGGACGGCTGAGATTTTCGTGATTTTTTTAAGATTTTGTTACTTTCGTTTTGTCTGTCGCCGGTTCAGGCGGAAAAATTAAAAACTCTCGAAGTATGATATCCGTGTACCCGCTTTTCTTCTTTACAAAAACATCGACAACTCAAACTTCTCTAACTAAACCGGAGTGATCAGCAAATCCCAGAATAGGCCTTTTTGGTTTAGAGGAGGCTTCCATCCCTGGATCTTCAATGGGAACCCCTCGCCTCATCGATGGTGTGTATGGACATTGCCCAGCATGCCTGAAAAAATCAAGGAACCGGCTGATACTGCCAAAGAGTTCATGTTCAATGGCTTCAATATCACTGTGCGGTACAGGGAAATTGAATGGGGCATGAAATGGCTGCATTGCCTGAGAGACCCTTTAATCACCTGATCAGTAACGTCCTCTTCAGTGTACTCTGGGTTGGATTTCAAAATTTCCACGGTCCGAATTGAAACAACTAAACAAATTCAGTAAAGGAACACAGCTTCAAAATAAGATAATTTGTAATGAAAATTAGTTCAATTTCGTACAATTACTACGGTAATCAAATAGACATTCTCCACACTTTCTGAAAGCAAGAGACCTGGGTCAAAGGCAAATGTCCAAATAGTCCTAATGGCATCCCTTCTTCAAAGACACTTTTCCTTCTCAACATTCCAAATCATTTACCAAACATTCATTAACATGTCATGCCACCCTAACATTTTGCACCACAAAACATCCTTGAGCTTGTATCCTTTATCTAGCATAAATCAACTCACTCTATAGTCACCCATTCTCATGAAACCATCTTAACACACAAAGGCAAATCTTTGCATGTCAGGCAAGAGTATAGCAAGTTAAAAATTCTGTTTCAACAAGACATGTATTTCTATTACTATGAAATTTAGAAACCAAGTAAGTAATCGTTTTGACAATTTTTCGGGGTTTTAAAGGACCATCGAAAGAAAAACTCTTAGCCCCGTATCTGTTTAGCTGAACCAGCATCCATGCAAACATTTCATCATCAGTTTGTTCGAAGACAATAAAACTAATTGTGTGAAACAAATTAAACCATTGGAAAATGTCAACTTAAGCAGGAAATGCCCACTTGAAGCAAAACCATTAAATTGAATGTAGAAATTATAAATCACGAGACCAACAATACAAACTGGCTCTCCATAGCACAAAGTATCAACATCCTTGATGACAGATACACCATAACTTAATACCGACAGTCAATCGTCAGTGATCAAATGCTAAATTCGATTATTTAGTACAACTTTTGTAACCCATACAAAAGCCACCCCCTATTACATATTTTCTTATCATTCCCATGTACATAATCTTCAAAAAGATGAACCAAATTTCAAATTCTACTAAACTTCGATGGCAGCTACTATAATTCTAATGCATGAGCCATCTCTTATGTACAAGAACGATAATATGCAATTTAAATAGTATTTAATAAATCGAAACATAAGCATTTCAATAATCACGCAACATTTTGACGAATATATTTTCATCAAACCCTATCCAACTACAAATATTACATATGTAATCTCATATTACTCATAACTCGATTTTCCTCCATTTTCTCGGCAACCAAACAGATTGTTCAAAGCACACACACAAATCGAACGCATGGCTATAGGACAGAGAGATAGAACTTACCTTCCAACGCAATCTCTGAGAATCTTTCAGTTTTCTCGCACTTTCCGACTAATTTTCCAGTCTCTATTTCTTCGGTCTTGCAGTTGGACCTCACGACCTTCCTCGTGGAACATCTGTCACCGCACGATGAGAGAATGATTTTCAGATGTCGTGAATTCACCCACGGGCGAATTTTTGAATACAACCGACTCGTCGTCTCCCCAAGCCCAGCCCATGGTGCTGTTACAGAAATTCTATTGCTACGGTAAAATCCAATCGAGATAGACGAAGGGGTGGGCTCTCTCTGGAAGTTGTTGGCGCACGTGAGTTTCTTCTGGTTTATATATAGGGTATGAAAACGATAACATTACTCCCAGGTGTACGGTTGAGCATGTGATTGTACGAACAGTACAGGGCAAAACGGAAACGCGGCACGTTACGGCGGTGGTCCTCGCTTTAGCTACACTTTCTACAACGACAAGTCGTTTTATAATCAAGCAGCTGATATCTGTAAAATTTAAGATATTATTTAAAAAATATATATAATATTATTGATAAAGTAATTCACTCAAAATGAGTTTTGGGTGAAAATTTTAAAAATAAAAAGACGCATTTTGCTTATAATTTATCCAGCAGTAACCCGGCGGTAAAATAGTCGGCAGCCAAGGTGGCAGAACATGTGGACCTGTATCAGCTCATTGGCTATGGCAGTCTCATAGCTATTGATGCACGGTCGTCACTCCCGCGTAAATTTAGGCTTCGAATGGCACCAACGTTTGACAACAATGAGGAACTTAACCAGACTACAATCTTTTTGTTCAAATCCAAGCAATAAATGCTCTCAATACCAACTCTACAGGCTTCAGATTTCTCACCTCTCAAGCTCCTCAAAATCCAGACAACCTCCTTTGAAGAGCCAAACTGTTGCTTCACTTTTTAACGAGATTACTGAAATTCTAGGCGCTGATAATGTAACTTCAGACAAAACCCCATCTGGGTTTTCGATATCCAAAGAAACAGACGTAGAAGCAACCGAGGTCAGAGGAGGATTTCGTTCTCGTACACTAGCTGTTTGTAGAAATGCTGAAGAGGGCAATTTATTGAATTTGGAAGATACAAAGATGGGAAATTTAGGCGGGATGGATGTGAGTGGGGTAGTTCATGAGATTGCAGCTATTGTTAGAGCAGAAAATGATATCGTTTCAATGGAGGAAAGATTAGAGAATTCAGGTTTTCGGTTTGATCCTGAGGTGGTTGAGAAGGTTTTGAAAAGATGCTTTAAAGTGCCACATTTAGCTTTAAGGTTCTTCAATTGGGTGAAAATGGGAGAAGGGTTTTATCCTACAACTGAGACTTACAATACCATATTGTCTATAGCTGGGGAAGCGAAAGAGTTGGAGTTGATGGAGAAGTTAGAGAGGGAAATGGAGATGAACTCGGTAGAGAAGAATATTAAAACTTGGACAATTCTCGTATCACAATATGGAAAGCTGAAGCTGATAGCCAAAGCCTTGTTGGTTTTTGAGAAGATGAGGAAATGCGGCTGTGAACCGGATGCATCAGCTTACAAGGTG